>CM072520.1:38733935-38968935 GCA_036898135.1 Oncomelania hupensis | reverse complement strand
TAATTAATGACATAGAAGTAGGAATAGCTAATGTCCATGCAACGAAAATGGGAACAATCCGAGTCTACCAGCCTAATGTGAAGTTTACCTAGTAGAAATGTATTCCTTTGTGCATCGTATGTCACTTAGCGATAAAGTATAATTTTTATGAATCCGAAACTGAATCTGAAGGGATACATTCACTTACACAGACAGTCAATTTGCCAACTAGTAGGCTTATATCTTAACACGCTTGTTTCTAAATCTACAATGACCTAGTTTACCTAAATGGCTTTGACCCAATCTAATTACACTAATACTACTAATAGTAGCTTAATACTGAGTGGATTGTCAGTCCGCCGCTGTCCGGTTTTCTGCGAATACAGCTGGAGTTCTTTCAGAGGACAAGTGCGCTGTAAAAAAGAACGCTTAATTTCATTTCCACAGCTGTAGTCAAAGACTGCTTTAGCTTTTAGTCCACCTTCCAAGCCCCATCACTGCGCTACTTTACCTCAGTGAAATAAGTCCAATAACTCCTGGTCGTCGAAGGGTGACCCCCGATGTTCCCGTGTCTATGTTCCCGCAGGTTACATAACATTACATAATTGTTGCTTTAGGTCCAGCGGACTCTTCCGAGCCAAATCAGGACCGGACAACCCCCAATCCGTATAAAAGATCTGCTGAAACAACCCTAGTGGGAAAACTGAATGCCCTCCACCAGCAAGTCACTTTACAATAAAGACATCCCACGCAGGGGACGCTGAGGCTTTACCCCACCTAATCGAACCCCCGTTTACAAAAACAAAATAGAATACAAACATCATTATAAATTATCAACAAAACGCATACATATAAAATGCCTACATTGCTAAATAATAACATCATAGGAAGCCCTAGTGACCACCTGGCAGAAAGCGTCCAACATTCCCAAGCTGATCCAAAAGACCCCATACACGAACAAGGAGTCTTGTCCCGGAGGAGTTTTCAAGAAAAAAGGTAGATGACTGGTATAGCGAAGAAGACGATAGTATAGCAGATTGATAGAACAGAGCAGGAATGAGAAAGAGCAAATGAGAAAGACAGCGACAGTGGGAATTTAAAGCACAAAATTTCTAGAAAGTGGGGATACTATTTATACTGAAACCCCCGGCACCCCAACGGGGGTACTGTTGCCGCAGTGAATCGGTCATGCCTACAAAGTCAAGACAGGTTTTAACTGGGGCTTTCACTTTTCCCTTTATAGGTTAGAACAATCTACAGTGGCAAGATTGCTCATGACCCCAAGGGGAGTTCCCGCAGGTCAATGTTGCGCAAGGTCTATGTTCCCTAAAGCAACAAATGAGCGCCTCGGGCGACTTGAGTTTGATCCTATCTTGAGCAGCTCTTGAGGTGGAAAAGGCGTTATATTGATTGATTGATTGATTGTTGCTTTAGGTCCAGCGGACTCTTCCGAGCCAAATCAGGACCGGACAACCCCCGATCCGCATAAAAGATCTGCTGAAACAACCCTAGTGGGAAAATTGAATGCCCTCCACCGGCCAGTCACTTTACAATAAAGACATCCCACGCAGGGGACGGCTGAGGCTTTACCCCAACTACTCGAACCCCCGGTTACAAAAACAAAATAGAATACAAACATCATGATAAATTATCAACAAAACATATACATATAAAATGCCTATAGTGCTAAATAATAACATCATAGGAAGCCCTAGTGACCACCCGGCAGAAAGCGTCCAACACTCCCAAGCTGATCCAACAGACCTCATACACAAACAAGGAGTCTTGTCCAGGAAGAGTTTTCAAGAAAAAAGGTAGGTCATTGATCTAGCGAAGAAGGAGATAGTATAGCAGAGTGATAGGACAGAGCAGGAATGGGAAAGAGTAAATGAGGAAGACAGCGACAGTGGGAATTTAAAGCACTAAATTTCCAGAAAGTGGGGATACTATTTATACTGAAACCCCCGGCACCCCAACGGGGGAAGGCGTTATATAAGAACAATCAATGAAAGTTTGTGGTGAACTCTGACGCTTCGTCTGCTTTTCCTGTCAGTCTGGACCCTGTCTTGATAGCGAAGCCAAACAGTGGAGGAAAACATAATTGAAGCAATAAATGACAACAATGATGTCAGGTCAGACGTGACGTGCTACTCTCGCCAGAGCTGACAAAGGGACGTGCCTGTTGGAGTATCGCTACCACGTCACTCACTACCCTCGGGACAACCCTGGGGGCCACATTCTATACAGCAAGGTCACGTTGGGACGGTGCTGTGTTGTGAAGGTGGATGTAGCAAGGTCAGTCGGAGTAAGAGAGAGAGAGAGAGAGAGAGAGAGAGAGAGAGAGAGAGAGACAGACAGACAGACAGACAGACAGACTGACTGACAGACAGACAGACAGACAGGCAGAAAAGAGGGATGGGAGCTTGAGGAGTGAGGGGGGGGGGAAGTGAAGGGGGGAGAGAGAGGAAGGGGAGAGAGGGAGAGAGAGAGAGAAATAGTAAGAGAGGGAAGGAGGAGAGAGAGAGAGAGAGAGAGAGAGAGAGAGAGAGTGATGGACGGAGAGAGAAATGAGTGAGTGCGGTGTGTATGCGTGCGCGCGTCTGCGCGCGCGAGCCCGCTACTTTCTCAGAAAATACAGAATTTTTTTTTTTTTTTTTTAAACATGAAAGTATACGACAGGCGAGGTAAGCTCCAATGAGGCTGATGCCATCTTTTTTTTTTTTCGAACCTTTTACACTAGACAATAACTTTGCGCAACAAGATCATTTCAAATTCCACATCACTGAGGTGAAAGCTCTTCGATCAGTGTGTAAGAAGGTCAAGAATGCATTGGGGTCCTTGATAACGTCACGGCGCCAGTGTAGCAGCAAAGGGTTTTCTTGGTTCAGCCATCACGAGCCATTCAATACCACACGCATACAATAGACCACCAACTTCTTTCATTGACAACAACACCTTGAGGCACGTTCTTTCCGCCCCGCTGCTTTTAATCTGTTGGATCTACAACCGTGCCTCACTCTATTCCACGGGAGATAAGCTATTTTGCTCGACAGACGACCTTCTAAAAGGTCGGACAGGACGGTTAGATCCAAAGTTGGCAACAACAACAAAAAGTCAAAAGTTGTGGAAGATACTGGCTTCGTTGTAGCCGGTAGTGGCGAGGTTTTCCCAGCTACTGAATTCACTCCTTGAAGACTGGGCCAGTCGTGACACCATCGAGATCGTCAGTACCATCAGCGCGCCCAGACACATGACGATTCCAGCTATGGTGACGTCAGACGTATCGTCATCAATGACGTCATCTTGGACGCCCAAACTGGTAAGGACGTCAGAGGCATTCTGGGGTGAAAAGGCGCTTGTCTGAGTCGCCCCTGTAGAAGAATTTGTTAGCTCGAGGTCGACGAAGGTGCTGAACAAATATTTCTTGTCGGTGTTAGAAGCTGTTGTGACGTCGTTATCTGTGAACTCATTTGACCTTTGCGTCAAAGAAATGGTGTTGTATGTTACATCAAATAAGCCTTTCCGGCTGCTGTCGGAAGTCGTGACGTCCATACTAATGACATCACCTTTGACGATAATAATTGGCATTTCTGCCGTAGCTGGTACGGTCGCTGGCCTGTCGCTGTTTCCAGCCTCTCTAGTTTTGTAGTTGGATTCTTGCTGTGGGTCCTCGCCTGTGATACTTGTTCCTTTAGACGTTGGAACGACTTCCAGATCTCGTCGATCTGCTTCTGAAAGAAGCTGCAGAGATGTGACGTCAGCCTTTGCCATTGGTGCGACGCCATGCATGCTAGTGGCATCATCTGTTGCGGACACTGTGAACAGATTGTGAATTGTTTATTAATCACTCTGTTAAATCTGAGCAAAAAATCACCATACAGATCGTGGATAATAATAATAGTAATAATAATAATAATAATAATAATAATAATAATAATAATAATAATAATAATAATAATAATTATTATTATTATTATTATTATTATTATTATTATTATTATTATTATTATCATCATCATCATCATCATCATCATCATCATCATCATCATCATCATCATAATCATCATCATCATCATCACCATCATCATCATAAAAAATTTAATGGATGCTAAACGCGCCTTATTCCTTATTCCTACAGTAAATCAGACTCAAAACGCGGCGATCTGTAACCAACCTACACGCTCATACGCTACTCCTACATACCTAACAAACACATATTCATCACTCAAACATGTGGTGTAAAGTAAGTCGCTATAAGACGACGGAACGGAAATAAATGGATTTAATTACTCATTTATTGATTCATTCATTTCACGTTTTCTGCGAAGGGGAACAAAATACCCTGGCAGAGTTGTTCTTATTTACTACTACTACTACTACTACTACTACTACTACTACTACTACTACTACTACTACTACTAATAGATGCTATATACACACCTTTTCCCAAATCAATCAGGCTCAAAGCGCGGCGATCTGTACCAACATACACGCTCACCTGTCTCATCCACCCTCACACACACACAACAAATACCCATCCATCACTCGAACAGGTGGTGTAAAGGCAGGGTGATCGCTATTGGAAGACGAAAAGAAAATCGCAGTTTTATTTTGGGAAATTTTTATATTGACTGTGACAAGTACCATTATTGAAGGGAGGGAGGAAACAGGAGTGCCCGGAGAAAACCCTCGGTGACCTCAATAGTCTCGTATCTAAGTCACATACGTTCGCCCTTTGCGGGAATCGAACCCGCGACCTTTGGCATAGGAAACCGGCGACTAATCCACTGCGCCACGAAACCACAATATATTCTATTACTTAGAACTTCCTGGATACACCCAATATGGCTACCAGCTACCATGTAGCTTCGTTTCGTTATTTTCTTGTCTTAGACACCACATTTCTATGGAATTCCCTTCTTAAAATATTTAATTGCTATTGTTTGGTGGGTTTCTTTTTTCAATCACTTTCAGCTAAATAATCTTTATATAGAAGCATAGTTTCTAAATAATTATTAGTTTACAAACAATGAAAGATTTCTTGAAACAATATATTTTCTCCGTAATGAACTTATTATTTATCTAAACAACACGTTGCTTACGTAAATAAATCATGACATAGGTAAATAAGGCATTGCTGCTAAATAAAAAATTATTTACCTCTATAGTGCATTATTTAGCTGATTGTGTAAAATAATGTATTATTTAGAAGATGTTGCTAAAAATGAATTATTTACATAAACAATTCACTGCAGTGTTCATTTATTTAGAGGATTCCAGGATTCGTTAGAAAACTTTTTTTTTTAAATTTTTGACTGCTTTCTAGAATTAAATGCAATGTCTTTTCAAAGATTGTGTTACTTATTTATTTTTTCAAAATAAATCACTCGACAAATTCGAAGATAAAACGTCTGTAACGTCCAGAACCCAAACGAAAGGTCAAGGTCAGTTTTGAGCGGGAGTGTTCAGTGTTTTCAGTATCTCCGTCAGAAGAAAAACAAAAACGCTTTCTTTTTGTATTTATTTACCCCAAAACGCACAGGCAGGTGTAGAAGAAATTACTAAAGCATGGCTATTGAATTATTGAAAAATTGGAATCAACGCTCCTGCTTTTTTTTCTCACAAACACAAGATCGCCGTTCTTGCGAATTCGCCATATTTATAATACTCTGAGGGCTATCCTGCCAATGCAGAAATAATAATGTTGGATCCCTCTTTTCCGGAGACGTTACCGTTGCAGTTTCGTATAATAATAATAATAATAATAATAATAATAATAATAATAATAATAATAATAATAATAATAATAATAATAATAATAATAATAATAATGATAATAATAACAATGATAATAATAATAAAGTAGGCTTATATAGCGCGGTACGCCAGCTCAGGGCTGGGCTCACCGTTCTTAACATAGGATATTATATCAAAGAGCTTATATTTATAGTATTTATAGTCTTTGATTATATTAGATAAAATAGTACCCCGACCAGAACAGACATGAACAATAAAACACAAAGTATGCAAGCATTAACACCAACCGTACTCGCAAAAGCATACAAGGGAAGAACAAAATAATAACACAATACCATACACATGCATAATAAAAAGTATTAATTATAAAATACAAATGGCATTTTAGTTAATCATAGGATAATAAAATCTGAGAATTCACCATACAAATTTAAAATGTAACCAAGAATTTGATATATCTAACAATTATTAATTAATACAGCATGGAATCAGAGTCTCCTCTCTGAAAATCCTTACCGGGAAGAGAGGGGACTATAAACTGATTAAATAAAATAATTAATACAATGATAGGATTAAAAAAAAAAAAGACAAGACCTGCCTCCTCCCTATTGCAGAAGTAAAATATTGTCAGTAAAATAATGTAGAAAGTAATACAAAGTTAAATATGTAAAAATATTTAGATTTTTTTTTTAAATTACTTTTGGCAACATACAAAAAATAAATTGAAATAAAGCAGTTGCCTCCTTTTAAATCGCAAAAGAGCGTACAATGACGATTTTCCAATGTTCTTTTTCACTACACACAACCTCACAGTTCTACGACTTGTATCTGCGAATCCCCTAAATAAAGAAATTTGCAGTCCCTAAACAATGTATTGTTTATGCAAATAATGCATTATTTAGCAACATCTTCTAAATAATACATTATTTAGCACATTCTGCTAAATATCGCATTATATAGATAAACAAATCATTACTTAGACACATTTCTAAACAAAACATTATTTCACACAATCTGCTAAATAATGCATTGTACTTATTTAGCAACAATGCCTTATTTAACAATATCAGGATGTATTTACCTAAACAGTAAATAACAAGTTATTTATCGATAAAATGTATTATTTAGAGAAATCTTAAATTGTTTGTAAACATTTATTATTTAGAAAATATGTTTGTAAATAAAACTTATTTAGCTGAAAGGGGTGAAAAAAAATGTTTTACAAAGGGACTTCCAATACATGTTGATGATTATAGCAAAGTAGAAGTTGGAAAAGATAGCAATGCACATACATTTTGAACGATAAATCGAAAAATAAGTAAAAACAGGCATTGCTTGCTTATCATGCATAAATCTCGACATGATTCAGGTGTCTGTAGCTGGTGTGTGTGTTATGTGTGCGTTTGTGTGTGTGTATGTGTGCGTGTGTGTTTGTGTATGGAGGCGTGTGTGTGTGTGCGTGTTCGGGCGCAGAAAGATAAAAAAGCTTAACGTGTCTTCTATGCAGATGAATATGTTGTTTTAATTTGTCCTGATAAGCCAGTCTCTAATCCATTTGGTCTAACTGGGGTATGGTTTGGTGTCCAAACTGTCCCCTGGGAATCCATTGGTGATACCTAATGGTCCCCCGGGGGAGAGGGGAGGACGAACACTTCCAAGTGGCGGTCATGAAGGAGAAGATCGTTTATAAAGACAGAAAATAATAAAGGCCCTAAACTTGATCCTATGAGCTATTGCAGCAGCAACAGCTTCCAACTGATTTTTTTAGATGCACAATTTTGTTTTTGTTTAAATAAATAAACTATTTAGCATGCATTACTCTAAAGTGTGTAGTGACCTACCACTAGTCCAAATTTGTTGTTTTTTAATCACCTCTAGTTTTAACTTGTGCACTAGGAAGAGTTTATAAAAACCACATTATAGATGTTTGAAAATAATAAGCGCGCAGACAGCATGAAAAGCTATTCTGTCTCTTTTGGGTCACCTCGCGAGTTTCTTACTATGCCATCATTGCACGTCAAATGATACAACAGACCGAGAACCAAGCTGCATAGAAACAGCCACGGGATCTCGGAAAGCTCCTGATACTGTAATTGCATCGAGTGACGCACATATGATGTACATATTACATAACTATGTTTTTCGCGCTTGTATATAATGTAGTCTTAGAGCGGTAATCTCAAAGTGCCTTTAGCAAACGACCTTTTGATCTGTCTGAAACAATGTTTAGATTGAAATTTTCGCAACTATTAGACACACGGAAATTGTACGAATGTATAAGTAGCTAGTCACCTCATAGCGTGAATGAAACCTTTAATTTTAATTTATTTTGATAGTGACCTCAGACCTTACGAGCGGAGAGGTTTGAAGTTTTGTGTGTACATTTTGCAATTTTAAGCCACATACCAGCGGTAGCAAGTTGCTTTGAAGCGAGTACTCGCGAAAATAGGTGATGAGTTCCGTCGCACAAGGCGAAAACAAGCAATATGTCAGGTGACTTTGGCGAGTTGGAAAAATAGATACTTTTCTGCAAGTATACATCATGGCCGTCAACATTGTGGACTTGTCCAACTTTCGATTTTAGCCTAGGATCTCTTAATGAGCCTGCGCAGAACATCCTGGTTTTCCCAAAACGTTGCTTTGTGAGTATTTGCATACGAAACAACGCGAGTAAGCCACTCAAAGCAAAGCAACTCGCTATTGGTCAGAGCACAGGAGAAAGCCTACCTCCCCCTCAACCCCTTGGGGTCATGAGCAATCTTGCCACTGTAGATTGTTCTAACCTATAAAGGGAACAGTGAAAGCCCCAGTTGAAAACCTGTCTTGCCTTTGTAGGCATGACAGATTCACTGCGGCAACAGTACCCCCGTTGGAGTGCCGGGGGTTTCAGTATAAATAGTATCCCCACTTTATGGAAATTTAGTGCTTTAAATTCCCACTGTTGCTATCTTCCTCATATACTCTTTCCCATTCCTGCTCTGTCCTATCACTCTGCTATACTATCTTCTTCTTCGCTAGATCAATGACCTACCTTTTTTCTTGAAAACTCTTCCTGGACAAGACTCCTTGTTTGTGTATGGGGTCTGTTGGATCAGCTTGGGAGTGTTGGACGCTTTCTGCTGGGTGGTCACTAGGGCTTCCTATGATATTAGTATTTAGCAATATAGGCATTTTATATGTATATGTTTCGTTGATGATTTGTAATGATGGTTGTATTCTATTTTGTTTTTGTAACCGGGGGTTCGCGTAGTTGAGGTAAACCCTCAGCCGTCCCCCGCGTGGGATGTCTTTATTGTAAAGTGACTGGCCGGTGGAGGGCGTTCAATTTTCCCACTAGGGTTGTTTCAGCAGATCTTTTATGCGGATCGGGGGTTGTCCGGTCCTGATTTGGCTCGGAGGAGTCCGCTGGACCTAAAGCAACAATAAATCAATCAATCAATCAACCTCCCCCTCAACAAGAACTTTGTTGTATTTTTCTTTTAGGAGTGAGCAAACACCCTTAGCACTAACTGGCATTTAATTACGCTATATTTACCAGAAGCGCTTTTATTTATTTATTTTATCGGTCCTATCCTATCCTATCCTATACTATCCTATCCCGTAACTCCAAGATCCATCTGGTCCTGATTTGGCTCGGAAGAGTCCGCTGGACCTAAAGCAATAATCATGTAATGTAATGTAATGTAATGTAATGTAATGTAATGTAATGTAATGTTGGGAAACCACAGATGATCGTTTAACAAGCGTACTCCATCTTTTTCTGTCCTCAGCAACCCTGATGGCTTCGCTCAGTGTCAAGCCAGTCCATTCTTGAATGCTGTCCTCCTCTCTTTTTCGGTCTCCCTCTTCTTCTGCCTCCTTGCATCGTGCCTTGCAGGTTGGTCTTTGCAAGGCCGGATGCTCTTTTGATGTGGCCATACCATCGGAATTCTCGTTTGTTTTATCAGTAGTAAGTGGGAAATTGCAGTAATTAGGCTTACTTTGCACACTCTGGTAAACCTGTGCATAAGAATAATTATTATTCCTAGTGGGCAGTATTTTATTAATCATGCTGTCTGGACGATTCAGCCAAAAGGTTGCCAGTGCGCGCCTTGAGTTAGATCCTGTATAGGCCCGCGCCTTGAGCAGCTCTTAAGCTGGAAAAGAGCAAAATAAGAACGATTTTTAAAATCACGAATTCTAGATACACGTTTGAAAAGTGAAGATTATTCCTGAAGTCACTTGAAGAACTTTATAACAAAATGTAAAGTGATAAACTGTATCTTTTGTCTGAGCATAGAAGCTGTATTTTATACTATGATGTAGTGCTGAATGTTCCTTAAACGGATAAACTGTTGGATAAAGGCATATGGCTATGGTGAAGTTGTATGATAGTAATTGTTATGCTTATCGAGTTCGTTCAGTATTGTGATACAAGCTGAATCATTGTAGATTATAGTCACACGACACTTTCGCATATAGGTGACTACTGGACCGATTTATACTGACACTAGCGGGCCAGTTGTTGGTAAAGGGGAAAATAATATGATCACACGTTGACCAATCCGGGATTCGAACCAGCGACCTTTCGGTTACTAGCAAGACGCTCTTACCAACTGAGCTACTCGGCCCCGCAAGCTGAATCCTTTGCTTAGTTATATATATATATTTAGCCCACCGCCGTAGCTCAATTGGTAGAGCGTTCGCCTGGCACACCGATGACCCAGGTTCGAATCCCGTGGTGGGCGAAATAAAATGTGGCCATTTTCACTGTTCATTTTAGCAGTACGATTGCTTTGGTGGTTCAGTGTTGATTCAGGTCCCTACCCCTCTTTCCCTGGGATGGTTATCCCGTTCTGCCATATCGCCAATGGTGGGTGTAGACGTTAAACCTCAATGTTCTTCTTAGTTATACTTGGACACGAATTTGTTTTTCAATAAAATATTGTTGTACATTTTAAAATTGCTTGTGTGATTGTCAATATTTGGTGGTGGTAGTTGAGGTGATGATTTTGGTGGCGGTGGGGGTGTTTTCAATTTGCTAAGAAAGGAACCCTTCCCATCCAAGGTATTTCAGAATGTTTAGGTCTAAAAAGTTTTCATTGAGAAGGCAGCCGGAATTTCGCTTGCATGGATGATAAATAAAATATTACGCACACATACACACACGCACTTCAGCAATCTCCCTCCTTCTTTCTCTAATGATTACCTGGTTTAATTGTTAATGTTATTACATTAATTTGTTGCAGTTTATAGTTATTGTTATAAGCCTCAAGGGCAAGATGTAAGCAAGGCGCACCCAAGCGCTTACTCTTTTACCCTTGCACAATAAACTTGTTGTCTTATCTTATCTCTCGTGGCTATTTATTTATTTTTGTCCACGATAACGAATGCACTAAGTATACTGTTTTAGTAACAACTACAACAACACATATCTAACGTACATCGCAAAAACATATCCTTGTCTAATCATGATGAGTACAAAAAATTAATACCCGTTAGTACAACAACAGCCAATAGCAACAAACAGAACAATAACAGCAAGTACATCAACAACAACAACAACAACAACAACAACAACAACAACAACAACAACAACAACAACTACAGTTAATTAATTTCAAGACTTACCCTGATTCAGAGTGACCAGATCATCCGCAGGAAGAACAATGGGCCTACAGGAGGAGATCGTGGCAAGCATCAGAACATGCCACACGCTTTTCCATACTATCTGGTATGCCATATTGTCTGTTCATCTGGATAAGTTGGCAATTTCACATGTTTCTTCTTCTTCTTCTTCTTTTTCTCCTCCTCCTCTTCCTTCTCCTTCCTCCTTCTTCTCCTTTGTTCTTCTTCTATTCTGATGATACTCCGGACTGGTCGAAAAAACAACAAAAACCAAACAACTCACACAACTAACTTCCACTTCCGTTCAAGGGGTGCCTGCTTCTGTTTCTGTTAATGCCTGAATCAATTAATTAATGTATTCCTTCACTACAAGTCTATCTTCATTTCAAACGCCTTGAGCGATTCTGAGAGCTGATGAAGGCACTATCACAAATGATAATTAATTTAATTCGTCTTCTCTTCTTGTTCAGCAGGTACAAGATGACGCAGAGTTTGATTTCACAGAAAATATATCCAATTACTTTTATAGAATTTTCACATCTGTAAAATTGTGCAAAAAAACAACAACACTAATTTGCCTTTTATTGCGCAAACGTTTTACTAATAGTTTTGACCTATGCAATCGTACTCCGTTCACAGATTAAAAGGAGCCAACAGTGTCAAGCAGTGTTCAGCATTTATTAGTAATTTCTAATTATTTAATTGAGAGCAGTGATCAGAATGCACAGTGTGTGTATGTGTGCGTGTGTGTGTGTGTGTGTGAGAGAAAGAGAGAGAGAGAGAGAGAGAGAGAGCGAGAGAGGGAGAGAGAGAGAGAGAGAGAGAGAGAGAGAGAGAGATTTGGACATTACGTTTGTTGCCTGCACTATTTTGAGGTAGTTTTACAATTAATATTTAAATTATAACCTCTACCTAATACATTAATCGTTGGTCGTTTTAATCGTACATTTATTTGTTAGCTTTGATTGTTCGCTGTGTTTGCCATGTAATTTTAATGTGCTGATGCTGCCATGTCATTGCTGATATCCAGAGGAATAAAAGTTCAATTGTATTGTATTGGCTTTTTTTTTTAAATAATTGGTTGAACCGATTTTGAATATAGTTTTGCTTGCAGATCAGTTAGTGGCCCACCATCCCATGTTTTCATTTTGCTTCTTCAGGATAAACCCAGTCACAAAATCGCCACGAAAATTAACACTTCTGAACATGCTTCTTATCAGGATTGTGTGCCAGTGTAGAAACACATTTGAATAGCTTTATGTCTTTTGTAAAATAATCTATTTGCTCTGCAACATTTTGTATTTCTCAATTTATTGCGGAATGACCAATACTTCTGAATATTAATGTTGCACGTCATGCTGAAGTATGCACTATTCACAAACTTTCAAGCACCCAAGTCTGTTTTCGCAGACTTTCAAGGGCCTTGAAAAGCTTCTCCATTTGTCACAAACTTTCACTGACTTTAACTGACTGTGCAAGTCCTGCAAGATCAAATAAAATAAACAATGAAAACTATGAACTGATTTGAGTCTTAAATAACGTTTTTGTGTGTTCATGTGTTTGATTTTTTGGGTTTGTATGTTTGTACATGCTTTGATTTATCCGTTGTTGTTGTTATTTATTTATTTATTTTTGTATGTATGTAGCATGTTTGTTTGAGACCGTCATCTGTAATGTTGGACAAAATGAGATTGGGAGAGTGCAACACTTTTTTTTTAAAGGTCATTGCAGAAAGTACAATACAATGCAACACAATGCAATACAAGTACAACACAATACAATACAACACAATACAACAAAATACAATACAATGCAACACAATACCACACAATCAGGGCGCGAAATTAAGGCGGGTCCGGGGCGAATTACCCTCAAATGTTGATTCGGACCCGCTCTTTTCATTTCTAGCGTGCCCGATTTACCCGCAAAAAAAATGTCAACTACGTTACAAAGTTGAGTAATCAATTCATTTTTACTGAAAAAAATCTTCGATGCAAAAATTATTTTTGAGTGAAAAGTAGAAGGCAATAATAAATCTTCGAAAATCGATGTCGAGTACGGTCGCGCTATATGTTGCTATGGATGCGAGGTATTTGTCACTCGAGTTATTACCCTTGAATAATATTAAGTACGTCTTTTTTTTATTGGCTCGGAATCACGCTTTTTGGCCAATCAATGGGCGATTGTTTATTATGTATTAGGACTCTCACATTTTAGACAGGACCCTCACTTTTTAAAAGTTAAGGGTCCTGTTTACCCTCAAAGAAAAAAGTTAATTTCGCGCCCTGAAATACAATGCAATACAACACAATACAATGCAACACAACGCAATCCAATACAACACAATACAACACAACACAATACAATACAACACAACACAATACAATACAATACAATACAATACAATACAATACTATACATCTTTATTATCTCAAGTTTGACTCCTACGACATAAATCTCCTATCAGGCATTACTGTTGACAATGGAACTGTTACACTCGATGTTGTTTTTTTATCAGTTGATTCAGCCCCGATGCTTGAAACCTGATAAAGTGTAACTCAGATTCGTTTATCCACGCAGCCTGCTCACTCAGCAACAAGGCAAAGTCGTCGTATGTAGTTTTCCAACTTTATTTAGCGAACATCAACAACTGCATACAATCGTTTTTTCCACTCTCAACTTTTTACTTTCAACACAACTTTCCACTTTACAATTCTCTCTACTATCAACCACCTTTTGAAACAGTGCGGCACTATATATATATATATATATATATATATATATATATATATATATATATATATATATATATATATATATATATATATATATATATATATATATATATATATATATATATATATATATATATAGTCTCTCTAAACTCGAGAGAGCGTCCGAACGTTCGAGCGCAACACAATTTCAACCAACCAGAACAAGCCTCGTCATCACCGTCTCTCGTCATACAACCATATTTAGGATGGAAGCTTCTCTAGCTACCACTAGAATTATCCATACGCTTCGATCGATAGTAAACAACCAACTCTAGAAAATTCTCAAATAATATCGACCAACAAAAATTATCAACGTTACACAAAGCTTCTTCTAACAACAACGCAAAATCAAATCAAAGGTAAATACTCTCTATTATTGCATGCTTTGCACAATAAAACGATCAGATCTATCGCGCGCGTCTAACACGAACTATCGTGCGCGTTTCAACGTAACAAGAACCCATGCAAGACTTGCGCGTCAAGCAAGCACTCTACTGAGCCAGTCAGCCACCCTGTGGAAGATACCAGACCTGATAGTGATCTAAGAGAGGTTTCCGCGGAACGTGCGACTATGTCACGCCTTGTGACAGACATTTTGAAGTCCAATGAGTCTGATGACGTCCACAAATCCACAACTTGAACGGCGAAAATATATACACAGAAACAGTCAACGCTGCACCACTATTCCAAAACAAAGTATGGCGCCGCAAAACCGGAAGCGAGTAAAGCAACTTTCGTCTTCCGATACAAAACAAAAAAAAAAAAAAAAAAATTTCGTTTTCGTTTTCGCGGAATTCCGCGATTTCGCTGAGAACTATCAGGTCTGGATACACAAATGACAGCCTGAGGCTGAAGGAGCTCCGTCCTCTTCACTCCACCCCCCTCTCCCCACCCAACCCCACCTCAACCCCATGACCCCCTTCCACTCACCAATATTTTAACACGAAAGGGCACGCTGTGTCAGTGGGTGCCAAGTCCCTTGAGGACCGCTGTGATAGCTGGATAGGTTCATCCCGGAGCCTAAAGTTTAACATTTTACAGCTGACAGTGCGCTTAACCAAAAGTATTTCGTTTCTTTCAAAGTGAGTCTGGGGCCATTTGTTCCAACTTGGACACTAGCGATTTCATAGGTAAAAGGTGTTCCCGTTACCTTTTGGTTGGGGTGAGAGGCGTTTGGGGCCTCACTTTTTGTTTTCTTAACGAGGGCGGTGCCTATTTCCTCTCTCTCGCTGCTTTACCTTCCCCGGTCCTAAACAGTTCCATGTCCCCATTCACAGCTGGGTGGCTAGCCTGTGCTCAAACCACTACGCTACTTCGCCACCCTAAATGATCATAGAAGAGTTTATTAATCCACCTCACTGGGTTGAAAACTCGTTGATGGATGTGTAAGGCGCTTAAAAAGTCATCAAGATCCCTGGTAACGCTAGCAGAGGGGTCTCCAATGGAGTGGTTGAGTTACTTCAAACATATCGACTAAGCGTTGTTTCCCTTGGATAATCCGCAGCAATGCATTGGAGTTTGTTGGTCATGCTCTGCTGTGTTTGTTGTGTCCCTTTGCATGTATTTTTAAGATGACAATTTTATTTAACAAAGATAAAAGACTAAGCACTTGGGGCTTCTATATAATAACAGCAATTAGTAAAACAAAATAACTTGATAACAATAACCTCATAATGTAACAATGCACCCATACACACACCAATGTAAACATACGCACGGACGCAGAACTTATTTGGAACAATCTAATGAATGTTATTAACGAATAACGAATAACGAATCTTTATTGTCCCCATTTGCACAAGGATATTTGTGTGTGATGCACAGTAACTGTTGACATATTAAAAAGACAACACAAAGGTTAGCGTACATGTATACAATAAAGAAACGGTAGCGGATATTAGAACATCTTAATGCGTAACAATACTAAAAAATCTCAAGACTATTACTGCCATTTTCTCAATCATTCACGCTTTCTCATGACCATGCTAATCCTTGCACATTCATTCTTATCCACGCACCGACTCATCCTTAATACATTTAAGGGGCTCACTGTAGTTACGCTGGTCGTTCTAGGGCTGCACATTACACACTTCCACTGTCAACGCTATGTCAACATTGTTGTTTCCCTTCACTAACTACAGGGGAGTGGAGGTTTTATATACATTATAAGAAAATAAGTAACAACAATAGGCTGCTGAGCAAATTAAATGGTGTATACACATGACTAGTTACAACTAGAGACATTCCGCAACGAATATATATCAGTAAACTGTTGTTACTTCAAAAAACATATGACTAGATTTAACATTGCTAATAAAATCATGGTACTAGGTAGTCATCACGGATCAGGGTCACGTATGATTATGAACCACTTAATTAAGAAACAGACACTCACATACACATTACTATGTGTGCATCACATTCGCGTACACACACTCACACACCCACACACACAGACACACGCCCACACACACATGCACGCACAATGTCACAGGAATACGTAGTCAATCAACTGCTCTAGGACTATAGGTTTTCCGGGTCAGTCTGCATATCTCTGCTACACTGCGCGCGCGCCCAAACACACACACACGCCACACCACACCACACCACACCACACCACACAGTCATAATACTGTTTTTCTGTGGCACATGACTTAGTGCACACTTTCTCTCTTTCTCCCTCTCTCCCTCTCTCTCTCTCCAAAGTCTTTTCTGGTCAGCATTCGGGGCTGGCTTTGGTGACGAGGCGGATGGCGGACGGTAGGAAGGAGTTCAGATAGCGGCTGGTGCGGCAGCGCATGGACAGGAAGCGGCCAGGGCGGCGCTTGGACTCAGCAGCTGAGACCACTGCATGGAGCGGATGGGTCTCGTCCTGCAGGATCCGGCGGATCTTCTTCACAGCCGCGGTGTCGTAGGCCTGGCGCAGGGATCGTACCTCGTTGCCAAGCAGCCGCTCAGTGGTGGAGATGATGCGGTCCAGCCTATCTGTGTCGGTTTCGTTGGCCCCATTGTAGTAGCACAGCTGGTTGTAGAGCAGTGTGCTTTCTACCACAGACTGGTAGAACATTTTCAGGATGGTGCTGCTGACCTTGAATTGTCGGAGCTTGCGTAGGAAGAAGAGGCGCTGGTTAACCTTCTTGGTGCAGACATCGATGTTAGGGGACCAATCCAGCTTGTCATCGATGACTGTGCCCAGGTACTTGTAGGTGCTGACGGTGCGCACATCCTCCCCCTTGATGACGAGGGGCCCGAGGGCCTGGGGCTGCCGGCGGAAGTCGATGACCATTTCCTCTGTCTTGGAGATGTTGAGCTGTAGGTAATGCCTGTCGCACCAGGCGACCAGCTCAGCCACAGCGGTGCGGTACGACACTTCATCGGACTTGATGAGGCCAGTGAGGGAAGTGTCGTCCGCAAACTTGATCTGGACGTTGCAGGGGTCGGCGGTGCGGCAGGCGGCGGTGTAGGTGGTGAAGAGGGCGGGGGAGAGCACGCACCCTTGGGGCGCCCCAGTGTTTGTCACTGAGACCGAGGACAGCGTACTTCCCACCCTGACTTGCTGGGGTCGCTCTGTCATGAAGCTGTGGATCCAGCGGATGAGAGAGGGATTCACTTCCATCTCTAGCAGCTTTTCTGTCAGGAGGTGTGGCTGTAGAGTGTTGAAGGCACTCGAGAAATCCACAAAGAGGATGCGGGCGTAGGTGCCAGGACCTTCCAGGTGCACGTACAGGTGGTGCAGCAGGGTCAAGATGGCGTCTTCAGTGTTGCGGCCTCGACAGTACGCAAACTGCAGCGGGTCTTGGTGCGGTGCTGTGTCACTCTGCAGACGCTTGAGCGCAATCCTCTCTGCACACTTCATGGGGATGGAGGTGAGGGCCACGGGGCGGTAGTCGTTCAACTGGGAGGGGTTTTTCTTCTTGGGGACAGGGATGATGGTGGAGGTGCGCCAGGGCAAGGGGACGTGGCCTTCTTCAAAGGAGCGCTGGAACAGGCGGGCAAACACTGGGGCAAGTGCCTCACTTAATGTAGAATACCAGCTTACTCACTTTTATTAATATGCTGTAAAAGATGTTTTCTAAAGGATGTGTCAGGCGTTTTATGCCGCCAGCTCTCTTCAATGGCAACCTACCCCACTTTACCCAGCCCTGCTGCTGGACCCTCGGGCTCGTCGCCACTTCTCCTCGAGCAACTCACCTTGCTCCTGGCTGCGCGTCTGCATTCTTCATTCCAGCTACGCGTCTACAGAACTTCTTATTTTTTGTACCATGCAGCTGCCTCGTGTGCTACCCATCCTGTCGTCGTCGTCATCTTCACTTCAATCTACGACTTCGTCTCTTCATTTTTGACTTCCTTCGGGCCATCTCTTCTACGACTTCTTCACTACCTATACTCAGTCCAGTCCTCTATTCCCGAAAGTGTCCGGGGACGTAATTTACGCAAGCAAAGGATGTCTTTAGTGACTGCACTACTAAGAACTTTTGGAAAGTTATTTTATAAAGTGGAACCTCAATAAGAAAGACTGGTTTTAAACAGATCAATTCTTGCAAATGGGATATCTAGTTTGGTGGAAAATCTGGCAGTTTCCATAAGAAAGGATCTTGTGCATGGAAATTAAAAGATAATTATGCTATATTGATTGCTATAGCAGAAGTCTTTTTCACATGACAAGGCGTTTAGATTAAAATTTAGCAAAAAAGAATATGAATATAGAATCAAAGAGTCACTTCTTATTATATATAATTATTTATGTTATTACATTTCTATAGCACTTTCCAGTTCAAGAGCTGCTCAAAGCGCTGGCCGATACAGGATCTAACTCGAGCCGCCCGAAGGGCCCACCTGCAACCTTTGGGCGCATAGTCTGACGCCCAGGTGACTGAGCACAATCCTGGGTGACTGGGGATTGAAACAAGGGACCTAGTGCATGCTGGGATCTTTAAAGTCCGTGCGATGGAATGCCTGGGTGCACTTGGTTTATACTCTCATCCAAAGAAGTAAAAACGCAGTGTCTGAGAGTAATTTCAAAAAAATTATTTCGTTATTTTTATTTTATTTTATTTATTTATTTATTGATTTATTTATTTATTTATTTATTATTATTATTATTATTATTATTATTATTATTATTATTATTATTATTATTATTATTATTATTTAGGGTAATTATTTTAAATAATTTTATTTCATTATTTTTATTTTTATTTTATTTTATTTATTTATTTCATTATTTATATTTTCAGCAAAGGAGAACTGGATAGAAGATCAATGCCAGGAAATAGAGAACAGTCTGAACAAGATGGGGTGTCGGATAGCGCCGTGGTTGGAGCACTCGCTACTGTGTCGCAAGTTAAGCACCGTCCAGTACGGTTAGCACTTGGATGGGTGACCGCAAAAATTTGAAGCGACAAATAACAACGCCCCCAGTTGACTCAACTGTGATTGAGTAGTCTACCTACTCTCTTAAGGGTGGGGAAGGTAAAGCAGCGAGGGAGAGAGATGGGCATCACCCTCATTACGCTGGCCCAAGATAAGTGTGATCTCCAACATCACGCTCCCCTACGGCCACAAGGCTATGGGACCACCTTTACCTTTTTTACACCTTACCTGAACACGAAACAACAGCAAGAAGGCTTACCAAACTGTGAAGCGGCTGACAAGTGTTAAACAGCCCAAGGTCTCCACGATCCAAAGCAAGTCTGGCATATGCCTTACAGAAGAACAAGAAGTCTTGGACAGATGGACAGGACAGAGTACTGCTCTGACCTTTACAACCACAAACCAAACGGAGACCCATCAGTTTTAGCATGTCCAGAGAACAGAGAAGAAGAAGAAACCTCCCGATTCTCCGAGAAGAAGTTGAGGCAGCAGTGCAATCGCCGAAGAAGGGGAAGTCAGCGGGAGTGGACAACATACCCGCGGAACTGCTTCAAGCAGGAGGAGAAGCGATGATCCACGCACTCACCATTATCTGTAACAAGATCTGGCAGATTGGGTAGTGGTCTACACCATGGACCCAGTCGCTTGTCATCACTCTTCCCAAAAAAGGTAACCTTCAGGAATGTGAAATTTACCGCACCATCAGCCTCATCAGCCATCCCAGCAAGGTCCTCCTGAAAATATTACTCAACAGATTGAAACCCCAAGCTGAACAAATCATAGCTGAAGAGCAAGCAGGATTTAGGGCAGGGCGAAGTACCATTGAACAGATTTTCAACCTCAGAATAATCTGA
This sequence comes from Oncomelania hupensis, assembly GCA_036898135.1. Classification (NCBI taxonomy): domain Eukaryota; kingdom Metazoa; phylum Mollusca; class Gastropoda; order Littorinimorpha; family Pomatiopsidae; genus Oncomelania; species Oncomelania hupensis. The sequence continues at coordinate 38,948,591 of CM072520.1, read as the reverse complement.
AAGAAATACCTACAGCACCAACAACATCTATATCATGTGTTCGTAGACTTCAAAAAGGCGTTTGACTGAGTCTGGCATGCAGCTCTGTGGGCAACCATGAGAGTGTACAACATCAGCCCTAAAATTATTGAAGTCATCAAAAGCCTGTATGACAAGGCTACCAGTGCAGTCCTCCACAACAGCGCCATCGGAAACTGGTTCAGAACAACAATCGGTGTGCGTCAGGGATGCCTACTCTCTCCAACACTCTTCAACATCTTCCTAGAACGCATCATGTCAGATGCCCTTGCAGACCACGAAGGCACAGTCAGCAATAATACCACTACAATCGACAACAGCAGTCGTCGTCATCAAGAAGCTGACACAACTATTGGCAACGCACGGAGTACCCGACGTCATGATGACCGATAACGGTCCTCAATTTAATTGCGAGGAGTTCCGGAAATTTGCACTGGAATTTGATTTTCAGCACAAGACAAGCAGTCCTTGTTTCCCTCAATCTAACGGGGAAGCTGAAAGTGCGGTGAAAGTGGCGAAGAAGCTACTTCAACAGCAGTCCTTGGAGGTCGCTCTACTCAACTACAGGTCGACACCTCACTCCAGTACAGGTGTTAGTCCTGCAGTCGCCCTTAAGGGGAGACCGCTTAAAACAAAAGTCCCCAGACTTCCCATTACCCTGTCCCCCTGTCCCGTCAGGAGATGTGATCGTGAGCTGGGTTAAAGTTGGAGAGAACTTTAAAGCAGAGACTGTTTCATGATTCAGTGATTTATTTGGGTTAGCAAGTTTCAAGTTTTGTTCTTAGTTGATGTGTTAAACAAAATAACTTTTATTCGAGACTCGCTGCACTTAAAACAAATCTGTATGTAGTAGTTTCTTCGAAACTTCTAAAAGAAGGGAGGTGTTTAGGAAGTTGCTTCCCTTGGACCGTATGGCTGACGTAGACTCGGAGAGAGAGCGCTATACCTTAGACTTTACCGCTCTCATTTAAAATGCATGGTCACAGGACAGCAACGGTCAAGGCGGGCCTCCATGTTTTTCTTTGCACCTTGTTCTGATGTGTGGCTGAATAAAGTTATTCTTCATTAAGTTGAACCTAAAGGAGTTATGTTATTTTGTGGATGTTTGTATTAACAAACCCATGCACTTAAATCTTGCAGTATCTAAGTAACGTGATAGCGATCAGCAAATTGAACCTGCATGGTTGCTATTGGAAGAATAGAGAAGGGGTAGCTAGGCTTTTCCTATTATTTATATCATCTTTACTAACGCACAACAACTACATTCTAATGAAAACCAGTGAGCATTAACCTTGCATATCAATAAAAAGTGTTGAATGTTGAGAAACTCATCTGTAGACAGTGATGAGTTTTATTTAATTATTATTATTTTATTGACTTTTCTTTTTTACTAAAAAATCTGTTATTTTTATTTATTTTAGCGTCTGCTGTCTTTTTTTTTTCTCTTTTGTTTTAAATTTGAATTACTGGTGGTTTTTTTTTTAATGGCTGTTTGTTTTCGGCTTCTTTCTAGTTTTCGTGTCTTTATAGCTAGAATAACCACGATGGTGAGAAACCTTTGACCCGTTTGAAGGTGAAGGTTATGCGAGAAAGGTGCACGCCGTGTTATGCTTGCGTTGCTTGACTGACCACTTGCGGCGCAACTTCGATAAGTCTGCGTGAGGTGGGACAGTTACTGCAGTAAGAGTAGAACTTTTCGAGAGATTCTCAACGAGAGGTCTGTTGCATAGAAGTAATGATTTTACAGTTTTTATCCGGTTTGAGGAGCTCGAACCGGGGGAGCGTTGTTCACTTGTTGAATGCCATCAGTTTTAGATAAGCGGCGACACTACAGACGAGACTACTGCCAGCAGTGTTGGCTGAAATGTGATTGATCTAAGCACCCAAGGGGGGATTTATACCGCGTACACAGACGACTGTCCACTTTACTCTTTAGCAGTCAACGGACACGATTACGACTGAAACAATATTGACTCCCCTTAATGAATGAGCAACAATGAGTGAAGGAGTTTCAGTTTATCGTTGACTAGGCCTGCCTACACGTTTTGTTTCGCTGCTGTAGTTTCCCACTGCGGGACCTGTGAGGAGCGGCAGTGGCGGATTTAGTCGCTCACGGAAGTTGACAGTTTGTTCCCAACAGGGGAGCTTCACGGACCTATAATGAGCTGACAGACAAGGGCCGTGAAATGTCAGGCCGGTGATTTTCTCACAGTTATCAACTGCCTGAGGCCAACTATCCATTGCCAACATCAGTCGGGACGCGTCTGCTCACAGAGTTGACTGTCGCCGTTTCCACTGTTAATAAGGAGAAGCTCTTACTAGTACATGTACTAGGCTACTTTACTAGTAGGCTTCTACTGTTCCCCGATTTCTTACACAAAGTTACAGAAATCACCAGCATCACTGTGTTGGTTCACTGTGTGAGATCGGTGTTTGTGTTTGTTCCAATCTGTTTAGGAGAATTGTTTGTACTAAATTGACAACTTCAAGTGTAGGTTGTACGGTGTCAACATGGAGTACCCCAGCAGGATCTCATTGCTGTGTTTGATTTATCTGCTGTACCCAGGTAAGGCTGTGGCACTTGTACGACTTGTTGCATGTAGATTACATTACTTGGTTATTGCTTTAGGTCCAGCGGACTCTTCCGAGCCAGATCGGGACCATGCATGTAGATCTGTTGAGGGGATTATACACTGGGCTATAAACTAGATGTGTGATGAACTAGGCTAGGTCTAGGAGTGTTGGCATTCAATATTGTGGAACATAGTGTAAATAGCAGTAGGCCTATAATTTTTTGATTTGTTTTGATTGCTGTTTATTAAGAATTTAAGTACACACTACTGGAAATAAGGAGGGGCGCAGTATTGCAGTGGCATTGGGCACATGCCAGCAATGTTTGATGTTATTGTTAAGCAACGTTGGGAAGGGTTCACACTTGGATGGGTTACAGTGCTTGGAAGGCAATCACCAAACGACACAAATAAAGAGTGAAACAAGCGCACCAAAAAGCCCCAGTCCTCTCATCTGTGACTGGGTAGCTGGATCTGTTTAGAACCAGTGAAGGTATTAAAGCAGTGAGTGAGAGGAGATAGGCGCTGCCCTCATGAAGCTGGCCTAGAGAAAAAGGAGGTCCCAAACACTTCTTTCCCCAACGACCCAAAGGTTACTGGAAACCTTTACATCTTTCTTTTAACTTTTTTTTATTTTCTTTTTTTTAAACTGGAAATGAAATGTACTGTGAGTTAAATAAATATTTTTTTTTACAAATGTTTTACTCCTTTGGATGAGAGTCTGTGTCGCATGCATTCTATCATAACGGACTTTAAAGATCCTGATGCTCATGTCCTGGATGGGTAAGTGCCAGTGACAAGAACACGCCCAGCATGTACTTTGGGTAAAGCGCTTCACTTAGGGCTGCTGTACTTTCGAAAATGAAAGTGCCCAAATTTCACTTCGGTAATAATAAAGTTGTTAAAATAAATAAATAAAATAAATAAATAAATAAAATAAAAAATATACCAGCAATTAATGTTAAAATGTAAGCAAAATCACAGTTGGCGAGATTGTGTAGCAGAACATAACTGGAGGTTGTGATGTACAGAAATCGTTTAAAATTAGTTAGGAAAGTCTTTCCAATGTTCACAGGTCTTGTCAGCCAGTAAAAGTAACTTAATAAAAAAGGATACGCAATTGACTATAGCTCTGTTAAAAATCATTCATTGGAAACTTTAAATTAATGTCATGATCAAAATATTCAAAAATACTTGTAGTCAAATTATTTTATTTTTTAAAATACATTTTTGGAATTACAGGAAAGTATCACTCGATCTGCTTTATTATATATATTATATATCTTGATCAGTTGATCTGATGCAAAACAAATGCAAATTATTTTGAGGGTTATACTATACTATTAGTAAACTAAATATATACCCTTTAATTTTTAGATAGGGTTATAAAAAAAAGAAAAAGAGAAGTTGAAACAAACACAAAAAGTAATTTTGTTTGTATTCAAAAAAATTAGTATGCATTTTGCATAAATTTAAAACTGGACAACCCTGATACTTTGGCATTCCTTGGTATCAAGGTATCAGGGTTGTCCAATTCTAAAATACAGGTTGGCCAAGATGTGCATCACAACTGGGGAGACACATGTGGACCCCACTGCAACAACGAGACAATTGACAGGGGTCTGAGACTCTTGGAGTTTGCCAGATACAACAATCTGGTACTGGCAAACACGCTTGGTCTCCACAAAAAATCCAGACGACGGACATGGCACAGTCCCGGCGGGGAGCATCACAACAGCATGGTCAAGAAACGCTTCAGATCAAGCATCAACATTGGCAAGACACGCACTTTTCCAGGAGCAGACATCGGAAGTGACCACGATCTCGTGATGTCTTTCCGGCTCCACTTGAAGTTGAAGAGAGTAAATACAGCAAAGTGCACTAGACTGAAGTTCGACCTGGACAAACTGCAAGACCCGGAGGTGGCAGAACTATTTCAGGCCACAATTGGAGGGAAATTTGCACCACTGCTCATTTTGGGGGCTGGTGAAGTAGATGTTAACACCATGACCACCACCTTCAACTCAGCTGTGACAGATGCCGCCACTGAGATCCTTGGCAAGCACCGACCAAAGAAGAAGCCGTGGATCACACCTGAACTATTAGATCTGTGTGATAAACGAAGAGAGATAAAACAGAAAAAGAACACCTCACAGGGAGCTGATGTCTACCGAAAAATCAACAATGACATCCGAAAAGGCATGCGAACAGCAAAGGAGAACTGGATAGAAGATCAATGCCAGGAAATAGAGAACAGTCTGAACAAGAACAACAGCAAGAAGGCCTACCAGACTGTGAAGCGGCTGACAAGTGTCAAACAGCCCAAAGTCTCCACGATCCAAAGCATGTCTGGCATATGCCTTACAGAAGAACAAGAAGTCTTAGACAGATGGACAGAGTACTGCTCTGACCTTTACAGCCATACACCAAATGGAGACCCATCAGTTCTAGCATGTCCCGAGAACAGAGAAGAAGAAGAAATCCTCCCAATTCTCCGGGAAGAAGTTGAGGCAGCAGTGCAATCGCTAAAGAAAGGGAAGTCAGAGGGAGTGGACAACATACCCACGGGACTGCTACAAGCAGGAGGAGAAGCGATGATTGATGCCCTCATTATTATCTGTAACAAGATCTGGCAGAGTGGGGAGTGGCCTATACCATGGACCCAGATGCTTGTCTTCACTCTTCCCAAAAAAGGTAACCTTCAGGAATGTGAAAATTACCGCAATATCAGCCTCATCAGCCATCCCAGCAAGGTCCTCCTGAAAATAATACTCAACAGGTTGAAACCCCAAGCTGAACAAATCATAGCTGAAGAACAAGCAGGATTCAGGGCAGGACGAAGTACCACTGAACAGATTTTCAATCTCAGAATAATCTGTGAGAAACACCTACAGCACCAACAACATCTATATCATGTGTTCATAGACTTCAAGAAGGCGTTTGACCAAGTCTGGCATGCAGCTCTATGGGCCACAATGAAAGTGTACAACATCAGCCCTAAAATTATTGAAGTCATCAAAAGGCTGTATGACAAGGCAGTGCAGTCCTCCACAACAGCGCCATCGGGAACTGGTTCATAACAACAATCGGTGTGCGTCAATGATGCCTACTCTCTCCAACATTCTTCAACATCTTCCTAGAATGCATCATGTCAGATGCTCTTGCAGATCATGAAGGCACAGTCAGCATAGGGGGTAGAGCAATCTCCAATCTTCATTTTGCGGATGACATTGATGGATTGGCTGGAGAGGAACAAGAACTTGAACAGCTGGCACAGAGGCTTGACACCACCTCCAGAGCTTATGGAATGGAAATAAGTGCAGAGAAGACCAAAATGATGACCAACAACACCAATGGCATCAACACGGACATCAGAGTCCAAGGCCGATCCCTCAACACAGTGCATAGTTAAAATATTTAGGAGCCATTGTATCAGACAATGGGTCTCGACAGGAAGTCCTCTCCAGGATCGCACAAACAACTGCTGCCCTGACAAGGTTGAAGCCCATTTGGAAAGACAGGACCATCAGTCTACATTCCAAAGTAAGACTGCTGCGCTCCCTTGTCATCTCCATCTTCCTATATATATGCTTGCGAAGCATGGACCCTCACAGCAGACCAACGAAGAATACAAAGCATGGAGATGAGGTGCTACAGAAGACTTCTGGGCATTTCCTATACCCAGCACATCACCAACGACAAAGTCTGACAGACCATCACACAAGCCATTGGACAACACGATGACCTGCTCACAGTGGTGAAGAAACGGAAACTCCGATGGTATGGCCACGTCACCAGATCATCAGGCCTTGCAAAGACTATTCTGCAAGGCACAGTGCAAGGAGGTAGAAGAAGAGGGAGACCGAAAAAGAGGTGGGAGGACAACATTCGAGAATGGACTGGTTTGACACAGAGCGAAGCCATCAGGGCTGCTGAGGACAGAAAGATGGAGTATGCTGGTTAAGCGATCATCTGTGGTGCCCCTACGACCTTTGGGTTACGGGACAGGATAGGATAGGATAGGAACCCTGATAGTAATTTTTGTATTACAGAGAGATCTACATTTGAGGTCAAAGGGTAATTATTACAGGCATGTATGCAATTCAAAACTTCTGTTACACACAAACTTGTACTTTTGTAAACAGGGGAGTAAACTAGTAGTACATGAATCTTTCATACATGTACTTATACAGGGGCGTCGCACACGGGGGGGCAGGGGGGGCACCTGCCCCCCCAATAATTTGGCAAAAAAAAAAAAAAGAAAGAGAGAGAGAAAGAAGAAAAAAAAAAGAAGAAGAAGAAGAAGAAAAAGAAGAAGAAGAAGAAGAAGAAGAAGAAGAAGAAGAAGAAGAAGAAGAAGTCCTATGGGCAAGACCTTGACCAGTCAAGACTCTCAGTTCAGCTTCAGATTCTTGCACAAGAAATGTCTGGTGGAAACAAAAAATTGTCAGCCGTTGTTCAGCATTTCAAGTCACTGTCTGTCTCAAAACTATAGCTCTCATGTCTGAGGTTGGGCTTTTACTGAAGCTCATTTTGGTCATGCCTGCCACCAATGCCGTGAGCGAAAGAACTTTCAGTGCCATGAGGAGGGTCAAGAACTACCTCAGGTCAAGCTCAACAGAAGAGCGTCTGAACCACTTGATGCTGCTCCACGTCCACAAACAAAGGACGGATTCTTTGGATTTGGTTAAGCTTGCCAATACTTTTGCATCTTCTCAGCACCGCAGAGAAGTGTTTGGAACTTTCAGCGTCCTGGACAACTGCAAGCTGGGTGTGATCACCAAGACAAAAGGCACTCAGACAGACAGTATTTTGCTTTAGAGAAACTGCGAGTAATATACGCCCTAGTAAAACAAATTGATCAATTGATTTTCTGAAACTGGTAGTGGAAGTGTTTGGTCATTATTATGTATGCAATATGCAAAACGAGTTGTGATTTATAGAGAAGACACAATTTCAACCTAGATGATCTTGCGGCAGGTAATTAATGTTCGTGTTTCCAGGTTTTAATCATTATCACATATCGCTAATCATGTATTTGTAGTTTCTGGAAATGAATCTTGTATTTTCAGTAAAGAAGAACATAAATAATTAAATGTTTTTACTCTCAGTCTTTCAGTTGGATGAAGGTACGAGGATATATTACAGGGTGCGTCCCGCTTGTCAGCCCCCCCCCCCCCCCCCAACACCTCCCCGTCGACAGGGTTGCCCCCCCAATATTTTGGACCGTGCGACGCCCCTGTTATAAGTTATATACACCCGTTTGTTTACAAAATACAAAATGAAGACATTGATGTTTCTTTTCGCAGTGGTGGAAGTGTGTTTGCTTCGTGTGTCAGTTTTAATCACAGCTCTAATAATTAGACAAATTCTGTAATTTATGTCATTTGTGAATAACAAAACTGTGCAATAAAATAAGCTTCACATTTCACTTTGAAATTATACCATTGTGGTTTGCTGATGGATGGTTGTTGCAGTGCTGGGAGAACAGGCATCACCGTTGCTGCAGAAGGTGGGTGACAATGCCATCCTGCAGTGGAGTTTACCTCTCGCCTCCTTTGGCACCGTTCTCACTGTCTCTGTTAAAATCGGCAACAGCAGTCATCCACTTTTCTACGCTGACCTGAGTAAGCAAGCTTTGTTGTGTCTGCAATAGTGCAAAGGTTTTCAAAATAAAAGCCAGAATTTTTTTAACTAGCCAGTTGGAAGTGAGAATAGGCATTCAAAGACAGCAGTTCACAAGAATTCTCATTAATCCTTTATTAGCTCACCAAATACTGTAAAACTGGTGAAAATCTGCTGGCGAAATACTATACTTAATCATTTACATTAGGCAGTAGTGTCAATATAGATCTATGAGAAGAAAACAATGAGTGGGGTTCAAAAGGTCACCAGCTGGGGGTTGTGGTGTTGCCAGATATTGCTGGTCCACATGTTATTTAACAGTTTGGAAAAAATGGCCGTGCTTTTAGCAGCCCTGCTTGGAAAACAAATCGCCTTGTATTTTTATACCTTCGCATTTCAATTGTACAAGCTCGGTGCTTATGTAGCAAGCTCGGTGCTTATGTAGAAAAATGAGAGAGAGCAATTTGCATGTTCAGTAAACTGATTGCTTGCCAGCAAGATTTTTATTTGTCCTTGGTGACTGCTGGGAGTGACTATTGATCAAATACTGTCACACAAAGTGCTTCCAAGTGGATTCGTTGGATGATCACATACTAGGGAGTGTAGTTGGCTCAGTGGTGTTGACATTGTACTTAAATGTCAGGTGATAACATTGTTGTACCAACAATGGTTCAAACCCTGTTGATGGCCTGGAGATGTTTTTTTTTTTTAAAATGTGATACACTGCGTTCTACTCTTTTGTATGATAGTACAAACTGAGGTCTAGTCTGCACATGCCAGCATTCCATTGCATGGACTTTTAAAGGTCCTGATGCTCAGGTCCTAGGCGGGTGACAAAAATACAACCAGCATCTGAGCATGCACCAGGTCCTTTCTCCCCATCACCAGTCACTCAGGATTCTGCTGAGTCACTTGGGGCTGGGCCTCAGACTATACAAATACAACAACTTTATTATCTCCAGGAGAAATTGCAACGTGGTGGTACATAATACAAACAAAAAATGTAGGATTTTAATTTGCATAGTGTTACACTCGATTTAATGCTGGTGTTTTCTATCAGTAGTGGATTCAGCCCCAATGCTGAAGTACTGATGAGTGTAGCTCAGATTCGTTTATTCACACAACCCGCTCAATCAGCATACAAGTCACAAAGTCGACGTATTCAGCACACATCAACAACTGCATACAATCACCTTTTCACTCTCCATTTTTTGCTTTCCAATTCACTATCAACAACTATCCCCCCCTACCCACACACAGGGCATCCATTTTATAATTTTTTCTCTCATTCGAGATGACGACCGGACGTTCTAGAAATGACGCATTACTACCAACCAATCAGAATTAAAGATCGTCATCACTGACTTACGTCATACATATTTCTTCTGCCTCCGGGAATGCTCTCATACTTCGATATCCATCAGGAAGTTTCCATCGATAGTAAACACTGAAATCTTGAGAATTCTCCAATAATATCGACCAACGGAAATTATCAACGTTATACAAAACCTCTCCTAACAACAATGCAAACTCAAATCAAAGGTAAATAAACTCCATTATTGAATACTTTGCAAAACGAAACGATTAGATCTATCGTGCGCGTTTCAGACATACTACCATTGGCGTTTCAACGTAACACATAGTCAAACTCAAACACTGCATACATGCGAGAGCACATACACATATATATTGTACTACTGGTTGAATTTATTATCTGTTAATTAATCAGATGTACAGAATGTGGTATAAAACTGGTTTTAGTTATCAAGATAAGAATCTTAGGCATTGGGAAGCGTCGGCCAGAAGGTAGGAGCTGGAAGTGGTGAGCTGTGACAGTGAGTCTATTGTTACTGGGCTATGCACAATTGAATGCTATTACCCACTCGTCTTTGTCTGCGGGGATCGGCTAGTACAATCATTTATATGTTTAGCCCGGTCTGTGTGCGGATAGGGTTATAGAGATAGGGACAAAAATGGTAAAAGATTCACTGACACACTAGCTCTCACACCGCTATGAAACATAGGTAGTCCAGACAGTCTTGTAAACAGTAAATATCACACATTTATGTCCTCTACTCTGTACATAATTCTCTAAACACTCTATTAACTTTTAAAAATGGCCAAATTCACTTCAAATAGTTCATTCCTTGATGGGTCTATGCTGTTACAGTTCTTGATAATTTCTACTGTCTCATCATTGGGCTATTTGTTCTGGTTTGCCTAACGTTCGTTCAGGAGAATGGACTACCGCACAGTCCTTCTAGAAAAGTGTGTGTGCACGTTTCCTGTGTCACTTAGCTGAATCGTTGAGGTGTGGTGATGGCGTCTCTTCCTGGTTTCTTGACTATGCGGCTATCGTAGCTCAGTGCTAGATGCTCCACTGCAGGCTGAAAGTCAGGGTTGACTCTTCTTAATGGTCGATTTCCTGCATCGGACCAACAAGCCTGCTCGTCTGCAAAACATAAGACGAGTTTCTGCAATGCCTTGTTTAAAATGGGTGTGCAGAGCATCTCACTGATGGCAGAAACAGCCCTCAGTGATCGCTCCACTTATACCAACAAGGGACGATCGACTTCTACGTCCGGGGTCCACTGGAATCTCCAACATAATTCCTATACATATACATATATCATGGCTAAACTAAACACATGGAGAAGTAATTAACAATATACACATTCTCCGATACAGCCACTGGTCTTTAATATTTACACATAGGGGAAACAACAGTGCGTCCGTAGGGAATACCTCATGGTGCCGAAACCGGTGGCGGACACAACCAAGTCAGAAGTGACATGATCGTGTATGATAGAATCAAAGAATGGATTCACGAAAATTTCTTCTGTTCAGTGAATGGATTGCTTGGAGGAAGTTTACAATGTGAGCGCATGCGATTTTTAAGGACAACTCCCGACACAATCTTTAATCGTCTGCAATGGCAGTCTCAGTTGGGTTCTGATTCTGATTATGCCGTGAATTAGTTCGCCACTCGTTGGTCGTATTTTTTACTTCAGCGATTCGAAAAAAATGTGTGCATCCACAGGACGCACACATGCAAATTTTTCTGCGTCATTTTTCATATTTTGTGCGTAATTGACGCACTACTGTGCGTAATCGGGAACACTGAGAAGCCTTAGTGCAGGGTCTAAATAGCCTCTTGTGACATGAGCAAGCGCATGACTTTCATCATGGAGGATGGAAAGGGCTTTTTGCACAACTCGCCTTTCATACAACACATGCAGACTCTCTTGTTTCACACCCACAACCTTCCCACAAACGTTCACCACTCCATCAAGCAAACTTCTGGTTTTCACACACAAGATCCTTACCACCAAATAAAATAGAAAGAAAGTAAGAATTAACTAGAAAAAAGCAGTGTAAAAGGTCTGAAGGCGGCGGCTATTGACTGGAAGGCTTCTGAGTGTAATAGATTCTGGGTTTACATTTTTTTAAAATGATAAGAATGACTACAAGAAAATGTGTGTGCGCCGTAGGTATCATTAACACAACGGCACCCAAACAATAAAAGACATAAAAGACGCATCAGGAAATAAAAATACTAAACATAATATAAGTAACAGAGAAGCACTTGTATATACAACATGAATGCAGCATATCACATTTTACATAACAAAAACCAATGTTTAAGGGTACTTTTTCCTAATGACATCAGTTCAAAGCGCAGTTCTCATGCATTTATACTTGACAGTGGTGAAGAAACGGAAACTCCGATGGTATGGCCAAGTCACCAGCGCATCAGGCCTTGCAAAGACCATCCTGCAAGGCACGTTGCAAGGAGGCAGAAGAAGAGGGAGGCAGAAAAAGAGGTGGGAGGACAACATTCGAGAATGGACTGGCTTGCCACTGAGCGAAGCCATGAGGGTTGCTGAGGACAAAGAAAGATGGTTCGCTGGTTAAACAATCATCTGTGGTGCCCCAACGACTTTCGAGTTACGGGATAGGATAGGAGCTGGAAAAGTGCTATTTATCTATACATAAAATAAATAAATAAATAGGGAGTGAATTAATAGCATGTTGTGTAAACAATTCTTGTTTCCTTGCAGATACCAGCACTGTCACTGTCAGTGTAGAAAAAAGGTTTGAAGCAAGACTGGATATCCTCAAATCCGCCCTGACTGCCAACCCACGAAAAGTGACCTTCACCTTGAAAGAGGTGACGCCAGCAGATGCAGGACGTTACATTTGCATTCAGGGCTTTGCTAACACCCCTGTCATTGACAACTGTGGTCAGATGCTTGTAATTGTGGGTAAGTATTATTATTATTATTATTATTATTATTATTATTATTATTATTATTATTATCATTATTATTATTATTATTATTATTATTATTATTATTATCATCATTATTATTATTGTTTGTTGTATACATCACATGTGTATGTTTATATGTAACATTATTTGTTCCTACATTTTGTAATGATGCTATATATATACGGTGTTCCACACCTGGCCATTATGTCAGAAAGGCAATTGACAGTCTCAAACAGGCTGTCTACTAGGTAGATAGGGATTGCCAGGCGCCACATCAGAACCACAATTAAAATTTCTACTACTAGAGAATAATAGTGTGGTTTGTGCAGTTCTAACTCTGTGACTGTGGGAGTCACATTCAGCCTCTGCTGAATGCCATTATACTGCCTGTTGTAAATTATACTCTTTTTTTTTTTTTCTACACCTAAACGTTCAGTGCTGCCACAGTACATAACCCCAATTTAATATCTAATGCCACTCTGTTGAAACTTTATCCTGCCCTCTATCAAATAAAAATCTCACCTTCTTTCGCTCTCACCCTTTCATTTTATTCTTGCCTCACATGCTCCTTCCCACTGTCTTTTCTCTCTCTTTCACAGCCTATCCTTCTGTCTTTCCCCCTCCCCCACTCTGCTGCTTCTCTCCCCCCTCTCTATCACTCTCTCTCAACCCCACTCCTGTTCCCTCTCTTTAAGTTCTTTATGACACTGACATGTAGGTACCTCATTTTAGAAATTTTCTGTTTCACTGATGACTTTTGAGAAAAGATTTTGAAGGTGAAAGCTGCCTGATCTGCCTTTACTAATTGTTAGTTTGATACATATTTGTTTAGTTGATAGGAGAAGTTAATTTGTGAGACTGTGTGTGTGTGGGAGAGTATGTGCAGCATGTAAGCTGGTACTGATCCTCTAGCTCTTTTTAGAGCTCTACTCCGGAAAGGTGCATGTAAGCCTCCATTATTATTATTATTATTATTATTATTATTATTATTATTATTATTGTTATTATTATTATTCCTATCCTATCCTATCCCGTAACTCGGAGGTCATAGGGGCACCACAGATTTTCGGTTAACCAGCGTACTCCATCTTTCCCTGTCCTCAGCAACCCTGATTGTTTCGCTCAGTGTCAAACCAGTCCACTCTGGAATGTTGTCCTCCCACCTCTTTTTAGTCTCCCTCTTCTTCTACCTCCTTGTACTGTGCCTTGCAGGATGGTCTTTGCAAGACCTGATGATCTGGTGACGTGGCCATACCATCGGAGTTTCCGTTTTTTCACCACTGTGAGCAGGTCATCGTGTATGTGTTGTCCAATGGCTTGTGTGATGGTCTGTCGGACTTCGTCGTTGGTGATGTGGTGGGTATAGGAAATGCCCAGAAGTCTTCTATAGCACCTCATCTCCATGCTTTGTATTCGTCGTTGGAGATCTGCTGTGAGGGTCCATGTTTCGCAAGCATATAGGAAGATGGAGATGACAAGGGAGCGCAGCAGCCTTACCTTGAAATGTAAACTGATGGTCCTGTCTTTCCAAACTGGCTTCAACCTCGCCAGGGCAGCAGTTGCGATCCTGGAGAGGACTTCCTGTCGAGACCCATTGTCTGATACAATGGCTCCTAAATATTTGAAGCTATGCACTGTGTTGAGGGATTGGCCTTGGACTTTGATGTCCGTGTTGATGCCATTGGTGTTGTTGGTCATCATTTTGGTCTTCTCTGCACTTATTTCCATTCCTTAGGCTCTGGAGGTGGTGTCAAGCCTCTGTACCAGCTGTTCAAGTTCTTGTTTCTCTCCAGCCAATCCATCAATGTCATCCGCAAAACGAAGGTTGGAGATTGCTCTTCCCCCTATGCTGACTGTGCCTTTGTGATCTGCAAGGGCATCTGACATGATGCGCTCTATGAAGATGTTGAAGAGTGTTGGAGAGAGTAGGCATCCCTGACCCACACCGATTGTTGTTCTGAACCAGTTTCTGATGGCGCTGTTGTGGAGGACTGCACTGGTAGCCTTGTCATACAGGCTTTTGATGACTTCAATAGTTTTAGGGCTGATTTTGTACACTCTCATGGTTGCCCACAGAGCTGCATGCCAGACTCGTTCAAACGCCTTTTTGAAGTCTACGAACACATGATATAGATGTTGTTGGTGCTGTAGGTATTTCTCGCAGATTATTCTGAGGTAGAAAATCTGTTCAGTGGTACTTCTCCCTGCTTGCTCTTCAGCTATGATTTGTTCAGCTTGGGGTTTCAACCTGTTGAGTATTATTTTCAGGAGGACCTTGCTGGGATGGATGAGGCTGATGGTGCGGTAATTTTTACATTCCTGAAGGTTACCTTTTTTGGGAAGAGTGATGACAAGCGACTGGGTCCATGGTGTAGGCCACTCCTCACTCTGCCAGATCTTGTTACAAATAATGGTGAGTGTGTCAATCATCGCTTCTCCTCCTGCTTGAGGCAATTCTGCGGGTTGTCCACTCCCACTGACTTCCCCTTCTTCAGGGATTGCACTGCTGCCTCAACTTCTTCTCGGAGAATTGGGAGGATTTCTTCTTCTTCTCTGTTCTCTGGACATGCTAGAACTGATGGGTTTCCGTTTGGTGTGTTGTTGTAAAGGTCAGAGCAGTACTCTGTCCATCTGTCCAAGACTTCTTGTTCTTCTGTAAGGCATATGCCAGACTTGTTTGGATCTTGGAGACCTTGGGCTGTTTAACACTTGTCAGCTGCTTCACAGTCTGGTAAGCCTTCTTGCTGTTGTTCTTGTTCAGACTGTTCTCTATTTCCTGGCACTGATCTTCTATCCAGTTCTCCTTTGCTGTGCTCATGCCTTTTCGGATGTCATTGTTGATTTTTCGGTAGGCATCAGCTCCCTGTGAGGTGTTCTTTTTCTTTTTCATCTCTCTTCATTTATCACACAGGTCCAAACGTGCAGGTGTGATCCACAGCTTCTTCTTTGGCCGGTGCTTTCCAAGGATCTCCATGGCGGCATCTGCCACAGCAAAGTTGAAGGTGGTGGTCATGGTGTTGACATCTACTTCACCCGCTCCCAAAATGAGCAGTGGTGCAAATTTTCCTCCAATTTTGGCCTGAAATATTTCTGCCACCTCCGGATCTTGCAGTTTGTCCAGGTCGAACTTCAGTCTAGTGCACTTTGCTGTGTTTACTCTCTTCAAGTGAAGCCGGAAAGACATCGATCATCACGAGATCGTGGTCACTTCCGATGTCTGCTCCTGGAAAAGTGCGTGTCCTGCCAATGTTGATGCTTGACCTGAAGCGTTTCTTGACCATGATGTAGTCGATCTGGTTGTGATGCTCCCCGCCGGGACTGTGCCATGTCCATCATCTGGATTTGTTGTGGAGACCAAGCGTTATTATTATTATTTTTTTTTTCTTTATTGTGATTTCAAAACAAGGCAGTTTTAGCAACACTGAATTTGAGAAAACATGAGAAGTTGAAAGGGGGGGGGGGGGGGGTTGAGGGGGAGAAAAGGGGGGCTGGGTTTTTTTCCCTGGTTGGGCAACACTCCTCTGTGAATTTGCAGAGGACCTGTGACACTGAAATATGTTACCTTCGGGCACTTTGATACCTTTTCATCCATTCTTTCATTCCACCAGTATGAATAAAGGGGGCAGTCAACTGGGAAAATGTGGGAAAGGGAGAAAAGATTGAATCTGAATCTCCCATCTAGACAGAAAACTGTGGGTAGGTGGGGTAATTGGAAAAGTGCCTCATATCAAAGGATTTTAGTGTTGTGATCCTTGTAATTTGATATGACAGGATGACGGCACGTTTCTTCCATGTGTGGATCTGGTTAGCCCCCATAAAGGAAGATGTTGATGACCAAGTAGCGTGGTGTAGTACAATTTCTGTGTCTCTCTCTCTCTCTTTCCTCCTCCCCCCTCCTCCCCCTCACACACGCACACACTATATGAAATGTAATTATCCTGCTCTCAAAGGTAGACAAAAAATGTGATTTACTGGCTTTTAATTCCATGAGCTTAAGGTGCTTAAGTATGGTACAAATGCATTCATCATGGATATATATATATATAAGCACTCCAAACTTCCCAAGGAGTTTCTTTGATTTCCTTGACATTTCTCCTGATATAGGGCTTCTTCACAACCATTATCTTAATTAACACGCCTGTATGGACATTAAAATCATTATAATATCAAACGATTTACAGTCCACCAATTAAAGATAATCAAAGTCCAAAGAAAAAAGGAGAGAACAAACAGGAATCATCAGATCAAGTCTAATAATAATTAAAGAGGGTAAAGAATAGAATTTCACACCTATACTTACTTTGTGTATAAGGCAGAGCTTGTAGAATATGTGTCCCACATAATGCTGCATACCAGATACAAGAAACATACACAAATCTCTCTCTCTCTCTCTCTCTCTCTCTCTCTCTCTCTCTCTCTCTCTCTCTCTCTCTCTCTCTAAAGTTACATTTATTTAGGAAATCGAGGAAGGATAGTGATAGGATAGAATATGTAACTGCTAAAAAGGCTTTCAAAAGTATGATTAGAAATAAAAAGAAAGGATTCAGACAAAAGCAGGCAGCATCTCTGGCAGCTAGTACCAAAAATTCTTCTCAGTTTTGGAGCCAAGTAAGGAATTTAATGTGCGATAAAAAATCTGACTGTAGCAATAGAATTGATTTGAACACATGGCAGCAACACTTTGAAAACCTCTTCGCGCAAACTGAGGATAATGACATGTTACCAGAAGAGCAATCGCGTGATGATGATGATGATGATGATGATGATGACATACTTAATGGTAGAATTACTGAAGAGGAAGTATTGAAAGCAATCAAAAATTTGAAAATTGGTAAAGCGGGTGGCTTAGATGGCATTCTGCCAGAGATGTTGAAAGCTGGCAAACAAATTACAGTCAATTTTCTTACTTCTCTATTCAATGCAATTTTTGAAAAGGACCAGTATCCATCACAGTGGGCTAAAGCAGTTATTGTTCCTATATTTAAAAAAGGTTCCAGAGATAATGCAGACAATTACAGAGGAATATCCTTATTGAGCGCTATTAGTAAATGTTTCACAGCCATTTTAAATAAACGTTTGTATAATTGGTTAGAAAATGCAAATAAATTGGTTGAAAATCAAGCGGGTTTCCGAAAAAAATTATTCCACCATAGATCACATCTTTACTCTACACTCATTAGTTCAGAGCACATTAGCTAAGAAAGGACGAAAATTGTATGTGGCTTTTGTAGACTTCAAAAAAGCATTTGACAGTGTTTGCCACTCTAAGCTGCTCGAAACTCTACAGACCAGTGGGGTGGGTGGCAGATTCTATCATGTTCTTAAGTCCATGTATGAATCCTTGAAATCATGTGTAAGAGTTGACAGTCGATACACTGAGTTTTTTGACTGCCCCAAAGGAGTCCGCCAAGGATGTGTTTTGAGTCCGACTTTATTTTCAATATTTATTAACCAGCTTGCGGAACACATATCTCTTACCTGGTTTAATGGAACTGTTTATCCTTTTGTTTGCTGACGATGTAACTTTGATAGCAGCCACACCTGCAGGTTTACAAAATCAACTTGATTGTTTAAGACAGAGCTGTACCAGTTTAAAACTTGAAGTAAATATTGATAAAACAAAAATTATGGTATTTCGGAAGGGAGGATTTTTGTCAAAATTTGAGAAATGGAATTTTAATGGAGTAAATGTGGATGTTGTCAATGAATATTGCTATTTGGGTTTTGTTTTTACCACTATGCTAAGTCATAGGATCGGTACAAATCATTTGGTTGGAAAAGGGAAGAAGGCTGTGTTCAATTTGTGTTGTTTGTTAAATAAATTAAAGGAGATCTCGAAAGATATATTCTTTAAAATATTCGATTCTAAAGTTCAATCAATTTTGCTGTACTCCTCTGAAATTTGGGGCTTAGATCGATTAGATAACATAGAAAAAGTTCATTTGTTTGCCTGTAAGCGTTTTCTTGGTGTACCCGTTCGAACCCCCAATAGGATGGTGTATGGCGAATTGGAGCGTTATCCGTTATATGTTAACTCTGCTGTAAGAACTCTAAGGTACTGGTTGCGACTGTTACAAATGACCCCCGACAGACTGCCAAATCAAGCGTACAACATGTTATTAAATTTAGACAACAATGGGAAAGAAACATGGGTGTCTAATATTCGGCAGATACTGGGTAATTGTGGTTTCAACTATGTTTGGCTACAACAGGGTGTGGGGAACATTAATTCTTTTTTGAAACGATTTAAAAACAGACTACAAGACATTTATAAACAAGAATGGTTTGCTGCGATTCGTGATGGAGAACGCTATGATGTTTTTCGATCATTTAAAACTGAATTTGCAGAAGAAGCTTACATTGTCGACATAGATATTTACTGCTTCAGAGTAGCCTTATCTTTGCTCCGTTTCGGAGTTCTACCAATCAACAACAATACCCACAGATACGACAACAACGGTGGATCAAAGAACTGTACCTTCTGCAAAATTGTTGTTGAAAATGAACACCATTTTTTATATGAATGTCCAATGTATGTTGACCTTAGAGACCGGTTTCTATCTAGTCGACCTCTCTCAGTAACCTGATTACTTCGATGGAAAGACCCAAGTAAGGTTCGTTTATTAAGCAAATATGTCCATCATGCATTTTTGCGTCGCAAAAACTTGTTAGGATAAGAAAATATATATATATATATTTTTTTTTTTTTTTTAAATTTAATTTAGCTTCTTAAAGTTGTTTTATCACGGATGGCTTGCATGTGTTTCTGAAAATTTTGGATATGAATATTCATCACTGGAATATCAAAGTAACAAATAGCACATAATAGATTAAGAGGAAGAAGAACAACAACAATAACAGTGATGATGATGATAATAATAATAATAATAATAATAATAATAATAATAATAATAATAATAATAATAATAATAATAGTGGTAATAATAGTAATAATAATAATGGTGGTAATGATAGTGGTGATCATAATAATAATAATAATAATAACAGCTACCGTTTGTATACAGAAAGCTCCTTCTTATAATTCTGCTGTGCTTAATTACGTATTTCCTAACAGCAACATTTATCTATTGATTATAGTTTTTTCTCAATTGCAATTGCAACATTTTTGCCAACGCTTGAATATGCGTGTGAAAGTGAGTATGGCCGTGCATGTTTGCACGTGTGTATGCAATGGGCCAGAGGCCGTTTATGCATTAAATCGTCAAATTGTCAAATTGTCAAATTGTCTCTCTCTCTCTCTCTCTCTCTCTCTCTCTCTCTCTCTCTCTCTCTCTCTCTCTCTCTCCCTCTCTCTCTCTCTATATATATAACCTAACAAGCTGAGAAGAAGAAAACAATCCCAACAGTTACTGTTGAAGCCTATGGTTGTTCTTGAACATGGTTTTTGAGAAAGGATTAGTTCCAGGTCAATATAACTTGTGTTAAGGCTACCAAGTCAGTAACTGGTATTTTCTGACTGCTAGTACTAGTACAATTTAGGTGTTAGCAAAATATTAATATAATAATAGTAATACTACTAATAAAACAGGATACTATCATGCGCTTTGTCTTCAATCAAAGTGTGGAGATCTGAAGAGATCGTTGTTAAAAAAGTGAAAAAAGAAAAACATTTTATTTTTGAAATGTTAGATTGACTGCATCCAATACCATTATTGAAGGGAAAGAGGAACCCGTAGTACCCTGAGAAAACCCTTGGTGTCCTGACATATAGTCTTTAATTAAGACATTGATAGCATGTTGGTTTCGGCATACATGCTCTTTATAATACTTTGAAGCCAATGTTTTGTTTATTCATGAACATGCAATCTTGTGTCGGTCACAGTTGATTATGCATAGTGAGTTTTAAACTAATCATGTTGTTATGGTTTAGTCAAACTTTAATACAGATGTTAAACTTTATCATGGGTTTTTACCTAACATGACAAGAAGCGTCAACAATTTGAAATATCTCCAAGTTAGACACAAAGTGTCAAGCACTAAACACTACAGCAGGTCCAAAAGCAACCATACAATTATTTAAGTATATACTATAGCCAAGATAATTATTTAGGTAATTGTAAAATGTAATGCTAAATAAAATAACTGGATCATGTTTGTGTTATATAACTTCAGTTTACTTCTGCTTTTTGTTGTTAGGAACTTTTGGTATAACAACGCTAAACGCCATGGGATGTTGTTTGTTCCACAGTAAAGGGATATTACATGCATGTGTTTAGTCGTGGTACTGTGGATTTGTTTTGTCCGCTTTTGAAGTTTGAACTGGACGTGCTTGCTTATATTATAATATTATCAGGGCTGTCATGGTACATTGTTCCTGAAGGAACTGGGACATTGTCAGTGACCGTCGGCTTTTCAAACAACACAGCCTAGATGTTTGGTTTGAAGATCTGCATCAGTTATTGCAGCTCTTTATGTAACGTGCTTATCAGTAGTGGTATGTTACTTGAAACGATCAACAAAAATATCCTATAGTGGTTACATCAAAGCTTTATTAACATTTTGTGATAACATTATAATGGTAATAATAATAATTAATAATACTGGACGCTATACTCACCTTACTTCTGCATCAAACTCAGAGCTCGCGATCTGTGACCAACTTACATGCTCACATGTTAGACACCCTCGCACATATCAAAGAGCAAACACATTCATCACTCAAATATGTGTTGTAAAGGCAAGTCACTATTTGCAGAAGAAAAGGAAATCACATTTCTATTTTTAAAATTGTTAGATTGACTACATTCGATACCATTAGTATTTATTTATTTATTTATTTCATCGTTCTTATATAGCGCTTTTCCAGCTCAAGAGCTGCTCAAGGCGCTGGCCGATAGAGGATCTAACTCAAGCTGCACGAGGCGCCAACTTGCAGCCTTTGGGCGCATCGTAATAACGCTTCAGACAACTAAGCACAATCCTGGGCAGCCAGGGATGGGGGAGAAGGACCTAGGTGCATGCTGGGTGTGCTCTTGTCACCGGCACTCACCCGTCTAGGACATGAGCGTCAGGATCTTTAAGGTCCGTTATGGTGGAATGTATGCGACACAGACTAGACCTTGGTTTATACTCTCATCCGAAGGATTAGGAAACGGGAGTAAAGTGTCTTTCCCAAGGACATGACACAAATTAAACTGGTTAGTGATGGCGGTGTGAGTGTCTGGACATAATTATTTGTTTTGTTTTTTTGAGAAGGCGTAGTTGCAGCGTGTGGCGCGATTTTAAAATAGATGTCTGATATTTTGGTCACTGCATAATTATATTACAACTTTTTAGATAATTGTGCCATGACTGTCAGTGATGGTACCCCAATTTCAAAAATAAAATAACAAGGGTTTAAATAAAGCTGTAATGCATTATGCCAATTGGTTTAAAGCTTTGGTAAGAGGCAGGTGAAGATAACAAAGAAGACATAAATGACGCACGAAAGCGAGACCTCAGTTCTGCCGTTTGTGTTTGGGGTGTGCAGGATTGCAGCGTGTGATACACGGTTTGTTTCAGACTGCTTTCTAAATGAGATAAACATACACTTCTTCATTTCAAAACAAATGTAACCAATACCCTAGTATGATTACCTAACCTCACAGTGGTGAAGAAACGGAAACTCCGATGGTATGGCCAAGTCACCAGATCATCAGGCCTTGCAAAGACCATTCTGCAAGGCACAGTGCAAGGAGGTAGAAGAAGAGGGAGACCGAAAAAGAGGTGGGAGGACAACATTCGAGAATGGACTGGTTTGACACTGAACGAAGCCATCAGGGCTGCTGAGGACAGAGAAAGATGGAGTATGCTGGTTAAACGATCATCTGTGGTGCCCCTACGACCTCCGGGTTACGGGACAGGATAGGATAGGATTACCTAACATTCATTAAGGAAAGAAATGGTTCTCTGATCAGTTAATTGAAAGCATTGCCGAACAGTCTTCAAAAAGTTGCAATCCATGTTAGGTTTATTTTCCTCGAATGTGATGATGAAATATCAGATATTTAGGGTAAAATATAGGGATAAAATATCAGATATATAGGATAAAAGGGAAATAACTGAGATCAATTTTGAACCAAATGAATTGTATAGAGCAACTTTTGTTGTGACAGCCAGCTTAAGATTAAGAGACAAGACTGATGTAATCATTGTGAAGTTAGGCTAAATGCACATAATCATAAGTTTTGCCTTCTTAACTTGTGGATGTACAATTGCTCAGCTGGAAGGGAATATGAAGATTTGGAAGACAATATTGATTTAATAAAGATATAGATAATGTTATTGTGTAAGTTATAATTAAAATGTTTTATATTGATCTAATATTCTTAATGATAGACAATATATTCATCCAGTAGTATCAAATGAACATGAATCATTGAATGAATTATGTGATTTTTGTGGCTATTACATTATTATATATTCAAACTAAGAGGCTTTGGAATTAGTAAGAAGGGAGGCGCTATCATAACACCTCCAGCGTGTCGAACATGCTACAACACCTCCAGTGGCCTTCCTTGGAGAAGAGGCGGAAACTCTCTCGGCTTTCCATGCTATACAAGATCCGTCATGAACTTTCTTGCGTCAACTTTAATGAAAAGCTGCAGCCCCCACCACCACGACAGCGCAGTGGCCACAACCACCAACACTCCCAAATAAACTGCCGCACCCAGTACCAACAGGCCTCATTCCTGCCGAGGACTGTTAAGGACTGGAACTGCTTACCACAGTCAGTGGTAGAGGCCTCAACTCTTGACACATTTGTGTCAAGGGCCTCTGCCCACCTCTGCTCCACGACAGCCCCACCCCCTTCCCCCATCCCCCAACCTCTCCCTCCCCTCCAACCCTCCATCCCCTCCACCCCCAACCCCACATACCCATCAGCAGTGCCTAAATTCATATTTGCGCAGACCCCTAATAGTAACGTAGTGATCGACACGAGGATTGTGATTAC
Source organism: Oncomelania hupensis (assembly GCA_036898135.1). NCBI lineage: Eukaryota > Metazoa > Mollusca > Gastropoda > Littorinimorpha > Pomatiopsidae > Oncomelania > Oncomelania hupensis. The sequence goes on along the minus strand of CM072520.1, from coordinate 38,925,151 downwards.
TTATCAGGAAGAAAAAGAAGATATTTAAGCATGTATGGTTGTGGTGTATTCAATTGTGAACTGGCTAGGCCAAGAAGGACTGAGTTAGGGAATGGAGTTTGGTTATGAACTGGATAGGTCAGAAGAATTAGGTAAACTGAGTGCAGTACTGAAATGTCCAAGTCAGAAAGACTTGGTTAGGATGAGCAAATGGTTTCAAGTGGCCAGGAAGCCAGTGCTTTCAACAAATGTCAGCAATTTTGTCAACATTTACCATTGTTGTAATTGTGTTTCCTTCAATTAAATACTGAGGTAATTGTTTAATCTCCTTTTATACCGTGCTATAATTTTCTATTGTTCTATACTTCTGATTGTTTCCTTCATTGAAGTAACAGTGTAGGTGGTCATGTATGTGTGGTGGTTAAGGGAGTCCTAATTGCTGTAGTTGTTAATAGTTAGTAAGCATGTCTATGTTCTTCTATGCTCCATATACTTAAACAGCTCCTATTTTTCCTGTAATGTCTATCTGTCCTATTCGACATTTGCTAATAAATACGAGTTTTGTTTTTAAATATTTTTTGTTTTTTTTAGTGGTAACAAACCATGCTATCTAAGAGTATAAAATTGTGATAGTTGAATATTACTTTAAAAGTTTGAAACTTTTTTAAATTAGGGATAAAGATTTTAGATTAATTGCCAAGTCTGATCTTCCAAACTGTCCCTTAACAAATTAATGTAATGCAAAACCTTTAACATTAAATTTCAAATTATACTAAACACACACACCCCCACACACACACCATTATCATCACTGAGTGTGCCTGTAAGACACAAGTACTATGGAATGTGTTCTGTGAGTGAATCACACAGTTTACGGCATTGTTTAAAACCTCAAGTGTCTGTGTTAGTAATTTCGTACACAATGACTTGGTGTCAGTCTGATGACCATGAGCATTGGATTGACTCATTCCATGTCCGGAACAGTACTAACAGAAATTTGGCCCCTTTGTCTTTTTTCCAAAAATGTGAACAACATTGTAGACTACTGTATTGAAGGGATTTTGCCATTTCTCTGTCGTTTTCTTCATTTTCAAGAGCATTGTAAACAGCTCTGTATTTAAAGGGAATTGATCGTTTATTGTTTTTATTTCCTTAATTTTTTAATAGCTGTTTAAATCGTATAGTATTTAGGAAATGTGTTTTCTGTTTTCGTCCTTAACTTTTCAATAGTACCATTAGAGAAATCAAAGCCTTGAAATGTGTCTCTTTCCTTAGAAATACCTTTTCACTTTGAAGTATGGGGTTTAGCATTAAGATAATTGTTGATCAGCTTACATTGCATTCTTCATCAATATAATAAAAAATGTATGAGGAGACACATTCTTTGGTGTAGCTTTATTGTAGTGTACAATGTTGAAGTTATGTAAGGAATATATATAGTTATATAAGGAATTCAAAACTAAACTGGAGAACATTTAGAATACCTAATTCATACCTAATTCCCACGTCACCAGATCATCAGGCCTTGCAAAGACTATTCTGCAAGGCACAGTGCAAGGAGGTAGAAGAAGAGGGAGACCGAAAAAGAGGTGGGAGGACAACATTCGAGAATGGACTGGTTTGACACTGAGCGAACCCATCAGGGCTGCTGAGGACAGAGAAAGATGGAGTATGCTGGTTAAACGATCATCTGTGGGGCTTCTACGACCTTCGGGTTACGGGACAGGATAGGATAGGAATGTTGAAGTTATGTAAGGAATATATATAGTTATATAAGGAATTCAAAACTAAACTGGAGAATTCATTTAGAATACCTAATTACAAAAGCAAGAAAACTAATAAATTTGTTTAAAATAAGAAGTTCTCATCCTTTCTGGAAAGAATTCAAAAATGTTACTTCATTTTGTCATTTTACTGGTAAGATCTATATTGACCTATGGACAAAAAGTTTATTCCGCTTCTTCCAAGATATACATTAAGAAACTTCAAAGTTTTGATTGTAGAGCAATAAAATTGGCACTTGGAGTTCCAGTTAGTACAAATACAATTAAAAGCTATAAAGAAGCAGGATTCTTATTATTTAATGAACAGAGACAATTATCATGCTCCAAATATGGAAGTCAAAGTTTATCAGTAAACAAGTGAGTATCAGATGATATCTGCATAGACTCTAAAGAATATCCTAAACGTGCTGAACAAATTCCATATCTCCAGCCAATTAAGAATTTTGTACACCCAACAATGGCTGAATGTAACATCGATATATTGAATATTCCGATTCAGCCTTTAATACCTCATATACCATATTGGGAACATTTATCTGCTAACTTTGACATAGAATATTCTAATATTACTAAAGGTGAAAACAATTAATGTTCTTGTAAGTGAAGTAAACGAACACTTAGAACAATAATATCCAAATCACCTATAAAATATTTACAGATGGATCTGTACTTGAATCATCTAATACTAGTAATAGTGGTGCAGGGTTTGTTATACCAGCTTTGAAAGTTGAAAATTCGTACTGTATTGGAAAAGGATTTTCTATATTTTCTTGGGAATTATATGCTATATTAAGAGCATTACAATATATTCTTGAAACAGCCCTGGATATAGTTAACTTGGTAATTTGTTTAGATTCAAAATCAGTTCTACAATCAATTCAAAACGTGGAAAGTACTACAAGTCCAGATTTTATATTTGAAATTAAGCATTTAATACATGAAATTATTAGCAGATGTACAAATTTGGAGTTTTGTTGGGTTCCGTCTCATTCTGGTTTGTAATGAAATGAACAGTCAGACAAACTTGCCAAAATTGGAGCTAAAAATACAAATTCGAGATCAAATTGTAATATTACATTATCTAGCTATGAATTAGTTTCATTATTAGAAAGACATTTTCAAAAATCAGTCAACAAACATAGCATCTTATCATGTAGTAGAAATGTTGCTAAAATCATATATAAAATGCATTTGAATTCCTGGAGCACAAAATACATAAATGATACTCATTGTATATGCCAGCAAACAATGTCTGTACAACATTTATTATTTGATTGTATAACATTATTACCATTATACAAAGCAAATAATGTTTTAATAAATGAAACCAATAATATCAAAGATATTTTATATAATCATACACTTATTGAAAACTCCTTCGTGGGGGTGCTGAGGGTTTCAGTATAAATAGTATCCCCACTTTCTGAAAATGTAGTGCTTTAAATTTCCACTGTCGCTGTCTTTCTCCTTTGTTTTTTCTCATTCCTACTCTGTTCTATCAATCTACTATACTAACTTCTTCTTTGCTAGACCAGTCACCAACCTTTTTTCTTGAAAACTCTTCCGGGACAAAACTCCTCATTAGTGTGTGATGTCTGTTGGATCAGCTTGGGAATATTGGATGCTTTCTGCCAAATGGTCACTGAGGCTTCCTGCGATGTTATTATTTGGCAGTGTAGGCATTTTCTATGTATGTGTTTTGTTGATATTTTATAATGATGTTTATATTCTATTTTGTTTTTGTAAAAGAGGGTTCGATATAGTATAGCCTCAACCTCCCCTGCGGGGGATGTCTTTATTATAAAGTGACCGGCTGGTGGAGTGCCTTCAGTGTTACCACTAGGGTTGTTTTGGCTTTTTTGCGGATCAGGGATGAGTTATCTTTCAGTGAATTTGTGGTCTTGATTTTATGGTCCTGATTCGGCTCTTTGCAGTCCGCTGGACCCTGTAAGCAATGAATAACTAACTTACTGGAAAAAAATCGCTTACGTTATCTTACATACTGACATAAGAAATCTTTTTTTGATTAGCTAGGTACTTAAATATGTGTTTATGTTTATGCATGTGTGTTTGTGTGTATGTCTATGCATGCATATATATGTTTGTGATAGTCTAATATCATTTTATCAATGAAAAGACTTTGAATAAAAAATCTGATCTGATATAAGGAAAGTGTGAAGTTCATGGTCTCTTAAGGAAAAAAAAAATCTGTGACATCTACATCCTGTGGCCTGCCATTGTGGTCTACATTTTCATAAAGTTCTCATACAGTACAGTAACAATCTGCCTAAAAAGCCACCATCAAAGTTCAGCAGTTTCGTTTTGGGTCAATGAATCACCGTCAACAGATTGTGCACAGTTACCGATACTATATTCTCTTTGAGTTACATAATCCTCTATATAACAAGAGGACACATACTACTACTATTACTACTACTACTACTACTACTACTACTACTACTAGTACTATGTCTATTACTACTACTACTACTACTACTACTACCACTACCACTACCACTCTAACTTGTAGTTTGTTTTGAGTGCACTTGCACACGCACTAAACATCAATGGGAGTTGGTGGATTTAAAAATAAATAGATAACCAACATCATTACAATGAAAAAATTAGGTTAGCTAGTTTAAAAACGAAGCATAGATCGCCAGTGGAAAAAGTTTGTGTGTGGGGGGGAGGAGGGGAGTGGGGGAGAGATCATTTTAAAATACACACATTGGCAGTGAAATGGTTTTTTTATTATTTTTTTTTTTTTGGTAATTTAATTTAATTTTATTTTATTTTATTTAACGTATTGTTCCCTATGAAAAGGGACAATAGGGTTCATTGACTACTTGATGAGCACATATGTCTTCAAATTTTTTTCTTAAAAGAGTACACCGATTGACGGACTTGAGCAGATAGAGAGTTCCACAGAGATGGAGCGAATGAAGAGAGTGATCTCTTTTTTTGAAAATGTTCAAGGAGAATCTGGCAAAGTAAAGGGGTGAAGTATCATAAGAGCACAAGGAATGGGTGGGTTGGTGTGGCCTGAGAAGTTGCTAGAGTTATTTTGGGCATAAATCATAATGAAGACGCTGAAATGACAGGCAAAGCGATATAACATGAAAGTAACTAACTACATGCTTAACAATACTCATCAGTGTTTTTTTGTGTGTTTTTTTTTTGGGGGGGAGGGGGAGGTTATTCTTTTTACTAACAGGACAATTCCAACTTGATATAACCTACCCTCAGAGGCTGTCAATGCAGCTTCACTCAATGCGTTGTAAAATAACTTAGATAAGTTGTTCAGTAGGGTTATGTACACTTAGATAAGTTGTTCAGTAGGGTTATAAATGTACTCCAATAATGTGGAAGTTCACAAATTGTATTCAAAACTTTGACGCTGCCTGGGTCAAGAGTACAGAGTGACCATTGACCAACATTCACAGAGCTAAAGGCTTATAGCCTGCCTGTTGTATATTGCTATGCTATACTGTGCTAGCAGTGTCAATCATTTCAGACTCAAGTTTTGTCAAATGGGGCTATAATTCCACTTCTTTGTCTTTGCTATGAGATATGGTCAAGTTGTGCTATAATTCCACTTCTTTGTCTTTGCTATGAGATATTGTCAAGTCGTGCTATAATTCCACTTCTTTGTCTTTGCTATGAGATATTGTCAAGTTGTGCTATAATTCCACTTTTTTGTCTTTGCTATGAGATATTGTCAAGTCATGCTATAATTCCACTTCTTTGTCTTTGCTATGAGATATTGTCAAGTTGTGCTATAATTCCACTTCTTTGTCTTTGCCCATATATATTGTCAAGTTTTGCTATAATTCCACTTCTTTGTCTTTGCTATGAGAGATTGGCTAAACTAAAGATGTGGGTAAAGACCACCTATGCCCGAAAATCAATATTTAATCTTAGGTCCCCAGCTGTTACAAGTCAAGGAATTTTTATTTCACAAGCATTGGAGTTAATCTTATCTGTTCTGTATAACGTTGAAAGTGCATGGAAGTTTGAAGGTAATGTTTAAGAATGAAGAAAGTCATCGCCATTGTAACATCTTGGTCTTTGATGTATGCCGTCTGAACAAACCCACACTTGTATTAAAAACAAATGCAGGATTGAGTTGCTGAAGAGTAGGTTTAACCCAATCCAGCTGTCACTATTTTCAAGTGTATATTTCCAATTTTTGTTAAAATGAAGATGGACTGCAGCAGGCTGTAAGCTCTATTCCACCATCTCGCCTGTTGATTAGTACGTAACACAGTTAGGAAAAGACCTACAAAAATGGCACTGGACTGAGCAGACCTAGAAAGTGGCAGCTTTCACTTGTAGTCCCTATCTGCTTGTACTATTACCTGTATTGATTGATTGATTGATTGTTGCTTTAGGTCCAGCGGACTCTTCCGAGCCAAATCAGGACCGGACAACCCCCGATCTGCATAAAAGATCTGCTGAAACAACCCTAGTGGGAAAATTGAATGCCCTCCACCGGCCAGTCACTATACAATAAAGACATCCCACGCAGGGGACGGCTGAGGCTTTACCCCAACTACTCGAATCCCCGGTTACAAAAACAAAATAGAATACAAACATCATTATAAATTATCAACAAAACATATACATATAAAATGCCTATATTGCTAAATATTAACATCATAGGAAGCCCTAGTGACCACCCGGCAGAAAGCGTCCAACACTCCCAAGCTGATCCAACAGACCTCATACACAAACAAGGAGTCTTGTCCAGGAAGAGTTTTCAAGAAAAAAGGTAGGTGACTGGATCTAGCGAAGAAGAAGATAGTATAGCAGAGTGATAGGACAGAGCAGGAATGGGAAAGAGTAAATGAGGAAGACAGCGACAGTGGGAATTTAAAGCACTAAATTTCCAGAAAGTGGGGATACTATTTATTCTGAAACCCCCCGCACCCCAACGGGGGTACTGTTGCCGCAGTGAATTGGTCATGCCTATAAAGTCAAGACAGGTTTTCAACTGGGGCTTTCACTTTTCCCTTTATAGGTTAGAACAATCTACAGTGGCAAGATTGCTCATGAACCCAAGGGGTACTATTACCTGTAGTAATATTACTAATAATATAAAAAATGTACCATATCTTTCCCTTTATTTTGTGTATGTGTGTGTGGCATGGTACCTACCATATAGTGTGCGTAACAAGTCGACATCGATCTTATCCTATCCTATCCTATCCCGTAACTCGGAGGTCATAGGGGCACCACAGATGATCGTTTAACCAGCGTACTCCATCTTTCACTGTCCTCAGCCACCCTGATTGTTTCGCTCAGTGTCAAACCAGTCCATTTTCGAATGTTGTCCTCCCACCTCTGTTTTGGTCTCCCTCGTCTTCTACCTCCTTGCAATGTGCCATGCAGGATGGTCTTTGCAAGACGTGGCCATACCATCGGAGTTTCCGTTTTTTCACCACTGTGAGCAGGTCATCGTGTTGTCCAATAGCTTGTGTGATGGTCTGTCAGACTTCGTCATTGGTGATGTGCTGGGTATAGGAAATGCTCAGAAGTCTTCTGCAGCACCTCATCTCCATGCTTTGTATTCTTCGTTGTAGATCTGCTGTCATCATCAAATATAATAATAATGTATTTTATTTTTTATCTCGCAGACAAGCCAACAAACTCAAGAGTGGTGCCGAGCAATACTGCAATTGAGAATCAGGACTTGACCTTAGAATGCGTTGCCGACTCTACCAGCCAGCCGCCAGACCACGGCTTACCTCTTCAGGTGGAGTGGTTCGATTCTGACAACAGACTGCTCCATGGCGGGGAGAAGGTGATGATAGTGGAGAGCGGGGAGAAGATTGTGGTGAAGTCAGTTCAGAGACCTGACTTAGGATTGAAGTACTCCTGCAGAGCCCAGGAAGGCCTTGGACTGTGGTCGGAGAGAAGCTCTCCTTATGAACTGGTTCCAGAGTGTGAGTTGTCCTTCTCTACCCACAGCTAACCCCATCTCTGTATAACGCTGTCTCTTACTGTCTGTTGTTCATTCTTTCTCTCAAACCTCTCTTTTTTTTACATCACTTAAAAATGCACTTTATTGTCTGGGTTAATATTCACTGATGAATATTTTAAATGAGAAAGCCGTTGGCCATATTTGACAAAAGGGAGAAGAGTGGGTGGATGATAATGTCATCACACTCTCTCTGTCTCTCTCTCTCTGTCTCTCGCTCTGTTTCTCTCTCTCTCTCTCTCTCTCTCTCTCTCTCTCTAATTGTAATTGTAAAGCTTGTCACTGTCTTCATACAATACATAGTTTTAAAGCAACTTTAAAATGTTCCTAGGTTTATTAACAAAAAATTCTTATTAGTTTTTGTGACCCCACTCCTCTTCTCGCCACATTCGGACATTCCGCAGAAGTTTTACAAAAATACATGGTAATGTAATGTGCACAGAACAATACTTAATACTTCAAATTCTCTTGTTTTTATGTGCTTCAGTTGTTGTTATTTGTACAGACCCTCCAAAGGTGACGGATATAAAGATGTCCAGAACCAGTGTATCAGTGAATCAGAGTGACAGATTTCAAGAGAATTGTTCAGCCACTTGTAACCCTCAGTGTACAGTCACATGGCAAAAACAGCAACTGGTAAGTTTTGTACTACATTTTTCTTTGGGGACTTTGTGCATTTTATTACGTTATTGCTTGTGCGTTGTATTGTTTTATTGTGGACTTTTGCTTGTGCGTTGTATTACGTTATTGTGGCCTGACCTGTTGCTTGCGCGTTGTATTATTTTATTGTGGCCTGTTGCTTGGGCGTTATATTACTTTATTGTGGCCTGTTGCTTGTGCGTTGTATTACTTTATTGTGGCCTGTTGCTTGCGCGTTGTATTACTTTATTGTGGCCTGTTGCTTGTGTGTTATATTACTTTATTGTGGCCTGTTGCTTGTGCGTTGTATTACTTTATTGTGGCCTGTTGCTTGTGCGTTGTATTTGTTACACTCCGTCGATGATGGTGTTTTTCTTTATCAGTATTTGATTCAGCCCCGATGCTGAAGTCCTGATAAGGTGTAACTCAGATTCGTTTATTCACACAGCCTGCTCAAACAGCATACAAGTCGCAAAGTCGACGTATGAAGTTTTCCACTTTTATTCAGCACACACCAACAACTGCATACAATTCTCAACTCAACTCAACAACTTTCACAGCAACTCTCCAAATCACTATCAACAAATTTTCTATCAACAGCAACTCGGCACACGATTAAATAACCTCTCTCTTTTCTCGAACAATTTGGTACATGGTAGAAATGACGCACTGCCACCAATCGAACTAAAGATCGTCATCACTGGCTTACGTCATACACATTTTCTCTACTTCCGGGAACATTCACGACCTTCGATATCCATCCGGAAATTTCTATCAAGAGTAAACACGCAGATCCAGAATATTCTACATCAACATCGACCAACAAAAATTATCAACGTTATACAAAACCTCTCCAAACAACAATGCAAACTCAAATCAAAGGTAAATAAACTCCATTATTGAATACTTTGCAAATCGAAACGATTAGATCTATCGTACACGCTTCCGACATACTTTCGTTCGCGTTTCAACGTAACATAACCCCCCACTCAAGAAGAAATTTACCCAATTTCTTTCAACAACGTTGAAACGTAATGCACAAAGTCCACAACTGAAACTAATTTAAGACTTTCTGAATACTGTAATTGCGCTCAGCTTATCTACACAGAGTCAATGGTTTTCATCTTCAAGTCTATCTGGATATTGTCAATGTTCACAGTTCATCCACACAGTCAATGTTCTTTACTCACACACTCTGCTGAGGAAGTCCGCACCAACATTGTCTGATCCTTTGATAGATTCTACTCGCATGTTAAAGTTCTGCAAGTACATAGCCCATCTCATGATCCGACTGTTCACAAACTTGGCAGAGTTCAAGTAAGTTAGCGGCTTGTGATCAGTCTGTAGCACGAACTTCACTCCTTGAAGGTACAGTTCGAACTTCCGGATTCCCCATATGATGGCAAGGCACTCTTTCTCCATGGTCGAGTAATTTTTCTCAGCCCTGGACAGCTTCTTGCTGGCGTAACTGACCGGAAATAGTTTCCCTTCGTGTTCTTGCATCAGTATGGCGCCGATGCCTTCGTCCGCTGCGTCTGTCCTTAAGACGAATTCCTTGGAAGTATCGGGCAGTCGTAGCACCGGATCCTTCGAAAGGAGGTCGCGCACAGTCTGGTATGCCCTCTCCTGAGACGGTCCCCACTGCACTTGGTTTGGACAGCCTTTCCGCACCAGGTCCGACAAGGGTGCTGTGATGGCGGAGTAGTTTGGTACAAACTCCCTGTAGTATCCAGCCAACCCCAGGAAAGATCGCACCTGCTTCTTGGTTTGGGGACGTGGAGCGTTCAGAATCTTGGTGACGTTTTCTAGTAGAAGCCCCTTCTGTCCTTCTTTTAGCGAATGGCCGATAAAGTCTACGTTGTCAGTCCCCAGAATGCACTTACTGGGTCTCACGGTCAGGTTGGCTTCTGTGAGACGGTGAAACAGCTCCCTCAAGGTCTGCAGATGCTCTTCCCAGGTGCGAGTGTGGACTAGCAGGTCGTCCCAGTAACACACGACATTGTCCATCCCTTTGAGCATCTTCTTCATCCCTCTTTTCAGGGTAGCTCCGCTGTTGACCATGCCAAAGGGCATCCTTAGGCACTCGTACGTCCCATCAGGGGTTATAAAAGCAGTCTTTGGTATGTCCTGTTGACGCACGGGGACTTGCCAATAACCTTTGCTGAGGTCAATCTTTGAGAAGATTCTACTCCCCGATAATTGGCGGAAGAGGTCTGCTGCGGTAGGCATCGGCTCATGGTCGAAGACGGTGATCTTATTAACCTTCCTGTAGTCGATGCATACTCGGTTGCTCCCGTCCTTCTTCTTCACAACCACGACAGGGGACGCGTAGGGGGAACTGGACTCCTTGATGATGCCCATCTTCAGCATCTCATCGATGTCTTTCTTCAAGGATTCACGGGCCTTGAAAGGGATCGGGAAGGGCTTGGATCGAACAGGGATATTCGAAGTGAGGTGGACTTCGTGTTCGACCAAAGTTGTAGAGCCAGGGACATCGCTGAAGCTATGGGGAAATTCGCCCATAAGGTCCTTGAGCTCCATCTTTTGACCTTCCGTCAAGCTTGGTCCTATCTTAACATCATCGACGCCTTCTTTGCTGTGGAAGTCTCCCAGTTCCAACAGTTCCTCGCTGTCAAAGCTGTTGTCGGTCACAGCTGCTGTGGCTGCGTGCACAGTCTCTGATGGCCTTTCCACGTACAGCTTAAGGAGGTTGGCGTGGTATATCTTGGAATGCTGGCCGACCTTCACCTTGTAGTCGTTGATCCCCACCACGGTCTCCACTTCGTACGGGCCTTTCCACTGCATCAGCAACTTATTATGATCGGTAGGTAGCAGCACCAGCACTTTGTTGCCAGGTTTAAACTTCCTGTTCACAGCCCTACGGTCATAGTAGTGCTTTCCACAGTCCTGGGACTTCTTCAGGTTTTCTCTGGCTATATCGAGAGTCTGCTCAAGCTTCTCCCGTAGCTCAAACACGTACTGGTAGCTGTTCTTCACCTCTGGGGTCTCTACTTCTTTCGTCCACAGTTCTTTTAGGATGTGCATCGGCCCTCGGATGGTTCTTCCGTACAGCAGCTCGAACGGAGAGAAGCCGGTGGACTCCTGCGGTACTTCTCTGTAGGCGAAAAGTAAGGCGTTGATGTAGCGATGCCATTGTCTGGGCTGCTCGCTGCACAGTTTCTTCAGGGTGGACTTCAGCGTAGCATTGAACTTTTCGACGAGCCCGTTGCACATCGGATGGTAGGGTGTCGTAGTTAAATGCCGGATGCTCAACAGTCTGTTGACCTCCTTCATGCAGTCAGAGACGAACTGCGTCCCGAGGTCTGTCAGAATTTCTTCAGGCACTCCAAGTCTACTGAACATGTCCACTAGTGCCTCTGCTACAGTTTCAGTGTCAATCTTCTTCAGTGGCACTGCTTCTGGGTACCGAGTCGCATAGTCCACTAAAGTCAGTACCCATCGATGACCTTCTTCACTTGGAGGTCTTATTTCGCCGATTAAGTCTAAGGCCACCCTCTTGAAAGGTCGGTCGATCAGAGGCATCCTCTGCATAGGCACTTTCGGGACCCTTCCTCGAGGTATGGTCTTCTGGCAAATGTCACATGATCGGCAGAAACGGCTGACGTCCGCATGAAGTCCTGGCCAGTAGAACACCGCCTGGATTCTGTCCGACGTCTTCTTGATGCCTAGGTGACCTCCCATGATTGAGTCATGCGCTACTTCCATCACTTGGCGCCTTAGAGGTAACGGTACCAAGACTTGACGTAGTGGTTTCCCTCCGTTGACCCTCGGGTGCTGGAAGATTCGGTACAGGATCTTGGCCTTCACCTCAAAATAGACCGTGCCACTGCGTTTGGTCACGTGATCTTGGCGGTTCCTATACTTGTTTAAAGTGCTATCAGCTTCCTGGAGCTGGATCAGCTTATCTCTGTCCACGATGGCAGCTTTGGAGTTGTCGGCGACCTTCAGTGGCGTAGACGTCTTGTCTCTCTTGGCCTGGGCCCTGGTAGTAACAGCACCGACGATCTCTGGTCGGCAGGGCTGAGCCGGAGTAACCACATTGTCCCGTATGCAGCTCTGTAAGGTCTCCATCGGGAAACGGCAATGGATCCTCCTCCACAACTTCGACGTGTTGAGTTGAGGCAGGACTCCACTCTGGATCGGGGTCGTCGGGTCGTCTCGCGCCGTCGATATTCCCGATCATCAAATCATACAGCGGCTTCTTCAGGCAAACCGCTTCGACTTCACCTATGTAGAAAGGGGTGTTGACATGAATCTTCGCAACTGGCGCTCTCACACATTTGCTGTCGGCCATAAGTGTCCATTTTGAATCGCCAGTGAACTGTTCTTTAGCGATTAGGTCTTCTCTGACGATGACCCCACTGCAGCCAGAGTCTCTTAAAACAGTCACTTCATGATTTCCGACGCGTCCCTTGGAAACAGGCATGTTCTGTACGGTCACAGCTGCGCTGGCGACGACGGGGATGGATTTCCCGTTGGCAAGGAGGAGTTGGCCATCAGTCATGCACTCTTGCACGTCCGCAGGGGTAGCTGTGCGCTCGGTCTCACTCGGAAGAATGACGCTCCCGCCGCACACTTGATGGTCAGATCTACTGGTTTGCCGTTGATTGGAGAAACGTCTCTGTCGGTTGCCCGCCGCTGCGTTGTCCGTACTGCTCCGCTGTCCGCTACTTTTGTTTTGAGGACAGATAGCCGCCCTGTGGTCTGTAGCGTTGCAGGTGAAACAGCCTCTTGAATGCCCTTCCCTGGGAGGTGGCGTGGAGTCAGTCTGTCTCTGGCTCGTCTGGCTCCCTTGGATCTGGTTCCCATGGTTTCCAGTCTTCTGAAAATGTTTCGTCGCGCTGGGTGGCCCCAGGGTTTTCCCATGAGCGATGAGATATCTTTCAGCAGCCTCAGTCACATCTTTAAGCGTCTGCAGCTTTTGTTCTTCTAAGTGGGTCGCTAGGTCCTTGTGACAGGCATTGAGAAATTGTTCCTTCACGATCAGGTCATGGAGACTGTCGTAAGACTTCGTTTCGCCTGATAACTCCACCCACTTGTGTAGATATGACGACAGGCGCTCCACAAACTGCTTTGGCGTCTCGTCTGACTTAGGCCGGCATTCACGGAAGCGTTTACGGTAGCCCTTCTCTGTAAAGTTGTAGCACTGCAACAGGGCCTCTTTCAAGACGTCGTAGTTTTTGGCGTCATCGTTCGACAGTCTGGTGTAAACTTCGAGAGCTTGCCCCGTCAGAAGTGCACTCAGTCGAATCGCCCAGTCTCGAGGTTGCCAATTGGAGCTTTCGGCGAACCTTTCGAATCTCGCCAGATAGCTGTCGATCTGGTCCTTCCCGTCGACGAAAGCTGGCAATTTTGGAGCCGTATGGTCGTTGGTGACTTGTGGCGCATGCTGATTGTTCTGGATACGCGCCAACTCTAGCTGGTATTGATGCTCAGCTTCTAATCGTCTCTCTTCCATCTCTCTTTCTTGACGCCGCTCTTCTCTTTCTTCTCGGCGACGCTGCTCTTCTAATTCTCGTTCTTCACGGCGACGCTGCTCTTCTAATTCTCGTTCTTCACGGCGACGCTGCTCTTCTAATTCTCGTTCTTCACGGCGACGCTGCTCTTCTACTTCTAGACGCTTCTGTTCTAGTTTTATTTCTTTTTCTAGACGCTTCTCTTCCAATTCTCTTTCTCGTATTCTCTCCTGAGACTTGACGTACTCCGTCAGCTGCTTGCCTTTTAGATTCAGTTCAACCCCTTTCTGCCAGAAGTCAGCCATCTTGATGCTTCTGGAAAGTTCTTTTCAAGAAAGTTCTTTTCTGGAAGGTTGTTCTTCTAGAAAGTTCTTGACTGTAGAGTTCTTTTTTTTTCTGGAAAGTTCTTGACTGTGCTGTACCTTTCTAGACTGTTCTAGAACAGCACGCTTTCTGCAGTAGCGCTGATGCTTGTCACTAGTCGCCTTCGTTGACGCAGGCCCCGCTGTCCTCGTCGTATGCGACGCTGCACCACGCTGGTGTTGATGTATACGCTCCTGTGCTGAAGTAGACGCGACGTCCGCTCGTCGCTCTCTCTAATACTGGCGATGTAGCTCCGAGACTGTCCCTCGACGTAGTCTAACGGCAGCAACGTAGTCCCGATCTGTTGTTCGCTCACGAAGCAACTCTTCAGCGACTACACGCCCTTGCAGTCAACCCGAACCTATCGGATGTAGTCCCAGTATGTTGGCCCCTCTCGACGCAACTTGTTGGCGGCTACCCTCGATGACTGCCTCTGGTAACGTTGACTCGCTTGTTGTAGCAGTTGAACCCTTGGCTATGGCGTGAATCGCGGCTTGACCCCCAAAATGTTACACTCCGTCGATGATGGTGTTTTTCTTTATCAGTATTTGATTCAGCCCCGATGCTGAAGTCCTGATAAGGTGTAACTCAGATTCGTTTATTCACACAACCTGCTCAAACAGCATACAAGTCGCAAAGTCGACGTATGAAGTTTTCCACTTTTATTCAGCACACACCAACAACTGCATACAATTCTCAACTCAACTCAACAACTTTCACAGCAACTCTCCAAATCACTATCAACAACTTTTCTATCAACAGCAACTCGGCACACGATTAAATAACTTCTCTCTTTTCTCGAACAATTTGGTACATGGTAGAAATGACGCACTGCCACCAATCGAACTAAAGATCGTCATCACTGGCTTACGTCATACACATTTTCTCTACTTCCGGGAACATTCACGACCTTCGATATCCATCCGGAAATTTCTATCAAGAGTAAACACGCAGATCCAGAATATTCTACATCAACATCGACCAACAAAAATTATCAACGTTATACAAAACCTCTCCAAACAACAATGCAAACTCAAATCAAAGGTAAATAAACTCCATTATTGAATACTTTGCAAATCGAAACGATTAGATCTATCGTACACGCTTCCGACATACTTTCGTTCGCGTTTCAACGTAACAGTATTACTTTATTGTGGCCTGTTGCATGTGCGTTGTATTACTTTATTGTGGCCTGTTGCTTGTGCGTTGTATTACTTTATTGTGGCCTGTTGCTTGTGCGATGTATTACTTTATTGTGGCCTGTTGCTTGTGCGTTGTATTACTTTATTGTGGCCTGTTGCTTGTGCGTTGTATTTATTGTGGCCTGTTGTTTGTGCGTTGTATTTATTGTGTCCTGTTGCTTGCGCATTGTATTACTTTATTGTGTCCTGTTGCTTGCGCGTTGTATTACTTTATTGTGGCCTGTTGCTTGTGCGTTGTATTTATTGTGGCCTGTTGTTTGTGCGTTGTATTACTTTATTGTGGCCTGTTGCTTGTGCGTTGTATTTATTGTGGCCTGTTGCTTGTGTGTTGTATTACTTTATTGTGGCCTGTTGCTTGTGTGTTGTATTACTTTATTGTGGCCTGTTGCTTGGGCGTTGTATTACTTTATTGTGGCCTGTTGCTTGTGCATTGTATTACTTTATTGTGGCCTGTTGCTTGTGCATTGTATTACTTTATTGTGGCCTGTTGCTTGTGTGTTGTATTACTTTATTGTAGCCTGTTGCTTTGTTATAGTCTATGCATTTTTCAACCTTTAAGGAGTGAATGTTTGTAATTGCTTTTACTGACACATTTATTGCAATTTGTTGTGGTACTGTCAGCAAAGCATGTCTTAATTTTTCTGTTTGAGATAATAAAGTATTCTTGAATCTTGAATTGAATCTTGCTTCCCTTTTTTCTTGGTAATTTCTTGCTTTTTGATTTAATAATAACGGTAGTATGTGTTCCCCAAACCATCAGCCAGGCTCAAAGAGTTGTGATCTGTACCGCAACATACATACTCACAAGCTACATCCACCCTAACATACACAACACCAACGCATCTGTCACTCAAACATGGTGGTCGTGTTTGCGCTCTTTGTAGTCCGCTGGACCCTATAAACAATGACTAACCAACTAACTGAAACATGTGGGGTAAAGTAGATCGCTATTAGAAGGGGGTCCCCCGTGGGGGTGCCGGGGGTTTCAGTATAAATAGTATCCCCACTTTCTGGAAATTTAGTGCTTTAAATTCCCACTGTCGCTGTCTTTCTAATTTACTCTTTCTCATTCCTGCTCCGTTCTATCAATCTGCTATACTATCTTCTTCTTCACTAGACCAGTCATCTACCATTTTTCTTGAAAACTCTTCCGGGACAAGACTCCTTATTTGTGTACAGAGGTGCCAACCAGTACGGATTGACCGTATTTAATTCCGGCGAAGTGAATTAAATACAGAAATACGGTAGCTTTTATAAAAATACGGAGGAAAAGTTGCCGATCGTTTATCTTTGCCAGCTGTGCTTCTGTACTGGTTTCTGGTCTCATAATAGTACTCCTGCACTCACTGAACGTCGCTGTGTTCAACAAGCTGATTTTCATGGTGATTTTAGAGTAAAACAAGTGTGGTGTTCAACAAGCTGATTTTTATCGTGATTTTAGAGGATTGAAAATAGCCTTCTGTTTCAGAGGGAAGCCTGTCGTTACTTTATAGTGTCATAGGTTAGGTTTTGCGAGGAGAAAAAAAAATACTGACAAGTGTTAAAAAATACTGACAAACGGGTCCGGAAATACTGACAAGAAGATTAGGGGGTTGGCACCTCTGTGTGTATGAGGTCTGTTGGATCAGCTTGGGAATATTGGATGCTTTCTGCCAGGTGGTCACTATGGCTTCCTATGATGTTATTTAGCAATGTAGGCGTTTTATATGTATGTGTTTTGTTGATAATTTATAATGTTTGTATTCTATTTTGTTTTTACGTCCCCTGCTTGGGATGTCTTTATTGTAAAGTGACTGGCTGGTGGAGAGATTTCAGTTTTACCACTAGGGTTGTTTGAGCAGATCTTTTATGCGGATCAGGGGTTGTCCGGTCCTGATTTGGCTCGGAAGAGTCCGCATCACCTAAAGCAATAATCATGTAATGTAATATAATTAGAAGAGGGGTTGATTGACTGCATTGAATATCAGTATTTAATTTTTTGTCTGGCCAGAAATCTTCATACTGCCATTACTAAATCATAATGATGAGTTGTTGCAAGATTATTCCAGCGACCATATATAAACATGGGATAACACGGTAGCTCAGCTGATAGTGAGCTGGTTTCCTGAGGCGAAGGTCGTGGGTGCCAACCTCGCAGGGGGCCAAACTTATGTGACTTGGGTACGAGACTTTCAGGTCACCGAGGGTTTTCTCCGGGTACTCTGGTTTCCTCCCTCCCTTTAATAATGGTTTTTGGATGACGTCTGTATACAATTTTAAAAAATAACATTCGATTTTCTTTCCGTCTTCTAATAGCGACTTGCCACTTATTTGAGTGTTGTATATGTTTGTTGTGTGGAGTATCTGTAACATGTGTATGTTGGTTACAGATTACCGCGCTTTCGAGTCTGATTTAGGAAAGGCGGTATCCAGTATTATTATTATTATTATTATTATTATTACATATTGGGTTTATTTGTCATTGGGTGGTATGTTGGGGATGTCAGGAGTGGGCATATATCTGAGCAAATGTCTAGTTTTTATCAGACAATAAAGATGGATCATATTGTATGTAGCCTGGAAGTTATTGTAATTTGTTAAAAAATTTTTGCAATATGACTGAAGAATCAAATGATGCAGATGCATATTATCAAACATGAGCTAGCGGTCTACATGTAGTCCTGTGTCCTCAACATCATGCATTTGTGTAGGTCACTTGTATTGCCAAATTTTCAATTGATGTTATTTTAGTGTGGTTGTTATGTATTAACGGCTCTTACCCAACCGATTTAGATACTTTATTAGGTCCCTAGTACCAGCTGACACTCATCGGACAGTAACAGATAGGTCTGGATTTGCTTAACAGATTGGTCTGGACTTGCCATCATTCATACTGTCGAACACATCCACATCCAGTATGTGCTTCGAACCCAAGCTTATAGGGAATCACACATTACACAAACTTCATTATTATTATTATTATTATTCAGTAACCTTCTCTGTTGAAAACTCTTAACAAGTTAGGATTTAGGTGATCAAAATTATGGTTTTTGTTGTTTTTGTTATATTTGCAGAAATGTGTGTGTTCGGTACACTGACATAATTGTCAGGTCTCAGTAGGTTGTTCAAATCTATTTTATTTAGATTGTATCCTAAAATAGTCTTTAATTTTTCTTGCACTAATTCTCGGCTCAAGATTCTTGAGGTGGTGAGGTTGTAGCGTTTATTGGGGCATTGGTACCATTTATTTTGTCAACATTGCCAAGGATTTTGGTGGCAGTATTTGACAAAACAGATGTAGAGGCCTGGTTAGGGTTGGTGGTACTTGTGAAGAATATTTGCCCCTTTGGAGGACGAGCATCTTAGTTGGACCCCAGAAAGAAGCCGTTCTTTCCTCCTTCTCAGGAGAGACTGATCCTTGTCGTGAAGTGTTGTACCATTCACTCCACATCATGAAGTGCTTCATTGATCATTGGGGCTTTGCATGTTCACAATCAGGACTAACATCACTAGTCAGCATTAGATTAGAATTTGGCATGCGCCCGTGCGCCCGGGGAGCCTTAATTCCTGTTTGGGCACCCAGATCTTAGTTGACAGTGCGCCCAAAAAATACAATACATTCACCCACATACACTTTCACTAGGTTACTCAATTATAAATATAGATTGTGAAATTGTATGACGTTTTTGCTTGTGATGTATCTCAGCATTTTCCATTAATGTGTTTTCAGGGGAACTGGTTTGACGTGACGACAGCTGGCGGACTTTTGGACATCAACTTTGTTCGTCGTGAAGATGGGGGATCGTACAGTTGCAAAGTTGAAAACAAACATGGTTTTGCCCTGCAGAATCTCAACATTGCAGTCAGATGTGAGTTAACAAATAAAACAAATATTTTTTTAACTTCAAGTTTAAGTGCTATCCATGAAGTCCTAGCCCATAAAAAAAGGGAGGTTTCAGACTCCCTAAAGACGAATACAGTGTAAGCTAGAAACTGACATCACGGTTAAAAAGAGCTCTTAATTGTTCAAGATTTTTAGAGTGTTTATCAAAAAAAAACACTTTTTAGCTCTCCACCTACAATCCTTATTGGAATAGCAGAAATCCTAATGGGGAAAATAAGAGAAAAAAGGTTTGACAATCAGAGTATAATAATAATAATATTAAGATGTAACTTTTATAGAGCGCATTTCTTACAAAATAAGGATGTTAGGATGCACTAGCACTTAGTTTCATGTCCTGGACACAGGCACACAACAAAAGGTGTCCACTATCCTGCCAAGCAATAGGCCTTATTCGAAGTGGGAGGTAACTTGTCTTTTTGTTTTGTTTTTAGTTACCTAGAGTTATCCCAAGGGACATCATCAGATCATGTGGTCTCAGAACACTATAAAAGCTACCCGGGCTGCAAGCTTTTCCTTGGGGAAAGGGTGGTGGTGATTGCAGGGCAGTGCAAGGCCAAACTAGCAGTGCTAGCCAGGATTGCAACTGAAATCAACTTTTTGGTTGATTTGTAAGGTTTGATGGAGGACAGAGCAGAAACTATAGGCAAGCAACTATTAGCTTGCAAAGAATATCTGCCCAATGTAGGACAACTCTGGGCGCAACATGCGTACATGCTGGCCAGAGTTGTTTCCCCTCATATTTTCAAGCATAGTCTATTTGTGTCCAAGGTCAATAGAATGAATACATGACACTTGAAACAGCAATTCATTTGCATATAATTATCTGATATTTGAATATAGCCAAAATAAAGTCTTATATACATACAATTTAGCAAATTTTGTGATTCTTGCAAGAAAAATAATGCAGTCTTATCTGCTCATTGCCAGATGCCCCAAACGTGAGGTCTGTGCTGGTGGATGACCATGAGACTAAGATTGCACACCGCGACGAGCACCAGAACGCCACCCTAGTCTGTCTGTTTGACAGTAATCCTGCACCTGTGGTCACATGGCATATTATGAAGGATACCAGAACTAAAATCTTCTCAGAGAACCTGGCTGACCAGACCCCTAAGATTACTATAGATGCACTGCCTGTCATGACCTTCACCTCACACTATAACCTCATGAACCTGCGCTGCTCGGACACTGCCAACTATGTGTGTTCTGCTGAGAACGACCTTGGGTCAGGAGCTGAAGGTCAAATTAGCCTCGATGTGCGATGTAGGTGTTTGGAAATGTTTCATTCTTATTTTTGTTTTGTGTACTTCATTATTATTATTATTATTATTATTATTATTATTATTATTATGGCTATTGACGCCTAATCTAAACAAAGCCCTAGGCGTTTACAAAGTCAAAAATTTACAACTAATCAAAAAGAAAACATACAAAACAAGAAAAGAAGATAATTTTTTCACTGATAACCACCTTTTGCAAAACACAGACACACACACACACGCACACATAATCACTTCTATAATAAAGAAAACAAAAAATCACTTAAATTAGTCACTGCGAGAAGCTAAGTATGTAATGGTCAACATCTGTTTCAATTTTTACATGATGTTGGTTTGTTTTATCGCATATAAATCATATCGACATGTTTTGTTTAGTTTGGATTTTATTGATAGGACTGAATTTAGTGATTTGACTGAAGAAAGACATTATATTTTTAATACATCAGTTTTAAAGAAGACTCTTAAAGAGGTGTCATGTGAAAGTTTGTTTGAGTATTTAAGAGTAACAGGTTTGTTTTTTAAGATTTGAATCATTTTATAATATTTTAAGATAACGTCTCTCTGGTCCTGATTTGGCTCGGAAGAGTCCGCTGGACCTAAAGCAATAACCTTGTATTGTATTGTATTGTAAGCACACCAAACATACTCAAAGACAATCAAAATTAAAGACTATGTGGAATGTCCTTATCTTTTTTTATTTTTCTTCATCTTTTGTGCAAAAGTTTTTTTTTTTTAAAGTTTTCTGTGTGTGCGTTACAGTTTGGTTTGTGTGTACAGGCAAACCTCGCAACACCCACGGTAGTATGGCCCTGCAGCAGCTTTATATCATACCAGCAAAGGAGCCTTTTGAAGTTAGCTTCCAGGTACATAGTGACTTCTTGGATCATTTCTTTGTTGTTGTTGCTTTTCTCTTCATGACCATTACAGTAAATATGAGGTGGAGCTGTGTGAGTTTGCTATAGCAAGTATCCATGGTAGAAGAGTGTGATATCATACATTTACGCAATGGGGGTCTGTGCTGTCGGACAGTTTAACTCTTTCCCTGCCAATCGACGATATATCGTCGATCTGAGCCGCCATGTTTGTGCCAATCGACGATATAGCGTCGATTTCAGTATTCCGTTTTGTTCCGTTTTTTTGCGCAGTCCAATCCAAGTTTTATTTTAACCAAAGAGAGATAACTCTTTCTACTTTCGTTCTCGATCGACACGCACGTGGTTTCTTCAAATTGATTCATTTTTATAGTGTTTTTGTGCATTTTACTAAGCATTGTGATGGGCACAATCGACAGTGTGTCAAACTCTGCTAATAATCAATATAATTTCAAACTGTAAAGTGTATTTTGATCCTAAATAAATTTTCTTTCTGGTGTGTGAAGCTGATTCAGTGATTGGAATTATTCCTCCAGATTTTTTTTTATCACTGTGGTATGTAGAAATATTTTATTTTATTTTATCATTTCAAAAAGATCAACATGCTTTCAAAACACATATTTCAATAACATAATCAAATTAACATTTTTGTGGTTTTTTTTCTTATTCTTCACTCTTTTACCTTTAATTTGATGTGAAATATGTCTATTTAACAACTATTATTGAAAGAACAGTAGCTTAAATGCCTAAGGTATTGAACTTTCTTTCCGGTGCCAGAGAAATGTCTGGCACAAACGTGGAAACATGCCTGGCAGGCAAAGAGTTAAGGTTCATGGCATTTTTACCGATTGCCCCTTCTGCCTTACGGCTATTATTATTTATTTATTTAACCTTTGTTGTATGACACTTTTCCAGCTCAAGATTTGCTCAAGGAGGTGGCTGACATGGGGTCTAACTTAATACACCCACTTATTATTATTATTATCATTATTAATATTATTATCATCATCATTATTATTATTATTATTATTATTATTATCATTATTATTTTTTTATACGATTATTATAATTATTTTCATTATTATTAACATTATTATTACCATTATTTATATTATTATTATAATTATCATTTTTATTATTATTATTATTATGATTGTTATTGTTATTATCATTATTATTATTACCATTATTTATATTATTATTATTATAATTATCAATATTATTATTATGATTTTTATTGTTTTTATCATTATTATTATAACTATTATCGTCATTATTATCATTGGTGTTATTATTATCATTGTTATTATTATCATTATTACCATTATTTTTATCATTATTATTATTATCATTATTATTATTATTATTGTTATTATTATCATTATTATTATTATTATTGTTATTATTTTCAAAAATATTATTACCGTTATCATACCATTCTGACTATATTACAGGTGGAGGCTCTGCCAAAAGCCTCAATCAGTATGATCCTATCGGAAGATGAGTTTGGACACCGCCGCTCAGAAATTCGCGACGAGTCATGGATGTACGCCATTCAGGAAAAAGCCACTCACCGCTACCTGACGATGTTT
Organism: Oncomelania hupensis; assembly: GCA_036898135.1. Taxonomy (NCBI): domain Eukaryota; kingdom Metazoa; phylum Mollusca; class Gastropoda; order Littorinimorpha; family Pomatiopsidae; genus Oncomelania; species Oncomelania hupensis. The sequence goes on along the minus strand of CM072520.1, from coordinate 38,902,100 downwards.
ACCCTGAGGTTCCTGCAAGATACTAGCAAATACTTTGACCGCATGTACTACCTAACTGTACAGAACGACCAGGGACGGGACATCATGGCCTTTATGCTTAGAGAGAGAGGTCAGTTTGTATGGATAAAAGTGGAAAGTTATCTATAAATGTTAAGGTTGAATCATGAAAAAAAATATTCATTTTTGAGGTCAATTTGTGTGAATAAAAGTGAAAAGTTATCTATAAATATGAAGGTTGAATCATTTTTTTTAAAAATCCATTTTTGAGAGTTGGATAACATGAGTTATTCATGTATTAGAAGGTTGAATAATATGAGTTATTCAAATCTTGAAAGTGTTTGTCAAATCAAGATGATTCAATGCCAAGTGGATTTGACTTGCAGAGAGTTAAGGGTGAAAAATATTGGGATAGTATAATGAGGGTTTGTCTAAATAAACTGTATGACCTCAAAACCACTATCAATTCTTCTTTCATATCTTTTATGTAAAATTGTTCTTAAATAGACTGACCATTTCTCTCTCTCTCTCTCTCTCTCTCTCTGTCTCTCTCTCTCTCTCTCTTTCTCTCTCTTTCTCTCTCTCTCTCTCTCTCTCACTCTCTCACTCTCTCTCTCTCTCTCTCTCTCTCTCTCTCTTTCTCTTTCTCTTTAATTAGAATTCACAAACGTGCAATTAAACAAATTATACTTAAACAAAAAATCTCTCCAGATGACAATAAACGGATCAATATTCTACCTCTTACCAACAGACTAAAATTTAATAAAGGCGTTTTCATGCACAATGTCCTTTCTGGCAATGCACCTTCCTATCTTTCTTCTCTTTTTTCAAAAAAAACTGCCAGATCGTCCACAAAATTAAATGTTCCATTCCAAGAATTGATCTCTACAAAACTAGTCTGGCTTATTCCGGTTCCACTTTGTGGAATAACTTTCCTGAAGATCTCCGCACTCCAGCATCTAAATTTACATCATTTAGAACACGTCTCCTAAAACACATTAAAAATTAAATACACATTAATTGTTAATGTTGTTGATTGAGATTAACAACATTACTTTGATTTTAATTGTTTGAAAAGGATTTTATCTAATGATGACTTTGTTTATTTGTTAATGTTCCATGATGTGAATGTTATAACCTTGAGTTGTATTTAATAGTTAATGTTAAAGCCCCAAAGGTAAGATGTAAAAAAAAGCGCATCCAGCGCTTATTCTTTTACCCTTGCAAAATAAAATTGTTATCTTATCTTATCTTATCTTATCTCTCTCTCTCTCTCTCACTTTAAGGAGCTCCCAAAGCACCAAAGAACGTGACAATGTTGTGGGCGGAAGCTCATCGTGTTCACCTACAGTGGACGCCAGGCTTTCATGGTGGGAAGCCCCAGACATTCTTCATTATGTACAAACCAGCTTTGGAGGGAGAAGAGTTGCAGCAAGAGTGGACAGTGGTCCCTGCCACATTTGAGGTAAAAATGGCTCTTCTACAGTATACTTCTAGATCTGAGATATTATTTGCTTTTTGACACTACCGCTAAATCTTTGCTTTTTTACTACTAGATGTTTCAGTTTTTCACTTCCAGTCAAGTAGTGTGTAAGGACTATGAATGTGAGTTGTTTGGGCTGTCTGGCAAGGATACAATGTATAAAGTGAAAGTGTAGATGTTATAAAGTGTGGTAAAATTTAGTATGCAGTCTGCGTTTGGTGTTTGTGTCCACTTTCCTTCCAACAGTACTGTGATGATGCCCTTCGGCGTAGAAATATTTAGGCATATTTAGAAGTCATTTGTGTGTGCAAAGTTTTTAGTCATTGAAAGATATGATCTTGCAAACTGTGATATATTTCACTATAACGTTTACAGAATACAAAAGTATCGCCACCATGAAAACCTCTATTCAAATTCTCCAAAATGTGTTAATTTGTTTCTCTGTGACAGGGGACTGAAGACACGACAACCAAAGAATTTGCCATTGAAGGACTGGAGGCAGGGACACCGTACGTTGTGTGTGTGCAAGGCAAAAATGACTACGGCAATAGCTCCTGTATGGGTATCATTGCTACCACGCTGGGTAAGCCTTCATCTCTGGCCAGGCAAATTGTATTTTCCTTTGTGTTGTAGTTTGGTCGATTCAGCCCGCAAGCTTGAATCTTTTGCAACTCAAGTTCGTTATCAACCTGTTCACTGGGTAGTAACATGGTAGGAGTCGTCTTTATATACAGCTTTATGTGTTTCTGCGAAAGGAAAAGCGCTATTAAAATGACAAATTATTAGTATTATTACAAGGCCAATTTAATTAATATAAATATTTGCTTCTCACAGGGTTGCCAACCACTACGGAATTTTCGTAGTTTACTCCGGAAACGAATACGCGGCTACGGAGCTACGCAAATAGAAAATTAACTACGGAAAGTCAATTTTCGACGATAGTATTACAGTTTTAACGAGTTTTATTGAGCACCTGTGCCTCCCGTAGCACCTCAAGGTCACGGTCATTCGGTTTACGTGCACAGTGTAATAGATCACACTCCCAGTGCATGTTAGGAAATTCAACCAATCACTGTGAAGTGGTTTTGCAAACGGCCAATCGGTGCACAAAACCTCGACCTTTCTGTGACACTTTCGTTTCCGGGTCACGTTCTACAGCGCGTGAAAAAAAGTTTGTGTGCGGCGTATTTTGAATCCATGATGCCAAAAAGAAAGAAAACTAGCGATGAAAGCCCAGAAAAAAAGAAGAGGACAGCAAATCAAGAGTACAGGAAAGAGTATTCTGAAAAATGTCCGTGCATCACTGCATCATCAAGATCAAAACACAGCGTGTGTAGTACAGCGTGCTTGGCAGATTTTAGCATTCAACATGCGGCTTCCACGATGTGACGCGACGTGAATGGCAACTGTCACAAAAGTCGTTGCCCTGATCCAGAAAAGTTAGTCCCTGTTCAGTTGGTAGCCACCTTCTTCAAGCCCGATATGGATCTCTCAATAATTCGTGCGGAAACACTCTTCACGACCTTATAACTTATAATTTATACAAATAAAAACATTGGCAGAAGAAAAAACAACACAGCATGAGCAATTTTTTTAATCATTTAGATTATATAGCCTACAATTTATTATTTTATTTTTAAAATATTCTTTTTATAATAACAATTTCACTGTAATTGTTAAAAAGAAACAAATTTTAAAAAAAACAAACATTTTTACTTTTATTAAAAATATTACACTCCCAAATTAGTTTCCCACTGGAAGAAATATCGTTTGCTTTTTTTTTTTTTTTTTTTGGTGATACATTTTTATATATTAATAAAACCACAAGGGAGTACCTCAATTTGATTATGATTGACCCCAGAATGGATGCTTAACACTAAAAAAAATGCCTGAAACTGATCATTTATTCACTTTTTATTGTCTTTAGAAACACCGCCAGAACGTACCAGATTGCTTCGCACACTCACTTACCGGACGCCCCTAGTTTCAGACTTTTTTCACTTTTCTAATTACCATGCCTGTGTATGAAGTGTTTCATCTTTCCTTGCAACTGTGCTTGTTTAGTAGTGTGTGTGTGTGTGTGTGTGTGTGTGTGTGTGTATGTCTTTGTTTTAAAAAAAAAGCGAGGACGTATGGCTACTGAAAATGTCATAAAACTACTGAAATTCAGAATTTTTACTACTGAAAACTTTTTTGGGGGTTGGCAACTCTGTTCTCAGTAAAAAAATCTCACGTCCTACGATTCACTTGTATTACTGTTGGGTTTCTTAGACTTTGTTGGAGGTTGATGGAAGTGTTTGCCTTAATAACTCAAAAGGATTTTTTTTTCAAATTAAAATAATAATAACAAGAGCAATAAAGATAATAATAATAAAATATTTAAACAAACATGTTTTGTGTATTGCTTACTACTGTATGAACAAATATTTTTATAAATATGTTTTATATATGGTTGACTGTCCTAAAAAGACATTTTTATTTGTAAAAGTATGTTGTGTGCAGTTGAGTGTTCACGTTCTTGCGCTGCATGTACATTTGTCATGCTTTGAGATAACAAAACTATTGTTATTTATTTATTCACGATTCAGATAGCCCAGCGTCAGCTGGTGCAGGTGGAGGAGCTATTGCTGGAGCTATCGTTGCTGTTATCATCGTTCTAGTTATCATCTTCGTCATTGTCTACATGCTTGTCATCAGACCCAGGCGAAGTAAGTTGCATCTTATATTGTTGCCATTGCTGCCGTTTAATAGTGTAGTTGATGGTCGAAAAACTGAGGTAGAGGTAGCCTAGATTCAAAGCTAGAGTAACCAGGATGAATTATTATAGCACTAAATAAAAGCCTCAGTGCGTTAGAATACATCTGAATATTATTGTTATATAGTTGTTAGTGTATGCCCATAACTGATTATTTATTTTCTAATATTTTTTTCTGTCCGTTTTTTTTTAAATGTTATTAATTAATTTATTGATGCATTCGACTGCCTGGCTTTTATTTTTTGTATGTTACTATTCTGTGTGTGTGTATGTGTGTAAGTAAAAAATAAGGCAGGGTGAGGTGGAAATAAAGATATGTAGTATATTTCCGTTGACCTTTTGTTTGTCGACATCAATGGTGTTATGGTTTTGGCATGGACATTGATCGTGTATTTGAGTGTTGCCCATGTTCTGTATCTTTTCAGGCAAACAGAAGGCATTGGATAATGATGATGTTATAAAGTAAGTTTGGTTTTTGTGGTAGTGGCGTTTTTTTCTTCTCATACGTAGCTCATGCTGTGCATATTAAGAAAGAAAGTTAGTTCAAGATCTTCAATGTGTTTTAATGGGGTTATCATCAAATTCATATCTTTTTAGAGCCGTCTGAACCAAGAAAAATTAAGTTAAAACTCCTTTTGCCTACTTGTAAGAAAGTGACAGTTTAAATGTTGTGATTTTTGAATACTTATTGTTGCTGTAAAAAAATGTTCACGCACAAAAGTTTAAACTGTGTTTCTTTATCTAGGTGACCCTGCTAGATACATTCATTCTCTCCACTGGCTTCCTGTATCTCAGAGGATTACCTAAAAATATGTAATTTCTATTACAAGTTCATCCATGGATTAGCCCCTTTCTACCTCACCCAGAACATTCACACATCTAGAAATCTTTCTTCTTCCTCTGACACACTCATGTTACAAATACCCCGCTACAAATTCTCCTTTGCAGGCTGTGGATCCTTCTCAGTGCTTGGTCCTACAACTTGGAACTCTCTTCCTCTCTCTCTCTCTTCTCAGCTCTCCGAACATAGCCTCTTTTAAGTCCAACTTAAAAACTAGTCTCTTCCTTAAAAATGTCTGATCTCGTCTCCCATCACCATCGTCATTCCTCATTTTCTGATTCAGACCACCGCGTCACACCGCACGCCCCCAGCCCCCTCGCACTTTTGCTGCTCTCCTCCTCTCCCTCCCTCCATCCCTCCCTCCCTCCCTCGTCTTTTATAGTTTACTTGTAAATATTCTTTTTTATGTTTGTATTATGTCTGTGCGTAATTTATTAGTATCTCGTTTTTGTTTAACTTTTTTTCATATGTATTTCACTGGTAATGTTAAGTATAAATGCGTGAGAACTGCGCTTTGAACTTTTGTGATTAGGAAAAAGCGCTATATAAATACCCTTACTATTATTATTATATTATTATTATAGATATGGAGATACAAATGGGTATTGATTAATCAATTTGGGTTGTGTGTGCCGCTAATATCCATGGTATCCATAGCATGCTCAGTGGAGGTGCACATCAGTTATCCTTTACCTGATTTTCTCTTTCATGTTTGAACCTCGAGCAGCTATTTGAACTGACAAGAGTGCAATTTAATAAAAACAATCCATTTCAATTTCATGTTTCATATTTAGATAAATCCCTTTAAAAAAATTCTCGTAGTTTGTGATTAAATTAATTTATAATCAATATTTTTTTGTTCCCCCCCAATCTGTTCGCAGAGTGCCGATGTTGGAGAATGGCAGAGAAGCCACGCCATCACCAATTGTGCCATCTGTTGAAAGGAAACATGTGCAGCCAGAAGAAACCATCAACAACAATGCTGATTCAGGTGTGTTTCCATCTTTGGATTTGTTAGTTTGTTTTCTCTATTTCCTTCTAGCCACATTACAAGTTTTAACATTTAGTGAACAGTTTACAATTCACAATAATTCTTGTGCTTCGAGCTTCGCTTCGCTTGATTTTATTCTACTCCTTTTTACAAGTTTTCTGGCAAAATAGGCTAGGCCTCTTCAAGTCCTGTTCATATTGTTTTAGTGAGAAAAGAAATTTATGACCTGTTATTATGTTTTTCAAAGGTGTACATTGTATTTCTGCAAAAAAAAAAAAAAAGGTTGATACTTTCGCAAAAAAGGTTGATACTTTCGCGATACTTTTTGTTGTTGCAGACACTGAGCACCTGGTAACAGAATTGCAAAAAACTGCAAGCAATGGTGCTGATGAGAGGCCTAGAGTGAGTATTGTATATTTGTAGTTTTGAAAGAGCCAATTATTTCTTTATAAATTCTAATATTTTTCTTCTTCTACACGACCGGCTTTTTCATTAGGTGTTGATATTACTATTGATATTGAAGCTTTATCACATATTATTAGTAACAGACATTTCATCTGTATCTAACCAAGCACCCACATAATGTTTCATAGCCTTGTTGCAGAAATATTGTTTCCATGTTTATAAAAGTGTTGTATACTTTGCCCGGGGGTTTCTGTATAAATAGTATCCCCACTTTCTGGAAATTTAGTTCTTTAAATTCCCAATGTCACTGTCTTTCTCCTTTGTTCTGTCTCATTCCTACTCTGTTCTGTCAATCTACTATACTATCTTCTTCACTAGACCAGCCACCAACTGTCTTTTCTTGAAAACTCTTCCAAACTCTTCATTTGTGTATGAGGTCTGTTGGGTCAGGTTGGGAACATTGGACACTTTCTGCCAAATGGTCACTGGGGCTTCCTATGATATTGTTATTTAGCAATGTAGGCATTGTATATGTATGTGTTTTGTTAATATTTTATAATGATGTTTATATTCTATTTTGCTTTTGTAAACGGGGGTTCGATTATAGCCTCAGCGTTGTCCCCTGTATGGGATGCATTTATTGTAAAGTGACCGGCTGGTGAAGTGCCTTCAGTGTTACCATTAGGGTTGTTTCAGCAGATCTTTTATACGGATCAGGGGTGGGTCCTCTTTCAGCCAAGTTGTGGTCCTGATTTTGTTGGCCTGATTCGCTCTTTGCAGTTTGCTGGACCCTGTAAGCAATGAATAACTAACTACTTCTATACTTGAAATTTTATAAGTCTTTCATGGCTGTATTCCTTCATACTGTATGAAGATAATTTGAAGATAAATTTCTTTCCCCTGCAGAACAAGGATGGGCTGATCTATGCTGACCTTGACCTCGCCAAGGCCAGGGACTCCAAGGTTATCCCACAGAGAGAGGATGCGGTGAACTATGAGCAGATTGACTTCACACGCAAACCTCCCCTGGCCGCCCCTGATCCAGATGCCATTGAACTTGCTTCTGACGAGGAAGAACTGCCTTCTAGGAAGTGATGGAGAAGATGAGAATTATACCCAAGGATCGATATTGAGTGATGGTGATTTTTGTGTGGAAGATCGCTGTGGATGATTTAGTTCTTCTCCTCCTTCAATTGTATGTGGCAATCCCCCTGTACATAGCTAACTACACAATACCACCCCACAACTCACACAACAATGATGGAGAAAATGAGAAAATAAACGGAAACTAAATCACATTATATATGTGAAAGATTCCTTTGGATGGTTTAGTTTTTCTTCTCTTGTTGGTTTCCTGTGGCGATCCCGAGGAATAGTTGTGATTGAATAGTAATGATGTCATGCTTATCATGTTGAGGCTGCTTGCAGACTGAATGAAACTCTGCTCTTTTCAGTGGTAGGCTTGTTGGTTTGTTATTGTAGTTGAATATGGAGCTAATAAGAAGACATTTTAATACAAAAAGTGTGAAAAGGAGTCGATGAGTTTTGCAATCCAATACCTGTATTAACTCTTTCCCTGCCAGGCATGTTTCCACGTTTGTGCCAGACATTTCTCTGGCACCGGAAAGAAAGTTCAGTACCTTAGGCATTTAAGCTACTGTTCTTTCAATAATAGTTGTTAAATAGACATATTTCAAATAAAATTAAAGGTAAAAGAGTGAAGAATAAGAAGAAAAAAAACAAAAAAATGTTAATTTGATTATGTTATTGAAATATGTGTTTTGAAAGCATGTTGATCTTTTTGAAATGATAAAATAAAATAAAAATATTTCTACATACCACAGTTATTAAAAAAAATCTGGAGGAATAATTCCAATCCCTGAATCAGCTTCACACACCAGAAAGAAAATTTATTTAGGATCAAAATATACTTTACAGTTTGAAATTATATTGATTATTAGCACAGAGTTTGACACACTGTCGATTGTGCCCATCACAATGCTTAGTAAAATGCACAAAAAACACTCTAAAAACGAATCAATTTGAAGAAAAAACGCGCGTGTCGATCGAGAACGAAAGTAGAAAGAGTTATCTCTCTTTGGTTAAAATAAAACTTGGATTGGACTGCGTAAAAAAACGGAATGAAACGGAATACTGAAATCGACGATATATCGTCGATTGGCACAAACATGGCGGCTCAGATCGACGATATATCGTCGATTGGCAGGGAAAGAGTTAAGGTTTGTCAAAGCAACACAAGTAGAGTATAGAATGTTTAAGAGTTTGTGAGGCAGCCAAGAACGGCTAAAGTTACATTGCCATTGCACATCTAGTGGGCTACAGCTGACATAAGTGGTGAATAAAGATATTTAAAGTGTGAGATGAAAGCAGCTGAGCTTGTCAACTTGACGATAATGTTGGACCTCAAAGAATACAAGGACCTTCTTGTAGAAATGTGTTTCTAAAGAAGCTTGGCCATCTATGAACATTTTATGAACAGAATTTTCTGAACCACTGGTGGAATTGAAAGAGAAGATAATCAATAAGTCGATTGAGTGTGCCTACAAGGAAGAAGAAGATAACCTAAGAGGATAGTAGGTGATGTGCTCAGTCTACAAAGTACAATATGAAGCTTCCACAAAAGAAATGTTTAAAACATTTTGTGGAACGTGGATGAGAGATATGTTTATAATGCTTCTGCACTTCACCTCAAATACTGACATAATATTTCCAAAGAAGACTTGGTTCAAAATAAACATCACTTGGTTGATGGTTTTGAATTAAAGTAAAATAAGTTTTGTTGGGAACAAGTTACTTGTTTGGTTTGGTTTTGAAAAGATCTTTTTTCCAGACTGTTTTTAGTATAAACAATCTTGGTGGACGAAGAAAATTAGTTTTGAATGGAAAGCTGGAATTCCTGAACAATGTAATACCTAAGGACTTTTTAGCATTATCGTCAACTGTTTCTAGTCAAAGGAATAATTCAGTGATGATTGGAGTCCTGTGTTCTGGTATTAGAGCATTGTTAGTTTGATGATGATTACAACATAATGAATTTGAACAAGAGGACCCTTGTTTGAGGCTATCGCGGGCAGCAGTGGACTGGATTACAGTTTTGACATGGTTGTGAACAGCAGTGGACTGTATTACAGTTTTGAAGTGAACATTGTATAACTTTCTAGCATACTTCAACTGTTTTGCTTTTATGTACTTGTTTTATTTTAATTTAATTTGTTTATTTTTATTGTATTTTATTTTGTATTACATTGTAATGCGTGCCTACAGTGTATGCTTCATTCTTTTCTGAGTTTGTTTTTTTTTGTCATCCCAAACTACGTACTTACTAATAGTTTTGATATGAATTAACAGTTGTGTGGTCAGTTTTATTTTGTCCTCCAAAACTAGGTACTTAATAATAATTTTGATAGGAATTAACTGTTGTGTGTTCAGCAGAGCAGTTTGACTCTTGTCATCTTTTGGCAAGCTGTGCCTTTACAAATTCTAAGCAATATTTACAGTACTAGTAGTGTTGTGCTTGCAGGAGTTCTGAAAGTGAAACTTTTTTTTTTACTTACCCACCAAGCTAATGAAGCAGCTGGAAGTCGGTAGTCCACCAGAATTGTTATTACGACTGTATTCTAAGGATGAAAACCCTTATTTATTGCATTCTGTACTATTATTTATTGTTATTAAAGTGAGTACAAGGTCATTTTTAAAATGATTAAAGTAGATAGTGTGATTGTAGAAGAGTTTATTAATTTGCATTATGGAAGTGAAGGCTCTCAAATATGTGGTGCGGGCAGATTAAGAAGACATTCAGTTCCTTGATAATGTCGCCTTATGAGTCCAGTCCTTGATCCAGTCATTATGCGTCATTCAACACTACAGGCACACAGTACTCTTGTTTGGTTAATCCTCTATACCTTTGAGCATGTTTCCCCCTGTGGGGATGCCGGGGATTTCAGTATAAATAGTATCCCCACTTTCTGGAAATTTAGTGCTTTAAATTCCCACTGTCACAGTCTTTCTCCTTTATTCTTTCTCATTCCTACTCTGTTCTATCAATCTACTATACTGTCTTCTTCTTCCCTAGACCGGTCACATACCTTTTTTCTTGAAAACTCTTCCTGGACAAAACTCCTCATTTGTGTGTGAGGGCTATTGGATCAGCTTGGGATAATTGGACACTTTCTGCCAAATGGTCACTAGGGCTTCCTATGATGTTATTATTTGGCAATGTAGGCATTTTATATGTTTTGTTGATATTTTATAATGATGTTTGTATTCTATTTTGTTTTTGTAAACGGGGGTTAGATAAATATAGCCTCAGCGTCCCCTGCGTGGGATGTCTTTATTGTAAAGTGACCGTTGGAGTGCCTTCAGTGCTGCCACTAGGGTTGTTTCGGCAGATCTTTTATGCGGGTCAGGGGTGAGTCCTCTTTCAGCCAAGTTGTGGTCTTGATTTTGTGGTCCTGATTCGTCTCTTTGCAGTCCGCTAGACCCTGTAAGCAATGAATAACTAACTAACTTTGAGCATGTTTGTCATGTGCTGCTGCATTAATCTGTTGGTGAGTACCTGTTCTAAGGGAGATAAGCTATGTACTGCAAAGGCAGAAGACTATCTGAACTGTTGGACCTCAAGTTTAGATTCAATTTTTGCTAACATTAAACATACACATAATTATTAATAATTGAGCTTGAAAAATGCTTGAAAAACAATTAAATAATAATACTAATAATAATTTTTGTGCAATTTTGATCTTGACCTCAGAAACACTTTAACTAGGTACATCTAAATTCCTGTTAATACCAGCGACGCTTAAAACGTATGTTTAAAATTAACATTTTGAATTGAATCCATATAAACATTAATCATCTTGCAAACATTTTAATTTCAGCTCAGTGTTTGATTTCTTGGCTATTCCAGTTCGGCATTGATTAAACTATTTTTTACTGTGATTTATAATCATGATTCATGGTGTTTCAATATTCCACAATATGAATTCTATTTCTAAATACATGTTAAAAAATTTTATGCTTCACTCTTAATCAGCATTAATCCATCCATTGATATTGAGATTATAGACAGTCAGTATTTACTCACATTTAGCATATAATATTGTATTTGCCAAATTTCCTATAAGCTTATTTCATTATTTATTTTAGTTCTTTTCACAGATTCTGTTGTATGGCCTCAGCAAGACCACCTAGTATAATACTGCTTTATTTCTGTATAACACTGGAATCCAAGGAGTTTGCTTATGAGAATTTGAAACTTTAACTAACCAGAAAATTCCATTTTAAAGATTGTATTTGTAAGAACTATTTTAGTATCATTTTATTTCTGTTTCTTCTGTCCTTACAATGAACAAGTGTGTATTGACACCAATTGACGGCTGTATTATGTCTTTTATTACTTGTGCAAAACTGAGCAGAATTCTTAGTTTGATTGTGCTTTTCTTTGCTGCTTTTACATTTGTAAGATGTAAAAACTTAAGATAACATCAAGTGATTTTGCTCATGTATTTAATACAGCAATGCAGATTGAAAATGGAATCAAAGATTTTCTGCAGCAACACACATTCCAAAACAGTGTTCAGAGCGACACTCTCAGTCTCCTCTTCTACTTTTGTGCAGAATAGTTTGAAATGTTGTCTCCATTCTTTGGGTGAACATTATGAACACACGGCTGTTTCTACTTTCACAGCATCATCAGTGGTCATGTTTCTACTTTCAGAGCATCATCAGTGATCATTTTCTACTTTCACAGCATCATCAGTGATCATGTTTCTACTTTCACAGCATCATCAGTGATCATGTTTCTACTTTCACAGCATCATCAGTGATCATGTTTCTACTTTCACAGCATCATCAGTGATCATGTTTCTACTTTCAGAGCATCATCAGTGGTCATGTTTCTACTTTCAGAGCATCATCAGTGATCATGTTTCTACTTTCAGAGCATCATCAGTGGTCATGTTTCTACTTTCAGAGCATCATTGGTGATCATGAAGACTCTTGGCTCAAGTGCCATCACAAAGTTATGTTAAAAACCTGTAGTTGTTTTTTCTGTAGAATGTGAAACTACGTGTGTGCATTACAATTGATTTAGTGTTCAGTACGATGCTTTCTTATTAGTAGCAATTGATGCTGAAATCAAAATCCTTGTGCTACAATATGTGGTTGTAGATTCCGGTCACATGATTTTTACTTGTTTTATACATTTAAATACTGCCAAATATATATTGTTTGCTGAATTAATGTTCTTGCTTTGTATTAGTGCCTTCACATTTGTAATGAGTATAATTTATTATTTGTATATTTGAAGAAACAAAATCTGTAATGAATAATATGTTCCATCATCGATATTTTCCCGACAGAGGGTGCCGGGATTTCTGTATAAACAGTATCCCCACTTTCTGGAAATTTAGTGCTTTAAGTTCCCACTGTCGCTGTCTTTCTCCTTTGTTCTTTCCCATTCCTACACTGTTCTCTCAATCTATTATACTATATTCTTCTTCGCTAGACCAGTCACCTATCTTTTTTCTTGAAAACTCTTCCAGGACAAAACTCCTCATTTGTATGTGAGGTCTGTTGCATCAGCTTGGGAATATTGGATGCTTGGAGTATAGCCTCAGTTTCCACTGCGTGGGATGCTTTTATTGTAAAGTAACTGGCTGGTGGAGTGTCTTCAGTGTTACCACTGGGATTGTTTCAGCAGATCTTTTGTGCTGATCAGGGGTGAGTCCTCTTTCAGCCAAGTTGTGGTCTTGATTTTGTGGTCCTGATTCGGCTCTTTGCAGTCTGCTGGACCCTGTAACCAATGAATAACTAACTAACTAACCATGAGAGCGCCGGGGGGTTCTGTATAAATAGTATCCTCAGTTTCTGGAAATTTAGTGCTTAGTTTCCATTGTCACTTTTCATTTAGGTTTCCGTTGTTCTTTCTCATTCCTACTCTGTTTTATCAATCTACTATATTGTCTTCTTCTTCACTAGACCAGTCACCTACCTATTTTCTTGAAAACTCTTCTCAAACTCCTCATTTTTGTTCGAGATCTGTTGGGTCAGCTTGGAAATATTGGAAGCTTTCTGCCAAATGGTCACTAGGGCTTCCTATGATATTATTTAGCAATGTAGGCATTTTATATGTATGTGTTTTGTTGATATGTTATGATGATGTTTGTACTCTATTTTGTTTGTGTAAACTGAGGTTCGATAAATTCAAGTATAGCCTCGCGTCCCCTGCATGGTATGTCTTTATTGTAAAGTGACCGGCTAGTGGAGTGCCTTCAGTGTTACCACTAGGGTTGTTTTGTCAGATCTGTTATATACGGATTAGGGGTAAGTCCTCTTTCAACCAAGTTATGGTCCTGATTTTGTGAGCAGGGATAGCTCAGTGGTCAGAGCACACGACTTGTGTGAGTGCGTCTTGGGCGACGTGGGTTCGAATCATGACTTCAGCAAACAATTGTGTGGTTGTTGGATATTACGGGCAAGTGCCTTGAGAAGCTCTCTGAGCTTGTAAGTGCGCTTTATAAGAGAAATATCTGTCTGTCTGTCCTGATTCGGGTCTTTGCAGTCCTCTGGATTCTGTAAGCTATGAATAACTAACTTATCATCGATATTTGATTTATCAGTAATCCAGCTGAAATATGTGAATATTTCTGTAGATAATTTAATATTTATGTAAATTGATTAGTTATGCTAATTATGCTAGAGATATGTAAATGTAATCAGTATGGTGCTTTTAATTACATGTAATGTGCCTGAATTAACATGCATGCTAATCAGTAGGTTTAGTACAAAGCAGTATATTTGACATTTGAGCTTGACAATCCCATAGTGAAAAAAAAAGTAATCATGCATTTTTTTTACAAATTATGTTAAAAAGATAAAATAAAATTTATGACACTTGCCTTACAAAGTTACATGTTACACCAGAAAACAATATGGAATTTTGTTGATTGATTCATTCATTATCATGCTTCTGCTTCGGTATTGTACATTCGCTTCTGAATGTGCATAGACCCTCATGTATGAGAGTTAATGTACAAGGTGTAATTGAAACAAAAAATTGTGAAATAGTGAGGAAATTTGTCCAAACTTATGCTTAATTAAGTATTAGAAAAATTAAACTTGATACTTTTAGTCTGCATTTTCTTTCTTCCTTGTAAAATGTTCCATAATTTGGCAGTTTCCTCAATTTATACTTTATTGTTCGGTTTCCTTTCCACTGTGCAGCTATCTGCTGCTGCGTTGTGTGGTATCAGACAGTCTGATTAAAGTTTAAAAGTAATTTATGATTTTGTAGTTGTAAGTTTTGTTAGGTTTTATCCTTACAATTTTTTTTTAAATATAGATATTCAAATAATAAATTTTATAATATATTATTTGTTGGGAAATTGTTCAAAAGTGTCAGTATTTTAGTATGCTTTAAATGAAAGAAGGAATGTGTTTTGTAATTGAGCTTGAATGCATGTGTGTTAATTGTATGGTGCTTGGTGCTTGAATGTTTTCCACCAATTGAAGCAGTGTAAAATAATCTAATGGCCTGGGTTCCCAGCCCTGCTTAAAACAGAAGTTGCAGTGAGGGAGGCTAGTGCCTTCTTAAGTCTGGCCTCTAAAGCCCTTTTAGTTGTCTCATAAACATGCAAAGATGTATACATTCCCAAACCCATTTTGAACTCTTTGTCCATCCAAAACGCTAATTGCAGTTATGACTAGTGCCTTACTGTAATAAAATAGTGGTGCTGCAACACATGTATGATATGATTCAGAAATGACAGTAGTATGTCCAGGCAGGGACATTTTAGATTTGCTTGTGCCTTTTACAAATTTTCATGTTCCTTATTATATTGCTACACGCCATCTGGTTCCTCTGTGAATTTATTAAATGTATTTTTGACACTTACCTTTATTTTACTAAAACATTCTGTCTTTTTCTCTTGATAAAGAACCAACGATATGTCTTTGACTCTTCTGTCTCAGCACTACTTAAAGAATCCGTGTTCGTCTTCTTTTGTTCCACTTGGCTGCTTTTTTTTTCTTCTTCTACATTGCTGGATATTTCTGTACTGTCTCCTATGTGTTATGTAACAATGCTGTTTAGTCATTACTCCCCAAATCCTGCTCTTTTTCGTTGACTTTGTGCATTGAACTGTTGGTGTTTTGGAATGGACAACCGCCATACAAATTATCTTTTTAATCTTACTATTATAATGATACTTTTGACATAACCACATGCAGCTTTCATTCCAATTAGGAAAAAAAAAATTAAGCTTGAGTGTTCTGTGTGTTCTTTTAATGCAATAAATTGTATTACACTGTATTGTGAGTGACTGGTTTGCAAAACTGGCAGGTTTTCATTTTGCTAAAAACAGTAATTTGCCTAATGCGGCTACTGTAAGTATAAGGGTAGAGTGATGGTGCAAAACATATTATTGATAGTTGTGTTCTTCTTGATAACCCCCTGTGGGGCACCAGGAGGGAAGTTGAGGAGGGGGGTTTCTGTATAAATAGTATCCCCACTTTATGGAAATTTAGTGCTTTAAATTCCCACTGTCGCTGTCTTTCTGCTTTGTTCTTTCTCATTCCTACTCTGTTCTATCAATCTACTATACTATCTTCTTCTTTGCTAGGCCAGTCACCTACATGTTTTCTTTAAAACTCTTCCCAAACTCCTCATTTGTGTATGGGGTCTGTGGGGTCGGCTTGGGAATATTGGACACTTTCTCCCAGATGGTCACTAGGTCTTCCTATGATATTATTATTTAGCAATGTAGGCATTGCAGGGCTGAGATTTAGCAAGCCAGGCTAAGGAGCCAGCCGGGCTCCTAACCTGGGAAGTTGAAGTTGCCAAAATATTTCTCAGGTTGCCGGACCCCTTGATTGAAAGCACGGTCATTTTTTTTAAACTGTATAACTATTGCAGCTAATAAACAAGATAAATTTCAACAACAACAACACTGTTTTATTTTTTAAAACAAGCACTGTATAATTTATTCATCATCGACATCCTCCTCCTCAATGTTCCAAAACTTGAAGGAGCTTGGGTGTTCCTTCTTCAGCTGATTTTTTTCTTCTTCGGACTTTATGTTTTTTGCTGGAGGCTCCGAGACACCGCTTAAAAAGCGCCACATCGTTCGAGATTGACAAAAGACTGAGAATGGGGAATATCGAAAGTACGGCAAAGTCTCGCGTGACTCATCAAGGAAGTCAGAGACTCGTTCCGATACACGCAAGGAAGCAAGAAGGCTAGGATCTCGCAGGGCAGTAGCGTTTCGCGGCGAGGGAAAGAAGAAAGTCTCGCGAGAAAAGGCTATTTTTACTTCGCAAATCCCTCGCTTTGCTAGCGTTACCTAACTTCCTAGCATGCATCGGAACGGGTCTCCGGTGCTGACTGCAGAAGCGGTTGGCACGTGTTTTGTTTTACATTGCAAGTCAAAAGTCCGTGTACAGGTACAGAATCTCTACCACTGGCGGTATTTTCAAGTCGCCAGCCGGGCGAATGGTACCCCAAATCGAGCTCGCCACACACTAATTTTAGGGGCCATTGGCGAGTTGGCGAACGTTAAAGCTCAGCCCTGCATTGTACAAAGCTATATGTATGTGTTTTGTTGAGATTTTATAATGATGTTTATATTCTATTTTGTTTTTGTAAACTGGGATGCATGGTATGCCTTCATTGTAAAGTGACTGGCTAATGGAGTGCCTTCGGTGTTACCACTACGGCACTAGGGTTATTTCAGCAGATATTTATACGGGTCAGGGGTGAGTCCACTTTCAACCAAGTTGTGGTCCTGATTCAGCTCTTTGCAGTCCGCTGGACTTTATAAACAATGGCTAACTAACATTTCTGCCAAAGTGTACTAAGCTACCACATATTTGTATTTGAGAGTGACTGTTTAAAAATTATTTATTCTTGAGTGATACATATGTTATCATCATCATGTAGTGTGTCTTGGGCAAAAAAGACCTGGCGGTGCCCAATCCTCTCCAGGCTGTTGGCCACAGCCGAAATCCACGAATACAGTGTGGCTCGCCTTGGCCCTGAGCACATGGTCGTTGAACCTGTAGTAACGTGAGGTTCCTCCGCCCTGGCCGGTGACTTCTGTGTAGAAGACTTTCGCCCAGTGATGCCGTGCTAACATCACCCCTGTTAGTCGCCTCTTATGACACACCGGGAAACGTTGGGTCTATTCTATTTAATGCCCGAACCCACAGAGCACATGTTGACAATGGGTCCTGACAGGAAGTCCTCTCCAGGATCGCACAAACAAATGCTGCCCTGACAAGGTTGAAGCCCATTTGGAAAGACAGGACCATCAGTCTACATTCCACAGTAAGACTGCTGCGCTCCCTTGTCATCTCCATCTTCCTATATGCTTGCGAAGCATGGACCCTCACAGCAGATCTCCAACGAAGAATACAAAGCATGGAGATGAGGTGTTACAGAAGACTTCTGGGCATTTCCTATACCCAACACATCACCAACGACGAAGTCCGACAGACCATCACACAATCCATTGGACAACACGATGACCTGCTCACAGTGGTGAAGAAACGGAAACTCTGATGGTATGGCCACGTCAACAGATCATTAGGCCTTGCAAAGACTATTCTGCAAGGCACAGTGCAAGGAGGTAGAAGAAGAGGGAGACCGAAAAAGAGGTGGGAGGACAACATTCGAGAATGGACTGGTTTGACACTGAGCGAAGCCATCAGGGCTGCTGAGGACAGAGAAAGATGGAGTATGCTGGTTAAACGATCATCTGTGGTGCCCCTACGACCTTCGGGTTACAGGACAGGATAGGATAGGATAGGATAGGATACATATGTTTGTGTGTGTGAAGAGAGATAGAGAGAGAATATATATATAGATAGATAGATAGATATAGATATATATAGAGAGAGATATATATAGAGATATTTATATATAGATATATAATGCTCATGTAATGTAAATAATTTTACTTGAGTGATTTTTGTGTGTGGTACAATTTTATATTTAGGTTTGCTGGAGTTTGTTAAGGTGACTCTGGAAAAGTTCGTTTCTAATGGTAATATTTTTCTTTGCTGAAGTATTGAGTATATTAAGCTATCTAATATTTACCCCCATTGGGGTGCTGGGGGTTTCAGTATAAATAGTATCCCCACTTTCTGGAAATTTAGTGCTTTAAATTCCCACTGTCGCTGTCTTTCTCATTTGCTCTTTCTCATTCCTGTTTTGTTCTATCAATCTGCTCTACTATCGTCTTCTTCGCTAGACCAGTCTCCTACCTTTTTTCTTGAAAACTCTTCCGGGACAAGACTCCTTGTTTGTGTATGAGGTCTGTTGGATCAGCTTGGGAATATTGGATGCTTTCTGCCAGGTGGTCACTAGGGCTTCCTATGATGCTATTATTTAGCAATGTAGGCATTTTATATGTATGTGTTTTGTTGATAATTTATAATGATGTATATTTATTTTTGTAAACGGGGGTTCGATAAGTTGGGGTGAAGCCTCAGCCGTCCCCTGCGTGGGATGTCTTTATTGTAAAGTGACTGGCTGGTGGAGGGCATTCAGTTTTCCCACTAGGGTTGTTTCAGCAGATCTTTTATGCGGATTGGGGGTTGTCCGGTCCTGATTTGGCTCGGAAGAGTCTGCTGGACCTAAAGCAACAATTATGTAATGTAATGTAATGTAATGTATTGCTAGAGTTTGTTAAGGTGACTGGAAAAGTTCGTTTCTAATGGTAGTATTTTTGTTTGCTGAAGTATTCAGTATATTAAGCTATCTTATACCTTGTGTGGTGGGGTGAATTGTTTCAGTGAGAAACCTCACTTTCTGAAATAAACAGAAGAGGAGAAGTTTTCAAATAGTTATGAATATCAATACAGAATTTTGAGGATTATTCCTCATATAGAGAAACATTCTGCAGTTTATTATGAATCTAGATAAATAATTTTGAGGATTATTATCAATTTGTATGGAGAAATATTTACATACTGTTAAAACTGTCAAACATTGTAGCACTGATTTTTACCTGCTTGTAGTTGTTCTTGAACGGAGGCCATATTTTACATTACTGTGTGGATGGATGGTTGTACAATACTGGTTAATATTATAATAAAGTCATGGTGTATACAGTTAAGAGTCTATAGATTTGGTTGTGTTAATGAATGACTGACCACAGGCGGCAGAAGCTGCTCAGGATTGTGGGAGGGAGGGGAGGGGGGGGGGGTCACACACACATTTTATTCACTGACACTAAATTACTGACAATTAATTAAAATAAATAAGACGTCAATAGCACACAAATAACAAATTTTAAATAAATAAATAATAATATCAATAGCAATATGCATTTTTTTTTAAAAACTCAACAGACCTACATTATGATTTTTTTTGACAGCTACCATCACAATAGACTTGGGGTACTTCCTCCAAATCTACCCTTATTAAAACCATTTCAATCAATCTTTAAATTCATTAAACTTTTTAAAATAAAAAAAAAGAGAGATAGATCTACTGGTAATGTACTAATGATCCAACCTGAAATTTTTTTTTTCAAGTTTCATTGCGAAAAATAATTTAAAACGGACAGAAATAAAGAATAGACTTACCAGCAAAATCATTTCTTCCTCAATTTAAAGCGTTATCGCCTACTGTTTTTTTTTAAATGACGAGGCTGGATGTTAAAAATACGAAGTTCAATAATTTACGCAAGCTCCCCCGGGTCAGTACAAAGAATATGATGAGTAGTATTCACCGGATCAATGAATGCGGCATCTCTCTCTCTCTCTCTCTCTCTCTCTCTCTCTCTCTCTCTCTCTCTCTCTCTCTCTCTCTCTCTCTCTTTTTTAGGAGCTTTATCGTTATATATTGTTGTTGTTTTTCTCTTTCCATTAAAAAAAGTTTAAGGGGCTGAGAATCGGGGTAGGGGAAGAGAGGGGGAAAATATTGGTTTGAACCTCCAAATAATGTTTTTGAGGGGATGATTTTTTTTTTTTTTTGGGGGGGGGGCAGATGTAGTACTATAGGTTTGCCCCCCCCCCCCATATTTTTCTGGGGGGAGGGGGGCAAGCCCCCCTTGCCCCCCCTCCCCTTCCCCGCTTCCGCCGCCTGTGCTGACTGCAACCTGAGTATCAGAGGCTGTGTGATAAAGTAAGACAAATTTTATTATCTTTTTACACAAAATTACATTGTAATGTACAATTACAATCAACAAAGAGTAAACATCACAATAG
Organism: Oncomelania hupensis; assembly: GCA_036898135.1. Taxonomy (NCBI): domain Eukaryota; kingdom Metazoa; phylum Mollusca; class Gastropoda; order Littorinimorpha; family Pomatiopsidae; genus Oncomelania; species Oncomelania hupensis. The sequence continues at coordinate 38,881,396 of CM072520.1, read as the reverse complement.
CAATATTAACTACAATGATAATGAAAATAAAACTATGTAAATGCCTTACCCATACAAAGCAGCTGAGACTATCTTGGCTACTGCTGCGTACATCCATTTTTGATAGATCTCTGATGCTGTTGTTTCTTTGTGAAAGATGGAACAAAAGAAACTGAATACCGTAATGAAATAAGAGTAGTATGTATGTAGGAGTTTTTTTTTGTGTGTTTCAAGCCAGAAAAATCGTTAGTGCTCCCATAGAAATTGAATTTAAAACAACACAAAACATATAAACGCCCTCAGAACTCCCTTTACCACAAACTATACCCAGACGGAAAACTCCTTTATAACGCTTACAAGCCATTTTTATGGCTTACCTCCCTTGCAAATGTGTTGTTCGCTGTAGCAGACACTAGTAGAGGATCTGTTACTTTCCGATAGCATTTGTGTCACCCAAAACTGCTCACTGTTTGGATATATATATATTTATGGTTGTGTTGATGAAGAAGAAGAAAATAAAATAAGAAGAAGGTGATGATGGTGGCGATGGGAAGGAGAAGAAGGTGATGATGATGATGATGATGATGATGATGATGATAACGATGAAACCTGTTTTTCCTTCTGACAGTTACTGAATCGATGCAATGCAGCGGTGGTAAATTTGTTGTTTTCTATTGCAAACATTCTGCTGCTATCTCTGCCGTCCTCTTGTGCAAGCTGTTCATATCTGTCAGACTCTAAAGGGCCATCTTACACAGAAATGAACCAAAGAAGAACAGCAACAAACTTCAGCCATTAACAATTCAGCTAACTCAAATCATGTGAAAAAGCTCTTGAAAAGAGATAGAAGAGTGGGAGGTAGAGGACGGTGGAGTCGGATGGGGGGGGTGCGGGGGGAGGGGACATAAATAAAAGCCCCCCCCCCACCCCCTTTACCCCCACCCCCTCCTCCAAGACACACTCTTTTCGTAATCCTCCTTCAACTTCTTGTACATACGTCAAATCATTTACATTTCGCTGGCAATCGAATTAAAGTATTTAACGTATTTATCTTCAGCAGTCATTCAATATACTACTAATTAACCGACTGGACTGGTTGTCAGACTTCGATTTTGAATGCAGCGCGGATTTTGCTCTTCCCATTCCTTCTGCAGCAGTGTAAAGTGTGACGCCACTGGTGTCGATCTGAAAGCCACTATCAAACCAGCAAAGAGAACATTATAAAAGGTCACTCGGTTATCATCGATTATCTAGTCCCCTATACGCTCAATGTGTCCGGGGACATAAATTTAATTAAGAAGAAGAAGATCGATTATTTAATGCAGTCTCCTATACGCTCATGTGTTCGGGGACGTTAAACCTTACCTAATAAATAAAAATCGATTATTTAAAGTAGTAAACTTAGTACACTATACGGTCACAGTTCTTTTTTGATAGGGGACCTCAGTTCCTCTTCGAACCCCGGTGTCACGTCGTCAAAGTTTCGGGTGTCTAACTTTAGACGGGCGCCTTTGCTCCTGAGCCAGGTCAAGTCGGGCCGGCTTGTTCACAATGTTCTTAGGCGTTGTAACCCTTTCCCTAACCCTAACCCCTAACTCTAACCCTAACCCTAATCCTTACTAAGACTACGATAGCACTGTGCGCATGCGTCGAATTTTGTAATGCGTCGACCAATCATTCGCTCCCAGCCAAAAATAAGATAATAGGAACTTTGACGATGTCACACCGGTGCTGATGCCGGTGTTTTTGAGACTGGACGCTCCTCTGTGGGGGGATGAGCGCCTGGTGCCTCCTCCTCCTCCCACCATCGAGGACCCCCTTCCCCTCTACCATCCCCCTCCCCTGTCGATGGCGCTCATGCCTGGTCCACTGTTTCAGGCAAAGGGAACAAATTAAAGCAAAGTAAGAGGCTTACCGAATTACGGGCTCTGCCAGTTCCCTGTTATTATCAAACAAACAGGCGATACAACTTCTGTGTCCCTGAAGTCAGTAGGTTGGAAATTACCAGATCTCCTACGGGAGACTGTCGGTCCCGTTGACAGAGTGAGGCCCCTTAGGGATGGTTTCATGACAGGATGCAGGACACAAGCTTAACAGCAAAAGCTTGGCGCGCTTTCGAAGGTGGTACAGATTTCGATTGTAGTCTCTGTTCCAGCTCCAGTAGTCGAGGGAGTTGCCCCGGGGTTTTCCTCCTTGCGTTTCGGAGGAGGAAATCGCTGAAAAGTGCGGTGGGATTGTCGAGCCGGATGGTCCGGTCAGATGTTTCCGACGCCTACCTCGATCGGATGGCCAGCCTCCTACTGCGGTTCGGGTTATCCTGATGACTTCGACCTTACCCTCTACTCTCCTGCTTAATTGTAGGGAATTTTCGGTTTAACTATACGTGGTCCCTGTGCTCTGAGGTTTTCAGCGCCAGAGATATGGGCACATTCGGAAAACTTTTAAGTCCAAACAAACTTGTTGCTCTTACTCGGGAGCCCAGCGCATGGCGACGAGTGGCAACTGCTTAAATTGCCAAGTTAGTCGCTCGGCCTCCAATCATAACTGCCCTGTTAGAATGGAGCGTGCTCTTGCAAACAAACTAACAGCGGCAACCTATATGCCGCATGGTCAAGCCCTAAGAATGGCGAAGAATCAACTCAAGCTCGCCGCGACCCGGGGACCGACGTATGCTGCTGCCGTCTCGGCGGCACCGGTTTCTGTTGTGGCTCCCGCGACTGAGCACGGCCTTCTGCCTGTTTTCATTTCTTTCGACGCTGGCCGGCCCGGACTGTCCCATCACCTGGCGGTGGGTCAGGCGTTTGACGGTTCGGAGACAAGCCGGTGGGCCAAAGCCCCCGGTCGACCGTGTCGAAGCGGTTCCCAATTCTGCGCGTGACCCTTGGGAGGCCATACGCGGATTAAGAGGGTATCTTTGAGAAATTGACTCAAACAGTCACCGACCTCCTCGGGACGGTACGTGCTTTGACTACCCGAGTCTCGTCTGTCCCTGGTCGGGAAAGTTCGGATCCTGATGTCCTTGACACCGAGCACAATCAGGTAAAGGGCGTAGTGGATGAGATTCACCCTCCTTGTGGACCCTCCGATGCTCGGGCCCCGCTCGCCCCCAAGGTCAGTGGTTGCTCCGTTGGGGTCCATGAGGGTGTGGCGACTCGGAGTTGCTTCATCCAGGTCTCCATGGCCCCATCTGCTGACAGACAGGATATTGATGTCCCGGACCGGATATGGAGGACTACATCGCGTCTTTTTGTCCGCCTGCCCCTGGGAGAGGTTTATAGCATTGAGCAGGAAATAGCCCTTCTGACTACTGATCTCACGTCGCCGGTTACTTCGTTATGACAAGCCATAATGTAAGTACATAGAAAATATATTTTCTTTTTATCTTTTCATTAGATAAGTTTTGTTTGACCGACCATGTATTAGCTGGGTATTAGTGGATATTGCTTCTAAGAAGTAAGGAAGTTTATTACTCACATAATATATTATAATTTGTTGGGTTTGAACTGCGACTATTACTGTAGGCGCCAGCCCTGTAAAATATGGAGTTATTGTTGTTACGGGGTAATTTTTAAAAAAATTGAGGTTTTGTAAATGAAAACAAAACACATTATAAATAATAATTTTAGTGGATATTATGATATTTGGGAGAAGAGGGGGGTGGGGTGGGGTGGTGTGGGGTGGGAGGAGGGCAACTAATGCCCGTTGTTTTGCCCCTCCTTGATCTCCTGCTTCCTTTTTTTTTATTTATATAATTCTTTTAATTTCTTCTTTCGGAGCCTATGCTCTGGATGGGTGGAGGAGGGGGGAGGTTAAAGAGGGTGGGTGGGTGGGGGTGGCCACTTTGACCATGCGGCGCATGCTGGTAACTTTAGTCCTATTTTTATTCGTTACCTTGCCGGCCGCAATTCTTTGGCATGTAAATACCAAACTTGATTTGGCTTTTTTATTTCTTAACGATAGCCTCCTAACTATCTTTTTTTTTTCTTATTGTCCTTAACAGTTAAATTAGTAGGACGTAAAGCTTCGATGAACGCAACTCACTGTACTGAGTTGGATGCGTCAATCTGTTGGGTTGGCAGCGAAGTGACGGAGGCAAGCAAAGGAAGTCCATGTTGACGGGAACAACAACTGAAAATGCGCGTGAAGGAGTGTAGGCTACTGATGGAAATCGGCAGCAAGACAGGATAAATCAGGCAGGCAGGCATGTAGATTAACATCCCGCTCCCCGGACACACTTGGCATATAGGGGACTTCAGGATGAATCAGTGCTTATACACACTTATATAGCAGAGGATGCATCTTTTGTACAGTATGCGCGTGGAAACAGGAAGCCAGTGTAGTGACTGGAGAAGAGATTTCATGTGGTTTGGCTTCCTCGATATTTTTTAGAAATAAACGAGCAACAGCACTTTGAACACGCTGTAAATAAGCAGCTCTTGAGCTGGAAAAGCGCTATATAAAATTGATTACATTAAAAATGTAAAACTAATACAATACAATACAATACAATACCACGCACGATACAATACAATACAATTATTCTTTATTGTCCAACTTTCACAGTGTAGGCCAATACATACAAGTGGACATTTGCCTTTGGCGTCGGCGCAAAACTTTGCTTAAAAATAAAAATTGTAATGCATGCATTTATCACAGGGCCAGCGCTCTTCTCCACTCCCCCTCCTCTTCCCCCCCCCCTCTCTCCCTCCCTTCTTCTCCTCTCCAGACTCCAACACAGGGTGCATCCACGCACACACAACACGCCCATAACACACGTGCATTCACACTGGTTCTCTTTGAACATATCAAGTGCTAAAATGAATGTTAAACAAGTATGTCAATAAAAGATTAATATATTGCACAAAACAATCACGGGTAAGTTTACTTAGCACTGACAAGTGTACAGTAAACAAACCGACACTCACAGCGCTAAAAACACAATAAAATATCAGATTAGGGTCACCAAAAAAAAAGTATGTTTACGGTAACATAGGGGGAAAAAACAGGGTCAGCCGGTGGGCTTCTTTTTTTTTTTTAAATAAAAAAATTTTTCCACCTTGGGTGCGATTTTTGTGTGACTTTTTAAAATTTTTTTCCCAGGTGATCCTAGGTTTAGGATCGGTCGGGATACTGTAAAAAGACATCTTATTTATTTATTTATTTATTTATTTATTTATTTATTTATTTATTTATTTATTTTAAAAAGCCTATGTTTCAGTCTATACACCCACATCACAGGCGCTTGTGTCTGGACACGCGAGCGCCTATGCCTGTGAACGCGTCTCCCTTTGGTTATCTCACAGGCATAGGAGGGTGTCCAGCTACAATTAAGCGCATGTGACCCACATCACTGAACTAAATAAACTTATAGATCAGTGGACCCACATGCATTCAAGTAAAATAATAATAACACTGGAGGCTATGTGCACTTTTCCCCAATTAAATTACTAATCAGACTCAAAGCGCGGCGGTGTAAAGGCAGGAAGATCGTTATTGGAAGACTGAAAGGAAATCGAATTTTTATTGGTGAAATGTTTAGATTTACCTCATCCAATACCATTTTTGAAGGTCTTCCTCATCATACATTTTACATATTATAAGCATAAAGATAAATGAATTAAAAAATGAATAAAATCTCTCTCTCTCTCTCTCTCTCTCTCTCTCACACACACACACACACACACCCACACACATAAAGCTGTGTGTGTGTGCGTGTGTGTGTGCGTGTATGTACGTTTGTGTACGGTACTTGTAGTTATAGACTTTAAACATTGATATGGCAGAAGAATCTCACTGGCGACCGTCCCTTCCCCAAACTTACCAAACGCGTGTGAATCTGTGTATCTTCGCGCAGGTGGCACGTGTGTTTGCAGGGGCCATGGCTGTACATTCAATGGGGCGAATGGCCATAAAGCAATAAGCTGTCGAAGTCTCTCTCTCTCTCTCTCTCTCTCTCTCTCTCTCTCTCTCTCTCTCTCTCTCTCTCTCCTCTCTCTCTCCTCTCTCTCTCTCTCTCTCTCTCTCTCTGTCCTGCACACAGATCATGGATTCTTTAGCGAGAACTTCCATTAAACACATGTAATAATAACAGAAAGTTCGCAAACAAACGATCATGAATAAGTGTTAAATAAATAATGTTCTAAGTATTTCTTTGTTTGCTTTTATGTCCCTTAGTTTGCACGAATCCACGATTTGTAGTTTGTCTGTCTGCTTCTTTGCATACATGCACTCCAATATATATTTTATAGTCGTCGTCGTCAAAATTTGATCCACGTACATCAAGCACCTATGAGCGTACGAGAAACCCAAACAATGAACCCTTCACAACTTCCCGCCCTCCTGTACACCTGAAGGTGATCACGTGATCATCGAGGGCTCTTTGTGAGTAGAGTCAACAGAATTAAAGCTACTTCTGCTTGTAATAAAATTTTTAATACAATTTCAACTAAAAGTAAGTTTTTTTCTGTCTGTATTTACGTTCTTTAAAGCTCTATTATGTACGTTTATTATGTACCAGAGGAAACTGTTTATTTTCGGTGTTGTTACCTATTTTGGCTATTCCATTTACCTCCCGCCTACTCCTCGAGGAAGGAATCGAAGCTGTTGAATGACTTGTGTTCAAAGGCAGCAGAAAAAGTTATAGGGAGTCGTTAGCTACGGAACTTTGAAAAGTGCTGCATCCGAGTTACCAGAACTTGCATCTTGCACACAGGTGTTGGATCGGTGCCAGGTGTGTGATCTGTAACTCGAACAGCCGGGTGATTTGAAAAACATGGAGGCCTCTGGACATAGCAGTGGATAGTGGACGAAGGTATCGCTTGCGCCTCTGAAATCGGTGAGTACTTTTCCACCCTTTATTAACTGCTTTTGTATCGCGTGTTGTGTGTGCTTTTTCAACATGAGTTTGGACAAGTTTTGTAATCGATCTACCTGAAGGTTCTTACAATTAATTCTGTTTGGAATGGACAGCAGTAAAAGTTCGGGACTTTTCATACTTGACAAGATCGTGCAGGCGCGTGTGTTTTGTCTTGACCTGGATATTTTTGGTCCAAATGTGTCAGAGCGGAAACGGTGTTTGATCAGCCGTGGCGTTTTGTTAGAGATCTACCACAGATAAAGGGTTTTGGTGTTATTATACACCTGATAAGGCGATCTTATTTTCAGGACCATTCCAAAGTTTTAAAAGAGGCATCATGATGTTTGGAATAATTACAATTATTAAACATTAAAACATAACCCTTGGACTTTGTGAGACCACTAGGCCTAACCAAATCCCATACGTAGCAAATCTGTTAATGTTGTTTTGTTTACTTGTGTTTTAATTTTATAATGCATTTGTGTCTAGTTAGTAGTATTAGTAGTTACCATAAAACTAGTAAACCTTTAGTGTTGTAATTGAAAAGTTGAAAAGACAAGTGAATTTATTAAAAAAAAAAAAAAAAGAAAACACTTTAAATACGCTCAGTGTGTTGTACTACTGAAAGTTAGTTTTGAAGAAAATTTAATATTTTAATAATTTAAATAGGCTCATATTTGTTTTCCGTGGAATTGACCATTGAAACAATGATAGAGATTCACGCGACCAGATTTTAGTAGTTCTTTGAAAAGATGTCAAGCATTGAAATTCATCAGGGATGTGTTGACATTTACATTTGATTTCCTTAGAGAGTTTCCCAGTACAAAAATTTCTTGACATTTGACTGGCGGATCTCTAGAGATCAATGTTTGCAGAGAAGGACCGGTCGGAGGCAAAAGCTGAAATCAAGAATGTTGGTGGACATTTTCAGTGACACGCCCATATCAGATAATTTGATCACTAGGTTGGCAGATGCTGATAATTGATCTCCTGTAACCCTCCCACCTCCCATCTCAGACCCCTAATGTCTCTCTCTTTCTTACTCTCTCTCATGCCTTTTCTCTCTCTCATCATTCCCTTTCCTGAATGAATGGACATTGATGATTGAAGGTTAACGTCTGCACCCACAAATGGCGATATGGCAGGGAACAAGAGGTAGGGACCTAAATCAACATTTAACCACCAGAGCAATCACACTGCTAAAGTGGACAGTGAAAAATGGTCACTTTTTAGCTTGCCCGTCACAGGATTTGAACCTGGGTCGTTCATATGCCAGGCGAACCCTCTACGGCGATGGGACACCCTTTCCTTTCTTGATCAGATGTGTAATATTTTATTCCTCTAGTGAGCCTGACCTAAAATGTTCAAACTTTGACACTCAAGTAGGGCAAAAGTATTGCCACCTATATACTTTATACTTAAACAAGATTATAAATGCCACGCATGCCACAGTTAATAAATTAATAGCAATCAACAGTAGAGGCTAGAGCCGATGAACTGGCCATCCGGCCTCAAACATCGAAAATATCAAGTAAGTAAGTAAGTAAGTAAGTATAATTATAGAAGAGTTTAATAATCCAAAATTAATTATTAAGGTTAAACTCTTGTGTGGGTGTGTAAGCAGCTTAATAGTTTCTTAGAAAGACCTAGGTCATACATTGTGAGGGCAAATGTGAGCACATTAGAATTGATGGTGATGCTAACAGTAACACACTTCTAACAAAGTCAGTGCTCAGCAGAACTTGGGTCTCAGTGTTAATGGTGCTAGAAATATAATAAAGCATGAAATAAATCAGCACAGCAGCAGCAGCAGCTTTGCATTGCTGTCATTGTAATGTTAGATCTAGTGGTTGATTAGAATCTATTCAATTTTGATTAATTATATTGATGGATGGTTGATTCGAATATATTTGAATTTGATTGATAACAATGATAGATTTATCATGCTGCTGCCTGATGTGGCTTATGTAAGGTGCATTTTAGTGTGAACAACGGACCAGCAGCATTGGAATCAATAAACTGCTGTAAAGAGTATAATGCTAGGTTGGGTGGCTGATCAGATGTGATCGATAGCAATGATGGATTTTTGCCTTGATTGTTGACTGATCCCTGGTAGCAGTGGCGGCATTTCCAGTTTAGCATGGAGCTTATTGACTTTATGTGCTGAGTTTTTCCACACATCAGCCCAAGCAGATCTTTTTACAATGTCAATGATTTTATCCTGTTGCTTGCTACGTCAATTTTCACACTTCATGCCGATCTTTTGGCATTGATATTGTCCAGTGTGAGTCCCTCGCATACACTCGGAGTGAAATAGCTTTCTGCATTGCCATTCATCTCATACACTGATTCACTGATATTCCCCTAGTTTGAATGCTGACTTTGCCATGTGAATTATTTACTGAATTGTGGAATTTAACACTGATGTTTCAGTTTTGCACAGTTTTTGGCATATATGTTGGTAAATATTAATTTGGTTAAGAGTTTCTTGAGGTTTTAATATTTATTAATCTGGATTTTAAAAAAATTAGTCTACAGTGAAATTCTACAGTGCATGTATGATTGTATCCATCCCTGGTAAAGATTGAACATTTACGGTATGGTTCTTTTTGTGGAAAACAAAGCAAGAAGGTAAAGATGTACTTGTAACCTCTTACTTTGTCATCGAGGAAGGAAAGGTTTGGGATCTCCCTTTTCTCTAGGCCAGCTCAGTGAGGGTTGTGCCTTTCTCACATGTTCTCCATACCTGCTTCTACACAGATCCAGGTAACCATGGGGTGTGTCGTTCACTTGTTTCAATCCCTTTGTGCCGTTTGGTGGGTTGTCTTCCAAGCACAGTCACCCATCCAAGTATTAACTTAATTCCCAATGTTGCTTAACATGAAACTTTGTTAACGTGTGCCCAAGCCACTGGACTTCGACATCCTGCACCACAGTTCAAAACAATGCTAATAACTTCAAGTAAAATGATTGAGATCTTCTGTCGAAGTTGCTTGTCTATACATACTATGAATGTGAATGATGAAATGTGTAATTGTGTATCTATAGATCTTTATACCTATACTAGATAAATCTATCTATATAAATTGTTTTGGTGATTGCATTATGTTTGTTAATATCATTTTTTGTGCATTTGTTATGTTTCCATACTTGTTTGTGTTTCATATGACTTGGCATTAGAATAGATAAATTTGATTGTTGGCAGCATCGTTTTCCAAATGTGCATTATTTATATATGTATGCATTTGGGGAATATTCGTGTACGATCAATTACAATGTACATGAATTATTTGTTAAGTATATGGTATCCATATCTGGATTTTTTGTTCAACTTTAAATAACACATTCCTAGAACTCATTTGTGCTTGATACAAATGACAAATAATAAACTGGCACACTAATTCTGTTCTTAAAATTCTTGGTAGCTTGGTTGAATTGGACCTTCAATTTATATAGCAAAACTTGGCTTTGATGTCCTGTATTTTAAAAGCTGGACCAATTAAATAACACTATCAAACCTGTATTTTTTGACTGTCCTCCAAATGACAAACCTCTTTTCAAAAGAGAATGCTTTAAAAAAAATTCCATACCCATTTTTTCCTTTTATCCTTTTCGTTTGACTTATTCCAGAATAAGAGACTCTAAATTCTATTAGGCAGTACAACTGTTCAGGATAGTGTATTCTCTTCACTAACTTCAGTGACTAATACAATTGTTAGCTTAATGCTACATTGGCAGCAAGGGCAAAGACTGCACCCTATCCTCTCAAATTTTGTTTTCTCCTTCAAAGGTCTTTTGCTTCTAACCAAAACAGGGGTAGGGATGGGAGAGGCGAGGCGTTTGTGGTTAAATGGTTGGGAGGTAGGGTTAGAAGGATAAGGTTGAGTTAATTAGCACTTGGGTTGAGAGCTATACATTCAATCTTAACATCCCCCAACAAACAAAAGCACTGCTAAAGTTTTTCAGATAAAAGGTATGGCGATGAAATATTTTCACAGTAACCAATATATAAGATATGCCAAGCCTTGAAAATTTATTTTATTATTATATTACAACTTCAATAACTTTTAAAAATTTTAGTCATAATTAAGTACTGTTAGTAAGTAACTATTTGTGTAATACCTTAGTAAGAAATTAAACTTGGAATGTTTATATCGAGTTAAAACCTCGCAAGGACCAAAGGAGGCATACCACTAGTTTGTTTGCACAGAACTTTTCACTTTCTTCTTGTACAGTCTCTATCCATTCCGCACAGCACCCAGTTTTCAAAGGTTTGCAATTAACAGACTTTTCCTGGTGAGCTCTCAGACAGATGGCCTTTTTATGGTGATAAAACTGTTGCCTCAAAGACCTTGCTGTGAGTGTGAGAGGGAGTATAGGTACTGGAATTTGCAACACCCTGTAGTCTTGTTTTAAAATTGGTGTGAGTGTGAGGGAGTATTCAATCCCTTTGTGCCGTTTGGTGGGTTGTCTTCCAAGCACAGTCACCCATCTATTCTAAGTATTAACTTTTCCGTTTCCCAATGCTGCTTAACATGAAACTGTGCCTAAGCCACTGGACTACTGACATCCTGCACCACAGTTCAAAACAATGCTAAAATGATTGAGATCTTTCCTCGAAGTTGCTTGTCTATACATACTATGAATGTGAATGATGAAATGTGTAATTGTGTATCTATAGATCTTTATATCTATACTAGATAGATCCATCTATGTAAATTGTTTTGGTTTTGGAGGGAGTATAGGTACTGGAATTAGTTACACTCTGTACTTGTAGTCTTTTTTTATATAGTGCAGGTCAGATTGTTAAACGTTTTATACAGCCCCCCCTATCCCGCCTCCTCCCCCCCCTCCCTCACCCTTCCACCAAAAAGGAAAATTAAATAATAAAGAAACGATAATTTTTTGCAGATACTGATGTAGAGACCCAAGATCAACTTGTATTTATCCTGTCTTTGAATCTAATTTGTGCCCAGATTTTATTAACAAAGGACTACCAATTCCTTAAATTTGAAAACAAGTAGCATATGAATGCAAAATTGTTTCAATATTGTCTTCATCATAATACACAAGGAAATGTGTTTGCGATACATGTATCACTGTCATAGATTCGAACTATTGGGCATAATAACACAAAATACAATGAAAGTTGACATGCTGACTATATTGCACTTTTGCTCAAACAAAATGTATCAGAATATGTTTAATTTAAAGTAGACTTGAAATTATTTGACTTTCAGTACCATTCCAATTTTATTAATTTATTATTTATTTGGATCAACAAATGAGACAGAAGGAAAGGAAAATAAAACCAAACAATTTGTATACAATTTTCAAATGTTTGCCTTTATTTACTAGGCTTTCTCAGTGTAAAGTCGCCTTGTGGCGAGATATGTGTGCATTATAAGTTCTCGTGTTATTATTATTAAAATGAGCATGAAATGAAACACACGTGCTTCCAATTAATTTTGCAGATCGTAAAAAACTCTTTGAATGAGACCTTATTTGGACCATTGGTGTGAAGTCAATGGTTCATATTGTGTGTTGTAAATTGTCTTCTGTTTGAAATTTCTCCGCTGTAAAGGGTATGAAATAAACTGAAGTTATATAGTGTGTTTTTTACTGCAACTTGGGTGTCCCATGTTTTTATTTCTATCATATAAATTTATAACTTTCTTTGTAAATGTATTGATTGTATAGTGAACCGAAGTTATACTAGCGTTTTCATCTCTACTTGGGTGTCCCATGTTTTCGTTTCTCTTGTTTAATTGAAGGAGAACTTGTCAATTGATTCTGGTTTTTATGACCCAACACCACTTTGAGCAGCGATGTTTGTATACTGTAGACTTGTGCCCAGATTAATCAGAGTATCAAAGAGCCGTATTCTTGGTTACTTCAAAATCAAGATGACTACAAAATCTACACACTTTTGGTTGATTTTCTCTTTCTGGTTTTTGTTGAAAATAAAATTTTATTTATTTATTTTTCAATATTTTTGTTTACTCTGAGCCATTTTGACTCTGCTACCTCCTCCTATTATGAGTCAGTCCCGTTCACAATTCACTAAGCTTTAGTTTGTAACAGCTTTCGTGAGTTCATGGTCCAATTTATTATTTGAAACTAAAGAGCGGGTGAAGGAGATTTTGGTTTATTGATGAAGGGGATGTGGGGGGCGGGGGGGGGAGAGTGAGAGAGATGCACAAGTTCAAAAATTACTTTTACTACCATCGCCAGTCACCAATGTTTTCACCAACTTTTGGTGCCATTTTCCTTCTCCGACTCTTGCTTTGTTTTTAAAGTTACCTCAGTAGCAAGAGGGGTGTCGGATAGCGCAGTGGTTGGAGCACTCGCTACTGTGTCGCAAGTTAAGCACCGTCCAGTGCGGTTAGCACTTGGATGGGTGACCGCAAAACGTGAAGCGAAAAATAACAACGCTTCCAGTTGACTCAACTGTGACTGAGTACCTACTCTCTTAAGGGTGGGGAAGGTAAAGCAGCTAGGGAGAGAGATGGGCGTCACCCTCATTACGCTGGCCCAAAATAAGTGTGATCTCCAACATCACGCTCCCCTACGGCCACAAGGCTATGGGACTACCTTTACCTTTTTTTTTTACCAGTAGCAAGATACGTGCCTATGCCAAATCCATTAGTCCAATGAATTAATTTCACATGACAGCGAAAGATACAAAGACTAAGACTCAGAGTAAGAAGAAGAATAAAAGGTAAAGGTAAAGGTAGTCCCATAGCCTTGTGGCCGTAGGGGAGCGTGATGTTGGAGATCACACTTATCTTGGGCCAGCGTAATGAGGGTGATGCCCAACTCTCTCCCATCGCTGCTTTACCTTCCCCACCCTCAAGAGAGTAGGTACTCAATCACAGTTGAGTCAACTGGGGGCGTTGTTATTTGTCGCTTCACGCCTTAGCGGTCACCCATCCAAGTGCTAACCGCACCGGACGGTGCTTAACTTTCGACACAGTAGCGAGTGCTCCAACCACTGCACTATCCGACACCCAAGAAGAAGAATATGAGAGTCTAATCTAAGCTAATTTCGAAATTGTAGGTAATAATTTTGCTCTATCAGGTTTTGGGAAGAAGCTGAGAGAGAGAGAGAGAGAGAGAGAGAGAGAGAGAGAGAGAGAGAGAGAGAGAGAGAGAATTGTTCAAATTGTGCTAACTTTACACCATGTAAACGAGAGAGAGAAAAAGAGAGAGAGAGAGTTATCAAGAAGAAAAATGTCCAAATTGTTGCTAAGTCACTGCCAAGACCATTCAAGCATCTTTTCACCATTTTCATTTAAACGCTTTAATACTGATACTACTATTGGACGTGTTAGTCATAGCCTTGTTGAGATCGTACCTACCATTGCAAAACCGTACGCACCTTAGACCAATGGCCTGGGGAAATACTTTGGCATGATGGCGAAAGATACAAGAGGGTAAGACGGTTTAAGTTAATTGTCGCTTCCTTCATCTCCAAACGACCTCCAGCAGTGCGACAGTGAGGGGTGGCGTCTGCTCTTGAGGAAGCTATACGGCCTCTCTCGACTCAAAGCAGGGATGGGAACATCAAAATAATTCATTGTAGGTTGCTGTTAGAACTGTATTGAATTATTTTTATTTAACGTCTATTCACATTTATGATGTTACATTGTTAGACAATATAACTCATAAGACACAAGAAGTTTTATTCCCTTCAATACTTCAAATGTTAAACACGCAAGAGTTTATTTTGCGCGTTTTGGGATACTAAAAGTGTTGAAAAACAAATTAAACTATAAACAAGATAAGTAAAATTAAGATAACTTAAAGTCAACAATTTTTTGTAAAATATATATAATAACATGATTATTAAAATAAAATTAAAACACAACAACAGCAATCATGTTTGTTTGGGTTTTTTTTTCCACAGGCTTTATACATTATAAGCTTCTTCTTCTTCTTCTTCTTCTTCTTCTTCTTCTTCTTCTTCTTCTTCTTCTTCTTCTTCTTCTTCTTCTTCTTCTTCATGTATGTTCATTAGATGTACGTGAACCTTCTAATTTTTTGGCTGTTGGTGTTTTAGCTGGGTTGAAATGAGGTATTTCCTGATAATCAGCTTTTTTTGTACAATGATTGAATGGTCTGTGTGAATACATGATTATAAAATGCTTGCACGTGGGGCTTGTACAATGATTGAATGGTCTGTGAATACATGATTATAAAATGCTTGCACGTGGGGCTTGTACAATGATTGAATGGTCTGTGTGAATACATGATTATAAAATGCTTGCATGCGGGGCTTGTACAATGATTGAATGGTCTGTGTGAATACATGATTATAAAATGCTTGCACGTCTTGCTTGTACAATGATTGAATGGTCTGCGTGAATACATGATTATAAAATGCTTGCACGTGGGGCTTGTACAATGATTGAATGGTCTGCGTGAATACATGATTATAAAATGCTTGCACGTGGGGCAAGGCAAGTGGGCACTCAGGTGGCTCTAGTTAGATCCTGTATTGACGACAGCCTTGAGCAGCTCTTGAACTGAAAAAGCGCTATATAACAACATTGATTAAATAAATGTAAACTACTAGGCAGCAAAGCACAAACTAGACCTCAGTTTGCACTCTCATCCAAAATAATAGAGGTACTGCGCTGCTTGAGCTTCAGGGTAATGTTAATGTTATCAGTACTTTAGGTACCTATCCAAGTATTAATAATAATAAATAAAATAATAATAATACAGGATGCTATACGCGCCTTTCCCCAAATCATTCAGGCTCAAAGCGCGGCGATCTATACCAACATACACGCTCACCTGTCTCATCCACCCTCACACACACCAAACACACATCCATCGCTCAAACAGGTGGTGTAAAGGCAGAGAGATCGCTATTAGAAGACGGAAAGAAAATCGAATTTTTATTTTTGAAATTTTTTTTTTATATTGACTGCGTCCTGTACCATTATTGAGTGCTTTTGGGATGAATTGCTCAGCCATCGTTTTCACCACTTGTCTACAGCTGAAACGTGTGCAGTTGTTGATGTTGGAAAGTGCCCAGCTTTGAGGGGTGCAAAAAATGTTCCAGTTAGCAAGCTTCCGCGCGCGCCCCCCCCCACCCCCCTCGCCCCCCTCCCTTCTTCTCCCCGTACCCCCCACTTGGAATTAGGGACTTGATGGGTGTTTCAAAGAGGGATACCATGTAACTACATTAGGCAGAACAGAAAGAAAGAGAGAATCCCCTCTTCACTCCCCCGCCTTCCACTCCGTCTTACTTTGAACTTTTTGCATTAGTGCAACAAATGAGTTTTGAGAATCTGTTGCCCAGCAACAAGGTTGAAACCAGTAGAGCGGCACATGCCAGATTTCCTAACGAGCCATCCCGGTGTAATGTTTTCTCCGCCGCCTCCCTCTTCTTCTTCCACCCCCCCCTCCCCCTTTTCCATCACACCTCTCCTCTCGCTGTCCCTCCTCCCCGTTTTTCCTTCCCCGCCCCCTGCCCCGCCCACCCCCCACAAACTAAAAAAATCGTCGAAAATGCTATTGGCCATCTTTTTTGGTGTGTTTTGTGTTAAGTCAGAACAGGGCAGTCATGCTTTGTTCCATGACGTGTTTTACAAGATTCCGCTTGTGTAACCTGTGATGTTTTGCAGTAAAAAGTGTGGCAAGTATGTAAAATGTTTTTTTAAATTATTTCGTTTTATGCTTACAGTTTACAGTTCCCCCCCCTTCCCCCTCATTCAAATTTGATTTTTTAAACCCATTATTTAATTTTGTTAATCAAATAAATAATAATACATTAGTAATATGTTTTCACCACAAGAATTAAGTAATCCAGGAATCATTTTATTACTCAGTTTTGTTCCTGAGTTTCATTAAAATTTGAATTTTTATTGAACACTATAGTTTTAAAAAGAAGTCATGCTACTACTAGTAGGGTAAATGATTTTACAAAATGACTTACATAATGTTAGCATACATTTTTATTTTATTTTAAATTTACTGACTTTTGTGATCGTGGTACTACATGCTATAAAAAGGTAAAAGGTAAAGGTAGTCCCATAGCCTTGTGGCCGTAGGGGAGTGTGATGTTGGAGATCACACTTATCTTGGGCCAGCGTAATGAGGGTGATGCCCATCCCTCTCCCTCGCTGCTTTACCTTCCCCACCCTTAAGAGAGTAGGTACTCAGTAACAGTTGAGTCAACTTGGGGCGTTGTTATTTGTAGCTTCACGTTTTGCGGTCACCCATCCAAGTGCTAACCGCACTGGACGGTGCTTAACTTGCGACAAAGTAGCGAGTACTCCAACCACTGCGCTATCCGACACCCCATGCTATAAGTATATGAAAACGTAATAGCGTGGAGAATAATAATATCAAATTTAATTTTCTATAAAACTTCGAGTTTTTGCTTTAAGTTCTACCTTGGTCTGCTACTCAGTATTGTAAATTTCTTTCTTTATCGCTTCTTTCTGTTTTTTCTTTCTAAGTTCATGTTTTCGATTTTTTTAACCCCTTTCTCTCTTTCTTCTTTTCCCCAAGCCGTGACGATGTTTTTCAGTTGCTATAGTTTGCACAAAGTAACTGTTTCAGCGTTTCTGAATGGAGCAGAGAAAACCAAATGAGAACCTGGATATAATTTGTACATGAATCGAATATATTTTTCAGCCAATATTTGACCAGTTGCTTTTGTGTGGTCAAGAGTACGGGTTTTGAAAGTTTCTTCGTTTTCTCGAAACTACCCGTTTCACTTCAGCCCCACCCAACTTACGGATTGTAGGCCACTGCACTATTTCCGGTTTTTAGAATTGTGGCGGTGACGGAATACAGCCATTTGTGTTCGTTTTTCATGTTAGCAATACAACGCTTTTCCAGCTCAAGGCGCTCGCTGATTCACAGTTTGTCTAAGGCCACCTGAGGCGCCCACTTGCGGCCTTAGGCACCAAGACAACGCAGCACAATCCTAGGCCACTGGGGATGGGGGAGAATGGACCTAGTGTTTGCTAGGTTTATTTTTTGTAGCTGGCACTCACCCGTCTAGGACATGAGCGTCAGTATCTTTTTAAAAGTCCGTTGGAAGGATTGCTCGCACGCACAGACTAGACCTCGGTTTATACTCTCATTTGAAGGAGTGAATCTAACGACATAAGTGGTCCTGATTCGGCTCTTTGCAGTCCGCTGGGCCCTGTAAGCAGTGAATAACTAACTTTCTAATTTGGTTTGTGGTCCTGATTTGGCTCGGAAGAGTCCGCTGGACCTAAAGCAATAATCATGTAATGTAATTTGGTTTAACTTTAAAAAGTCAAAATGTGATGTTTGTGATTTGTTTCCCTTTTTTTTTGTGTGTGTCGTTTTGCCAGAATATGTATTTCGCCTCAGCTCCTCCCACTTAATAAAACACAGGTCTGCTAACCGCACCTCCACTTTAAAGGCCGTTTTTATACGCCTGCCGTGTGAGGTCAAAATATAGTTCGTCCAACGTTGCTAGTTTTTGATAAAATTTGCATTTTGTGTAACCTTATGATGTCGGTCTTTTCTGTTTGTGTTTGAGAAAATGGACATGTTGTGTTTGTAATGTCATACTTTTCCGTGTTTTGATGACTGACTTGTCTGGATCTCACAAGCTAGGGGCATCAGCCTTTCAGAAAAATCACACTGAGAAGATTCATCTCATCGTGTTCTCTATGGGTGTGTGAAACTAAAAGGACCTATTTCACTTTGGGTTGTCGTCACACAGGAGAATTTATTTCCATGGTTATTCAGTATTGATCGGAAGGAGGGCGGAGGAGAGAGAGAGAGAGAGAGGGTGGGTGTGTGTGTGTGTTTGTGTTAGGTAGTTGATTCAAATGAAGCTAGCTTTAAGCTTTAAAGTAATTGTCAAAATTATTAATTTGATATCAATGTTAATACTGGCCCGAACCCAAAGACCAAGCCAATATAATGGGGAAGTCACACTGGGGGGAAACAGGGGGTGTAACTCCGTGATGAACAGATCGGAGAGAATGAATCATCCTTGTATAAGGGACGCACTTCCATTTCTTCTACGACTTCTTTCAGCATAGTTGCTTATGTTACATATCAACAAAGCTGTCCCCGAGGAAAGAGAGGGTCATATCATCTGTTACTTTCTACGTGATCGAACAGTTGAGAGTAAAAACTTACCCAGTTTTTGCTGTATTGTGTTGGCAAACCCGTCCAGCGGTGTCTGGCTGTGGAAAGAGAGGGCGACGGAACAGGAAAGGCGTGAAGTAAAAGGGTTTTCACACCTGTCAAAAAGGCCTGGTGTATTATCGTAATAAATCCCTAGACCCTCGCACAGACACAGCTCCTATGTTGGAAAGCTGCGCTAAGTTTTAGTTGTATCTTAAAATTTGGGACTAAGAGAAAGAGAGAGAGAGAGAGAGAGAGAGAGAGAGAGAGAGAGCGCGAGAGAGAGGTGGGGGGTGGAGAGCGCTATAGTTGGGATAATTTTATGTTATTTGTAATAATCCCGGAGTTTGTAGAGCGAAAAACATATGTACTTATAGTACCATGCTAAGTTTTGTTTATACTGTACGGTACCTTACAAGTTATATCGCTTTCTTGGAGATTACGGTTTTACTAATGGCATCTGGGAAGAAAGGTAGGATAAGTAGAACAGTAAAAGTATAGTATCAGTGTTATTGTTCTGTAATCACTGATTAATTTAATGGTTTAAGAGATGTACCAGATATCTTGAAGATCAACTGTTTTTGAAGTCCGTTTATATTAAAATAGAGCTTACATTCAAACCTTGCTGTCATCCGGCTGCTCGATGTCTTTGTTATATAATAAAAGGATCGGCAAGATATTGAAAGTGACAAAGATGGACATTGGTCCAAACTGATCCCCGGCTGCTTTATTTTTCAGTTTACCTCACGATCAGAAATGGCCAACGTTGACATTCAAGGTAGAAACTAAAACAATGTATTGGCATGTCCCAGACATCAGTCATGTTGTGGAAGCTTGAATGAACCCAATGGAAAGTTGTTGGCGGTACAGGTGGTCTCTACCAACAGTTGTCTTCCTCTATCAGAAATGGCCAACGTTAAGAAGTACATGTACAAGGTAAGGGGGGCTAAGAGAATCCATTTATACTTGCATTTTAACAGTTCTGTCATGGTCAGTCGTGTAGTTGAAGGAGCCCCCGCGGAAGTGCAGTGTGGTCCATACTCAAAGTTCTCTTATCACTCGATCAGAAATGGTTTAAGTTCAGTATTAATAGTAATAATGCTATACAAGGTAGAGACTAAAGATCAACATTTCAGGTCTTCCCAAAAAATTGTGTTGTGGGAGGTGCTCAGTGTGAAAGTGCATTGTCAGTACAAGTGGCCTTTACCCAAAGTTCTCCATCACTCAATCGGAAATGGCGGAATGTAAAGGTCTGTATGCCATGGCATGCTGTGCTATCCTATGAATGCAAGATTGGCATTGTCATTCCCAGTCAGGAGGGTAGTGGAGAAGGTCGTAGGCAGTACAGGACATGTGATCTGTACCCAGAGTTCTCTATACAGGACCTTTAATCTGTACCCAAAGTGCTCTTTACAGGCCCTGTGATCGGTTCTCAAGGCTCTCTATCTCCTATATATCAGCAATGGAAGTTGGGCTGGCCAGGGAGGGTTGTTATGTTGCCGGGATTGAAGGGAAAAAGGCGGTCACCCTGATTAGACGGTGGGTGTGATGTTTGACTGACTTCAAAGAGACAGCGGCACTGATCGGCCGCCTTAGACTTATATAGCCAAGTTCACTGTCGGTCGTGCTGAGACTATTGAAGACTGTTCGAGCATGCCATTAGTAGTATACTATTTCGAGTAGTAAACCCGTGTTGTACGTCATAAGACTGGACGTGAGGTATAATATAGGACGATTAACCTTAAGTTATCGGTATATAAAAAAAAGAAGAAGTTAAAACTTATCTTTTATTACGAGTAACTTAGGTAAAAATGTTCCCTTAGTCTTTTAGTCGTAGGGCCTAGGAAGAGGCATTAGGACCACCCTTTTAACTGGCCCAGCTTCATGAGGAAGTTGCCATTATCCTCTTGCTCGCTGCTTTACCTTTCCTCGTTGTGAAAGGAGCCAGGTATCTACTTTACCTATTCACAGCTGCGTGGGGAGGTGTTGTGCGCTGTTTCGATCTTTCTGCCGCTGAGTAGTTCTAAGTTAGTAACCGGGCTCAGCAATGCCTAACCTCGGAAAGTAGCGTGTGCTGTGACCACTACTCTACCCCCTTATCATCGCTCGTTTACTACAGAATGCCTGCGCGCCATACCAAGCTGTAGGCAGCCTCAGAGGCTCAGTGAATCTGACTGCTGATCTGTCCGTGAACTGTGGAGCTTTTCAGCTGCCCGCCAGTCAGTCCAGTGTCGCCTTCCCGCCTGGCCGCTCTGCCGTCATTGTCTCAGCTTTTGGGTTCAGACAGGTGATGTCCATGCTTCTGTGATCCTCGGTCAAGTCTCCAACTGTTCATTGTGTTGCCAGCTGTGTTCAGTTTGTTCGGAGGATGTGTTATTTGTCTTGTTTCAAAAAAAAAAAAAATTAAATTGGTGCTACTACGAGTGTTAGAACTATTGCGTGTTTCAGTTATTATTGTTTGTGTTCGTGTGTGTGCTATTTGGTGCTAATAGTAATAGTATTAATACTGCTATGTATGTTTCAGTTACAGTACTTATAAAATGATCTTACCAAGGGAATTACATCATTATGTTTCAGTGCAGATCTGATTGAAGTGGAATAACAGTGGTATCTTGCCTTCGTCTTTGTCTATTTGGATTACCAGGTTCCACAAAACCAAAAAGGTGAGTGTTTTATGTATTGGAGTGCTGACTAAAAATTCGAGCAGGTTTCAAAACTTGAGTTAAGACAGTGTTCCACTTTGTTCACTTTGGTGGTGTTTTTTTTTTCCACATATACTCTGATGTTTTTTTTTTTTTTTTTTTCTTTCACTGTTATTTGATGCTTGGGTAAGGTTTATTATTAACAACCTGGGTGTTTTTTTCTTTTCATAATATATTCTACTTACATAATTCGGGCACTCGGAAAACCTAACGTGTGACTTGTTTTTGTCCGTCGTCTTTGTTTGTTATTTTGTGTGTTTGTGTGTGTTTATTGTTTCTGGAAATCAGGAGTTGACCTTTAACTTTTTGTCCAAGTTCCAGTACTACCAGAAGTGAATCACAAACACATACATTAATGCCGGTTTGTTCTGAGAAATCGGGTTGTGCTGAATCGAATACTAGAAGTATATTTCGTGTAGCTAGAACTGAATCAAACTGAACTGTAATTGAAGTAAAAAAAAGATCAACATTAACTCAAGGCTTTTAAGTTGATATAGTGTATTTTCGGAACTGAAATCATCTCCATAAAATTGAATTTGAGTTGTGCTGATTCTAAGATTGTAAACATATAGTTCAAGGAGAAGCAGAATTGATTAACCCTTATCTAAATGGAATCGAAATGTCAACGTTGACGAAGGGATTTCCTATCTGGTTCAAGAATCTGAATTTGGTTTTGCTATCCGTGACAGAAACTATCGTTCTTTGTCTAAGTAAACGTCGGTTTGGCAAAGAAATTTGTAGTAAAAAGCAGGGGTAATAAGATAAAACAGAAACCGCGTAGTAAGAGAATAAAATAATAGTTTGGCAGTCCGTGACTAAATCTATCGTTCTGCTTCTAAACAAATACATGTTTGGCAACTATCGTTCTGCTTCTAAGCAAATACCTGTTTGGTAAAGAAAAGGGTAGTAAGGTAACAATAGAAAATAAACCCACAAGTTGTGACTAAACATTGAACACTATTGGGGGCCCGGCACGGCACTTGGAACTATTCCCTTAGGTCCGGAATACACGGGTTAACGATGAGCGGTGATGACCAGCCTCTTCAACGGTTATACACTCAATGTGCCGCAGCTCTAAGCTGTCGTATAGAGGAGTGTATTATTTTCAGGCATCTCGGTTGAACAGCGTGGGAGAGGCTGATCGCCGTGGCTAGCTCGCCCAGTTCAAAAGACGTTGAACTGGCGGTCGTCGCTATACCTGTGTGTTTGGGCTGTAAAGAAAGGGTTTGCTGGTCTGTGTTGAGTGTAAAGCGAAAGTGTGTGTGACGGCGACCCTGGTCGCGCGGATTAAAGACGGGACAGGCATACCTGGCTCACTAAACTGTCGCCATCCTTCTTGCAAGGAATGCAAGCGGCTTACGCACTTTTCTTCTTTGATCTTAAGCAGTGCAGCCCTTTTGTTGGAAGGTTGAGCAAACCGATGTTGGAGTGCATGTGTATTGTGGTTTGTGTGTGTGTGTGTGTGTGAGAGAGAGAGAGAGAAGGTTATGTGTGTATAAAAGAGGGGTGGGAGGTGGTTTGGAAAAAAGCGATCATAAGTGTGAGAGATGAGAGCGATTATAAGTGTGTGCGAGGGAGGGAGGGAGAGAGAGAGAGTGAGGCAGTTGAATATATGGCCTTTGGGATTAAACTTTTGCAAGGGTTGTTTGGTACGACTCATAATTACAATAAATTACCATACATTAAATCATGCATCAATCCGTGCAGTAGCGGCAGACTTCAGCTAGAGCAACACAGCATGCTCACCATTGGCAGTTATCAATAGAGCAGCGACATTGCTCAGTTCTTGATAGTGAGACTGGTCTTTTTCATTACCACACTGTTAAGATATAAAAGCCACAAATATGTTTTAGAGCTACGAGTTTGGGATTTGTCTCACTCCGTCACTGTGGCGCTGCGTGCTTTTCCATCTTTGAGTTGTAAGTGCAAACACGTTTAGTCAATCCGTTGATGGAAAGGCAGTCCTAGTTACATAATGCTGATGACAGCTAGACGAGTAGTTTTAAGTGTCTGTCGGTTCGTTTCAAGATCCTTTGAACTATTGTAAAAGTTGTGGGAACACTGACTGCTAATGCCCATAGTGTTTGCTGTTGTCATTGAAATGACAGGGTTTTCAATGACTAGCCCTCTTGAAATGATAGATTTTTGAAGTGACCAAAGACATTGTAAGCTGTACCGACCACTGGACCAGTTCAAGCCTACGAAGTGTATCCAAAAACATGATGAGACTCTGCTATCACGAATCTTCACAGGAACTGGCTTTAACTCACCTTTGATTTTTCGTTCAGAGTTACAATAGCAGTGAATTCAACCAATGCAACTCTACTCATGGAACCCGATACAGGATAGAGAAGATTGCCCGGGCGATAGTTGAACTGGTATTAAGGATGCTTGACAGGAAATGGTGTTACAGTAAAATTCACGCTCACTGTTGGTTGTGTTCAGGTGACACATTGTTGAAATGGTGGATCAGTGGGTTGATTAGGCTATTGTACTCTGTCCAGCTCCTGAATCAGGTTCGGGGATTTTAAGTGTAGCCAAACATGATTTAAAACCACTTGGATGAATCTTGACTGGAAGTGGTCAAAGTTTGTTCCAAGTTACGTTGGTGAATTGGTCCAGTCGTTTGAAGGAAGTCCATTTCAGGGATAGAAAGCGTACCCAAAAGATTAAACCGTTTTATTGAATCTTGACTGGAATTGGTTAAAGTTTCGTTCAAATTTACGTTAGTGAATTGATAAAATTATTTGAAGTGAGTCCAGATCCAAGAACAATTCACGACCGTTTTACCTCATCGCAACCTTTTAAACTTATTTTTAAGGTCCTAGTTTCATTCCTCGTCAGGGTAGAGTATGACTATTACGCCAAGTAACGTATAGCGTGTGGGTATCTGCCGCGAAGCCATTGAGAACTTGCCAATCAAGACTGGCGAAAGTTCAGAGTTTTACCTAGAATGAAGGAAACTGTCCCACTGCATTTTTCATCCGTGTGTCTGTAAGCCATGAGAGGGTACTGGTGACCTGTTGCAAGGCATAGTGTGTGTATCGGCTAGGGAGCCATTTTCTACCCTATAGCCCTGCAGACCAACATTGAGGACGATAAGCCTTGTCAAACACACACCACTGTTTACTTTCCCTCTCTCGGGTAAACGGGTCTCTCTCGCCGACCGGCCTACCCCTCCCCAAACCTTCCCCCTACCCCCAACCCTTTCGTCTTCTCGCTCTTATCCCATCTTATCCCTTTCCCTCCCACTACCCCCTCTCCCCCCCCCCTTGCCTTTTACCCCATCGAACCGTCCTGTTGAATGATCTCATATCGCGCGCGGTTTTGGCACAACGTTTGTTTTTTTAAGCGCCTTGAGCGGTACAATTGTACAATCTTGAATAGGGCTGGTTATTGTACATGACAGAACAGACAGAACGATGAAGCAGCTTGCAATAACCTCCTCTCTCTGTCTGTCTGTCTGTCTGTCTATCTATCTATCTATCTATCTATCTATCTATCTATCTATCTATCTATCTATCTATCTATCTATCTATCTATCTATCTATCTATCTATCTATCTAATCCTTCAGCCTGTCAGGCTATCTGTTGCAGTTTTCAGGAGAGGTGACACACCTCAGTTCCGGCAGGTGTGAACGTCTTTCTGGTACTCTTTGGAAGGTAAAAGCAATGATCGAGAGACAATGTTTGTGAATACTTGTGTAGCGCAGGTTTTCCATGCTTTGGTATAACATGCACAGCGAGTGTAAAAAAAAAAGGACAGGGCAAAATAAAGGGAACACACATTTTGGGAGGAGGTAGGTGCTGCCCTCGTGAAGCTGGCTCTGAGAAAATGGAGTCTTCAAAGTTTGTCTCACGTCTACACCGCGATTGAAAGATAGTAGAAAACTTGCATGTAATTTCACTGTCTACCCTTATTCAGCGCTCTTTTGTTTTCCTTCGCTTCCATCACTCCTATACTTCTTTACGTATAATCTTCCCCCGTCTCTCCCCATTCTCTTCCCCACCTGTCTCGTACGTTCTCTTACTAAGCCCCCTTGTTTGTAGATTATAGTCACACGACACTTTCGCATATAGGTGACTACTGGACGATTTATACTGACACCAGCGGGCCAGTTGTTGGTAAAGGGGAAAATAATATGATCACACGTTGACCAATCCGGGATTCGAACCAGCGACCTTTCGGTTACTAGCAAGACGCTCTTACCAACTGAGCTACCGGCCCCATAAGCCCCCTTTCGGAGGAGGAGGGATTTTATACTACAGGTGTTTGTACAGCGCCTGCCATGGCGGTAAAGAACAACGATAATATCTGGATCATGAACGGACCACGCAAACTGTGCCCGCCCTTAAATCAATACCAATTATGATTTTTTGTTTCTTTCTGGCAGTGACGGTGAACGTTTGGGTCCTGACATTACAAAGTTGAAAAGTAGAAATAGGAAGGAAGGGAAAAGGTTATCTTTCTGTGAGTTTTGTCTGTCCTCCTCTGTCTGTCTGTGTCTGTTTGTCTCCTCCTGCCCCTCCTCCCTCTCTCTGCCCTCCCCCTCTCTCTTCTCATTTCTCCTTTTCTCCTTTTTTTTTTCTCTTCATCCTTCTCCGTCTTGTTTTAAGAGTGGTACTATTATTTTTTAGTATGATTAAGAAAAACACCAACGAGAACGTACTAAATCCGGTACTGAAAATCTGTATGACTTTGGAAAAACAGAATTCCATTTACTTCCTGCAATTCTATTATCGTGTATAGTTTTAACAAACATCCGGAACGTCGTTTCTGTTTTATTACAGCCATTCTTGTGTACTTTGGAAAAACAAAGGGTCCTTTTATGTTCAGCGTTGTAGTCTGTAACCTAATAATTTGATAATCTAGACTCAGCTAGAGGTTTGAAAAATAAAAGGGTTGATTGCAGACTCTTCAACCTGGATGCTGCCTGCGGAAGAAGAAGAAGAAAGGGGAAAATTTGTGCTCAGGCAGCGTGAAATGGCAGTCGTTATGACTTCCAGGTTCACGGAAGAAGTTCGCACCCTACCAATAGTAACACCCGCATGCTGATTATCAAAGACTGCCGCGGCATACACACCTCTCTATAGCTGGACTATCTGTGGCTTGAGCAAGTAGTTGAGCTGGAAAAAGCGCTTTATAAGAGTCTTAAGACCAAATTCATTTCTCTACAGTGGTAAAGATATGTTACCTTCAAACACATAGATCATTTCATGTAAGGTTTGTACACATTGTATTTTAAACAAAACAAACAACACACAATTAATTAAATAAAAACTCAAAGTTGAAGACTTTAATTGCTTTATTGAGAGACTCGGAATATAGGAATGGACAAGCTGATGGTAAACAGAAGAGCGTGTTTCTCTGTTATTGGTGCCAAGTATTACAGTTTGCTGCTCTCTCTTTGTTCATCTGATGCTCCTGCTTCACAGATTTCTGATGAACTAGTTAAAATACTGTGTCACCTAACCACAGGTTATTGGTGAAAGATTCAAGTTTCACAATAATTCTCAGTCTGTAACTGAGAAGGTGAATGATTTTGCAGCTGAACTGAGGCGTTTGGCTTCTACGTGTGATTTTGGCCAGTTTCTTCAAGATGCAATGAGAGACAGGTTCGTCTGTGGTCTGTAAAATGCCGCCAGCCAGAAAAAAAGCAAACTGTTGTCTGAGAAAGAGCTCACCTTAACGAAAGCAATAAAGATTGCTCAAGCAATGGAAGCAGCTGCTACTCATTCAGCTGCCCTCCATAGTCAGTGTGTCGATCGTCCAGAATAATCGGATATAAACATTGTCCACAAAAGTGCTGCAGCACGGTCCTCGTCTTAGGTTAGTGCTAAAGCTAATGAAACTCAAAAGGTGTTATCGATGCGGCAGGCAAAATTAATCTACTGAATGTCCATACACACTTTACAGATGCAATCACTGTAAGAAATTGGGGCACCTCTCTGCCGTCTGCCGTCCTAGAGGAAAGGATATTTCGTCAAGAACTAAATTTGTGTTCATTGACATGGATCAAAATGAGCAAGTGAACCACAGTTCACCATCAAAGAGTGTCGGTGAAGCATATATGATCCGTCTCACCGTCAAAGGCAAACCAGTACTATTGCAGTAGCTTTCGAAATAGAAACTGGTGCACCAGTATCTCTGATGAGTAAGCAACAATTCCGCAACACCTTTGGTAAGAAGAATTTGCCACTAGAGCCACGCAACACAGCGCTCAGAACATACACAGATCCACATATACCAGTTCTTGGACAGGCTGCAGTTCCTGCTTCACACAACAAGAAATCTGCGCTTCTGCCCATCATAGTGGTTGGTGGAAAGGGGCCTAATCTACTTGGCAGAATCTGGATCCGGGGATTAGAGAAGGAAACGGCTGTCCTGGTGCATCATGTGATTGAGAAATTATCTCGCCTAGCGGAAATCAATAGATTTTCCAACCTGTTCAAAGATGTGCTGGGACACATCAAGTCGTTTCCTGTTACTCTTCCTGTGGAAAAGGGCTTTACGCCACAATTCCTTAAACTGTACCTTAAGCACTGTGCAACAAGGTTGATGCTGAACTTCAGTTATTGGAAGATGAGGGCATTATTGAATCGGTGAAACATTCTGTCTGCTTTGCACCAATAGTCCCTGTTCTAAAGTCCTATGGAACCGTTACACTTTGTGGTGATTACAAAGTCACAGTGAACACAGTGGCTAAAGCTATTTATCCAATGCCTCGCATCAAAAACCTCTTCAATGACGTTGGTGGTGTTAAAACATAAGCTTGACTTGATCCATGCCTACCAACAACTGCCGCTCACAGAGACTTCTAAAGATCAACAATCAACAGGCCGAAGCTCGAAGGGACTGTTCAGGTATAGTCGCTTACCTTTCAGTGTCTCAGCAGCTCCTGCCATCTTCCAAATAACTATGGACTGCTTGCTGAAAGAGATCCTGCAAGTTGCTGTGTTTCAAGATGACATTCTCATAACTGGAAGCACAGATGAGAGTCATGTCATTCACCTCGAGGTTGTTCTTCGCAGAATTGACGCAGGTTTCCGATTGAAGAAAGGAAAATGTGAGTTTATGCTTCCCGAGGTGTCATACCTCAGTCACAGAATCACTGTAGATGGAATTCAGCTCACAACCTATAAAGTGAAAGCAGTCCAAGATGACCCTATACGTAAAAATAATTCTGAGCTGAAGTCCTTCATTGGACCAGTCAACTTCTATGAGAAGTTTTTTTCCACAACTTTCAAACTATCTTGTCTCCACTGAACAGCCTCCTTCGTAAAGGAGTTGTCTTCGGATGGTGGGATCAACAGAGTCAAGCTTTCAAAAAGATGAAAGAAATGTTGTCGTCAGCTGACTTTTTGGCTCACTTCAATCTGGACATGGAAGTCACCTTGTTCTGTGATGCTTCGTCAGTGGGTCTAGGAGCTGTTCTAGCCCACAGACTACAAGAGCGTCCCATTGCTACGCTTCCAGATCTTTGAGCAAAGCAGAACGGAACTATTCCAACATTGAGAGAGAAGCTTTTGCTGTCACTTTGTGGGTAAAGAAGTTCCGTGACTACATATTTAGGAGTCACTTCTGGCTTTACTCTGACCATAAGCTCCTTATAACATAGTTCAATGAACACAAGCCTGTATAACATAGTTCAATGAACACAAGCCTGTTAGTACAGACGTGTCTCCAATAATTTAAAGATGGGCGATGCAGCTGTCTGGGTACACCTACACAATAAGCTACAAGCCAAGTTCAAGCATGGCACATGCAGATGCCTTGAGCAGGCTGCCAATGCGAGCCACCAGTTCTGAAACAAGCCCCAGAGGAACTGGTCTTCTTGATGGATCATTTGAACACTATTCCCGTCACAGCAGCTGACATTACAAGAGGGACTGGTAATGATCCAGTGTTATCTCGTGTCAAGAGATACACCCTATCAGGACTTCAGAACTTCCCATATCAAACTGAGCTAAAGTTGTGTAAGGCTCACGAGATGGAGTTCAGTGTAGAGAATGGGTGTGTTCTGTTCAGAACCAGGGTCGTTCTACCCCAAGCCTTCAGGAAGATCTCCATTCCTCTCTTCCCTAACCCTAACCCTAATCCAGGTGTAAACAAAATAAAATGCCTGGCACGTTCCTACATTTGGTGGCCCGGTATTGATCATGGCATAGAAGTAACAGTACGTGAATGTGAAGCCTGCCAGCAAGCACGTCATATGCCAGAGAAAGCTCTACTGCCTCCTTGGGAATGGCCAGACAAACCTTGGTCTCCACTCCATATTGACTTTGCTGGACCATTCATGGGTCACATGTTTCTTGTGGTGGTGGTGGACTCGCACTCAAAGTAGACTGAAGTCCGAGTGAGGACAAACATCACTGCTGATAAAACATCTTGCTGTCTTAGAGAGCTCTTCGCAACACATGGCTTGTCAGACACCATTGTATCAGACAATGGTCCTATCTTTACTTTTTTTTTTTTTAAAGATTCATGCAGAAGAACGGCATTCCTCCATATCACCCAGCATCGAACGGACTTGCTGAAAGATCCGTACAGACATTTAAAGAGTCAATAAAGAAAATGTCACCTAGGCTGCCTGTTCATCAGAAACTAGCATGGTTTCACATGAGTCAACACACTATGCCTCATACAACTACAGGTAGTTCCCCTGCGGAAATTTTGATGAAGCGTTGTCTCAAGATACGTCTTCATTTGGTACGACCCAATCTGACCAGCTAGGTAGCAGTAGCACAAGGTAAACAGAAGCTTTATCAGGGCCGTGGTACAAGAGACAGACACTTTGACATTAGGGACAGAGTATTTGTCAATCCTGGCTCCAGGGGACGGTTGTGGAAGTCACTGGTCCTTTGTCTTATAGAGTCAAGCTCCAAGATGACCGAGTTGTTCGTCGCCATCTTGCCCAGATTCGCAGATGCTCGGTAGCAAAAAAGCAAGAACAAACCCCTCCCTTTGCCATGACCCCTGATTTGTCTCTTCCATTTGAGGATCCTTAGCAGTTACGCACCAAACCGTCTGAGCCTCGGAGAGTCCGCCCCACAATTGGCTGGGTTCAACCGACCTGCTTCTGCCTTAGCTGACCGCCCCAAAAGAACACGTAAACTTCCGGACAGACTGACTTGTAAAGCCTTTGATGTGTGTTCGAATTCGCGATCTCGTCAATTTTACCAGAAGACTGGGCATTTGCTTTTCGTATTCTTTTTTGTAGTTGAAATATTTCCCGATGGACGTTGTTGATTTTACTTTTATTTTTTTTATTTTTTTTTTACCCCAGGGATCGCAAAGACTGTAGTTTTAGTTTTACACTGCAAGCATTGAATTACTGCTTATTAGTTTTATTGTTCACTGTGTTCAATTAGGTTAAAACTTGAAAGGAGGAGTGTTAAAGACAATGCAGTTATCTCCCTTGTAACTCTTTGTGCGAGGAGGCGCGCTTGGCAAGAACGTACTAAAGAAGCAAAACTTTAGCTCAGTTATTACATCTCCCTTCATCATCTTATGGCTAGTGCATTGAGCCTAGCGCGCTGGAGGATGAGGTTGGAGTGAGGAGTAGAAGAGGAGGATCCTAGGGGTGGTGGTTAGAAAGAGGGGTGGAGGAGTAGATGGGTGGGGGTGGGGTGGGGGGGAACAAGGGTTAATGGGAGTGTAATATATGCCTGTTTGTTTATATCTATTTCAGTATGTGGCCAGTTCAGGTTATGTTTGTGGTGGCGCGTGTGTGTCGTATGTTTGAGTCTGTGTCTGTCTGTCTGTCTGTCTGTCTGTCTGTCTGTCTCTCTCTCTCTCTCTCTCTCTCTCTCTCTCTCTCTCTCTCTCTCTCTCTCTCTCTCTCTTCCCCCCCCCCCTTCTCCGGTTGACTGAGCTGTCAGTCTCTATGTTTCCTTTCTTTTTTTTTCCCCCTCCTCCTTTGCGTTTATTAACGAAGGCCACACACGTGGAAAACATTTTTTCATGTCATTAGGAACCGTATACATCTTTTAAAAAAAAAAATTAATGGTTTGGAAAGCTGAAGGATTTTCATTCCCCCTATTATATGAAATCAATACATGACATTTTACTGAAATGAGATCGCACATAATTGGGGATTTTCATGTCATTTCATACGTACAGTAAAAAGTATTACCTTTTAACCGTTTGCGTCAATAGAGGTTGCAGTGCGAGTCATTACGAGTTGACAGGATTTCAAAGAGGGAAAGTTGACTTGAATGCAACGAGAGTTGAATGTCAATAAAATAATTTTGGTAATTGTTAATTTTACTGTAATAGTTGTGTGTTACTGACGTCACTATAATTTAGTATATTATGTTGTGTTAAGGCAAAAATACATGGCGAATAATTCAGCTAAAAAAAAAAAAAATTTACCTCTCTCTCATTTTCGCTTTCTAAACTTGCTAGGTTCATAGCTGTGGTGGCCGATACAGACTACGCCTTAACTGCCATCTAATATTATTTTAACATTGTTGCACGGTTGTTGTTTTATCAATTGTTGATTCAGCTCCGATGCTTGAATCTTGATAAGTGTAACGCAGGTTCATTTATCCACTCAGCCTGTTCACTCAGCAACAAGGCATGAGTCGTATAAAGTTTTCCAACTTTATTCAGCATACATCAACAACTGCATACACGATCACTTTCCGAAAATCACTGAAGAGGTGAGCATCAAATATCATCACAAATCTCTATCAATCACTTTTTTCCATTCTTGAAGACTACACATTGCACCGCTAATATAGTCTCTCTATAATCGAGAAAAAGTTCGAAATTTCCA
Organism: Oncomelania hupensis; assembly: GCA_036898135.1. Lineage (NCBI taxonomy): Eukaryota > Metazoa > Mollusca > Gastropoda > Littorinimorpha > Pomatiopsidae > Oncomelania > Oncomelania hupensis. Next base: position 38,848,943 of record CM072520.1, on the reverse strand, counting down.
CCATGACGCAATAACATCCAATCAGAATAAAACTCGTCACCGGAACTATGCACTGTCTTACGTCATATAACTTTATATAGGTTAGAAGAATCTCTTAGCTATTAGTAGATTTATCTAGATGATTCGATCAATAGTAAATAAGTAATTCTAGACAATTCTCCAATAATATCGACCAGCGAAAATTATCAAAAGCTTTTTCTAATAACAACGCAAAATCAAATCAAAGGTCAATACACTCTGCTATTGCATGTTTTGCAAAACAAAACGATCGGATCTATAGTGCGCGTCTCAAACGTAACAAACATACATGTACTAGTCCTAGTGTCATCAGTATTATTTAGCATGGTATCACAGAACATGGGGAAGACGGTGAGCAAACAATACTACTGCTAATCACAGAATGATATGATAGCGAGAGCAGAGTACCAGTTTTAAATGTTCTAAGGCCGAAGAACGACACTTTGATGATCGTAAAGCAGGGTTCGCACGGTCTTCAAAGGTCTTTACAAGTTTGTGAAAAATTACACTGCCTTTTCAAGTCTTTATAAGTCTTTAAAAACTGACTAGGATCTTTGAAAGTTTGGGAAAACTGTCAAAGCAAAGTAAAATATTTATTTGCATCAATTCCATATTTGTGTTTGTTTAATCCAATCGTTAGAGGAGAAAAAAAAGTTTACGATAAGCAACAAAAAACTTGCTCTGTATCATAGCAAACGACGTAATGGGAGCTTCAGCTAGAGTGCTTTCCCTTCGTTAACTTTCGTTTCCGTTAGTCCAGGACTTTGGTTTTATGAAAAAATTATTTAACATGTTGAAAGTTGTGCTGGTTTGCCTGCACCTATTCTAAACTAAAGGTGAAAGAAAATTTATTATTATGCCTGGATCTAAATTTTAAGCTTACAGTTGTTTTTTTGTGTTTTCGTATTTTCTGTTGCTAACCCATTCTCCAAATCAACATGAATGCTATCCAAAGGGTTAAACACTTACAACAAGACAAAGAGAAGGGGAAAAAAACCACAGTAGTGTTTATGACTGACCATTTGTTTATTGGCATGAATATATCCCAAATCTAAAACGTGCTCACCACCAGGCAGTCGTGCAGGTACTGTTTTGAATTTGATTAAATTGACTAACTCCAGCAGAAAGTTTGCTGTGTCCATGCTGTTTCTCGACATATGTAGTTTCGTATATATTGCTCTTGATTTCTGTTAGGTCTTTGAAAAGTCTTTGAAAAATCTTTGAATTTTAAGGTTAAATGTCTGTACGAACCCTGCAAAGGGAAAGGACCTTCATAGGTTTGTGGGGTAAGCTGAAGTGGAGGGGGGGAGCGGGTGTCTCTATGACTGCCATTACGATGACTATTATGATATATCAATTTATTATGACTACACCCATCCATTGTAATACTATTACCGTAGGACTGTGTCATGGGCGTGAGGGGATGTTGATGGATTTAGGAGGCTGGCTGTGTATGATATTCAAAAAGATAACAGTGATGGCCGCTGATGATGTTGTTATGCTGTCAGGACTCGCACTAATCCCTGGTGTTACGTGTCCCCGGAATCGCTAATCTCACTATGCAAACTTGGCTACAGGCGCTGGAAAGTAGTCATTCATTTTCATGCACAACATGGCTTAGTGTTGAGTATCAGAGGCCGTTGGGGTCATTGTGGATATCGCCATCTTCAGCAGCCCATAGGCCCTGAAGTCTCTTCTTACATTCACTATCACTGCTACCTACGGTGAATAAGTAGATAGTACTGATATTGAAAGTTACAAAGACAAAAGAAGAGACTTTCGAGCCTGTGAGCAGCCTGGAGAGCAAGCTTGATTAATCCGAAGAGGTTGAATATTTTGATTTAAGCGGCTTGGAATTATCCATCTTCACTGTCATAATCAACTACGGAGTACAGTCGCGGTGGGACATGTCATGATGCATACATCTAAAATAATTTGTACTGCAGCGTTAGTTGGGCATTTAGATTTCATTGGAGCAAGGGAGTGGTACTTTGAAAATTAACGGTTTTTGAATGTTGGTTTGCTGCTGCAGAAAATCTTCAACTTTACACTACAATTGCTCTGTCCTAAACCTTAGTAAAGGTTGAGATTTATCGGGTGACATTTAAACACCAACTGTTCTACGTTTACACTTTAACAAAAATAATTTTGTGGGGGGTGGGGGAGGATGAGGTAGACTTGCATTGGATCAGTGTGGAAATTAGCATTTAACTGAATAGGGGATTTATCTGGTGCTTTGATAGTATAGCTAAGTATGTGTGTGTGTGCGCGTATGTGGATGTTTACACGGCGTTATTGGGACAAACTAGTGCAAGTTTGCATACGTTCTTTGGACAGACCTCCTTGTTGGGACGTCCATTTAATGATCCGTGAGGGTTAAGGTTAGGGTTAGGGCTAGGGTTAGGGTTAGAACACTTTAAAGTACTTAAAAACGGGGTCGTAGCACGACCCATTGTCCACAGAACGTATGTGGCGATAGAGGAAAGTCCAAATAACGGTGTCTGCGCAAGTATGTGTGGGTATGTGTGTGTGTGTGTACTCCCCTACCCCATACATCAAATATTTTATCTGTATACATGTATAGTGCAGACAATTTGGGTAATGGTTTGGTTAACCAAACAGTCTTTCTTGATTGACCTTTTGAAGGTAGAGTTCGCAAAACAATTACGATCCCTATCAGTCAGTGTTAGCAAATACAGTAGTTGGGTCACGATGAGAGACAGGGGTCAAGGTAGAAAGAAATGGGAGTTGATTGATTTTGAGAGAGAGAGAGAGAGAGAGAGAGAGAGAGAGAGAGAGAGAGAGAGAGAGAGAGGTTGAAAGAAAGGAGAGAGATAGTGAGTTGTGACAGTGTTTGATGTGCGGTGCGAGTTTATGATGAGAGAGAGAGAGAGAGAGAGAGAGAGAGTATGTGTGCGCGCACGGCATGGGTGTTATTCCTTCAGCTTGTTCATACATCTATCGCTGAGCGACGATGACAAGAGTTGGTGTAAGGATTTATTTAGGAACTAGGACCCTGATTAGATCACAGCGCAGTGCAAACGCACTCGTCAAAAGATAAGACTGACTGTTACGGGTGGGGGTGGGTGGGTGGGGGGAAACACACAACAAACTTTGTACCTGTAGGGGAAGGGGGGGGGGAGGTGGTGGTAAATATATCTGTACATAAAATAGGGACGTAATAGTTCCTAGGAGGTTGCTAGCAAAGTCCTTCATTGTGAACATGCGGGTTGGTATCAATGGCATACTGAATGTCCGAGGTCAGGCTGGAGATTGTTACATGTGCAGAAAAAGGGGGGTTACTGAACACTAGATAATTATGCTGAAAAAGAACTTTGACTCCGTGTTCCTTGTACAGTGCATGTTATTTCGGTATGAAGCTCAACGGCCTCTGATACTCTCACTTGAAGCTTCAAATGGGGTGCTCTAATGAAACAGTAATACTTACATTCACACGCACACGCGCGCGCGCACACACATACACGCACGTATTTATGGCAAATGGGTACTTGGACAAAATGGGTTCCTCAACTAGCACAATTCACACTTTTCTGCTATCCTATGCACCAACGGGAATCCCCTCTATGAAAAATACTTCCGTTTTTTTTTTCTTCGCGTGTTTTAGTGAGTTATTTCCAAATATTCAAGAATAATAACATGTGTCACTGGCCACCTGTATCGTACCCTCACATATTTTTTTTTTTTTGCTGCAGTTTATTATCCCTTTCTATCGCCAGTGGCGCGCCTAAACCCTACCTACCTAACATTATTTGTGAATTTTTGAAAAATATTCGGAAAAAACATAACGCCCAGATGCTGGCTCGAACCCACACCTGTCAGGCGCCATTGGTTTCTGGCTTGTGGACAAGGCAAGTTAGTCCCGCCTTAGCCCACTTGGCCACAACGCTAGCCTAACATATTCAGTTACTTTGTGTTTTGTGAAGGTTGCGACGGCGAAGCTATGGAAAATTACAAGAGTTTTCAGGTCCCGTTTCACTTTCTGTCGATGATCGACGCACCTCCGAAGTCGCCACAAATACAGGCCTCTACGATTGTTTTTTGCATTCTTTCACTGAGCATGTACTTCCTCCACCGTTTTTATACTTATCCCACTCATTTTCTGGCTCTAACAATCGTCGTTTTCGGCAATTTGCCATATTTAAAAGTCACGCATCAAGCTTTGATAAAAGCAAAACAAGCAAAACCGGAACTTGGTTTCATATAACCTCGTTTTAATTTATAATGGCGATACCCACGAGTTTTTATGAGAGGTGCCGGAAAGTTGTGAATAGGGTTCTGGAAAACGCTTGCTCATTAGCTGATGATGAACGGAAGGGTTGTTGCCCCTTTCCAAAATATGTTCCACTCTCACTCTGCAATGCGCATGCTAAATCTGCCCTCTCTCTCTAAGACACCTTGGTAGAGAGATACAGACACCAGCCAACCAAACCAACAACAACAACAACAACAACAAACACCACCATCATCACCAACAACAAGCAACCAAACAACAACAGAAAACTGCCAACAGCGATCGACAGCGGAAGGAGTTATAGGGTGTCTTCAAGTTTTTAGGCTGTTGGAGTGCAAGTTGCTGTTTGGTTTGTGTGGCTAACAACACCATCTCCACTACCTAGGGCTGTGTGACGTGTTTAAAAGAAAACACAACCAAGCATCGATTTAAAAAAAAAAAAAATGCAGGCTCTACCGTTTGACTCGATGAAGGAGGAACAACTGTTAGAGAATATTGATAATTGGCATTGTAGTTTAAACTATAATCATCAGTGTTTGTTCTAGCTTGTAGTCTTGCTGTTCTTCTTTGCCCACTCCCCCCACCCTTTCCTTCTTCTTTCTTCTTCTCTTCCATTTTTTTTCCTTCTCGTCCCTCCTCTCCTATTCTGTTTATTGTTCGTTACCTCAATATAAACTATGCCCTTCAAAAATCGTAATCTTATTGCTAACATTGGATTCTTCTTCTTCTTCTTCTTCTTCTTCTTCTTCTTCTTCTTCTTCTTCTTCTTCTTCTTCTTCTTCTTCTCCTTCTCCTTCTTCTCCTTCTCCTCCTCCTCCTCCTCTTCCGCAATGTCTCTAGCGCCTCAGATCTCCTCCATATCTGTAAACACTGTTCTCTTCCAAGAGCTCAGTTTTAGTTCTTGTTGCATACTGCACAGTTCATCTGCCTACCTGTTTGCCGTTTACGCTTTTCAGTGGAAGGTTTGCAAGTAAGGCTGCTGTTGTTACTCTACATACCTCTCATGCTATCAATCTTATTAAATTTTACCTTTAAATTGTGTGTTTTTTTTTTTAAATATAAGTCAAGTGGTGTGGATCAATAGATGACACCGTGTACAAGGTGTCTTTTACTCACGTGTTAGGTGGTGTGAGTCTCTCGCTCGTCTTTTGGACTCTCTCTCGCTCACACAATAGAACACCCTTTGCACGTCTGCCGAATCGCCAGTGGTGGGGGGTGGAAGTTAAACTTCTATGTTCGGCATCTGCTGATTAGTATGTGGACTAACGCGAGTCGGATAGAAGTGCAACAGATATAGATGCTACTGAGCTCTTTCGTTCGCATTGAAATTTGAATTGCAGTCCGTACTGTCATGGCCTTGAGCATCTCTTGGGCATGTAAAGCGCTGTAATTATAATGACGTTTTTTTTAAAGGACCCCTAATTTCAAGGCTTTGTTTACTGTTAGCAAAAATAGGATTTTAGGCTAAAATTGTATTGTTATTTCATAAAACAGTAGTACTGTGGGCTGTCGTTGATCATACCAACCGCTACAGTTTGAATTGTCCATTTCTGGTTCCTCATGGAGTGATTTCCCCTGTTTAACCGGTACACCCATACGCTCTAGACCTACTGTATATTTTTAGCGCTAGAAGGGTCGTTAACGCTTGCTATTGATAGGCACAACTACGGATTATATTGATTTAAAATATAATCATACTTGCGAAAGACTTGTTTTTGTTGCCAGCTTTTAAAAAAAATTAAATTCAGTGGGGCAACATTCACTGTGAATGTTAAACGGACGTATGAAGGAGGCGTGGTCAAAGTGGGTCCTTTTACTGTCATTCAGTCTCATTGCGTTAAATCTCGATCTTATTGTGGAGTCTCTCACTCTCGCAAGAGATGATCTTGAGCTGTTGTGAGTCTCTCGCTCGCATGGTGTCGCACTCCAACCTTGAGGCCACAACCATGCTCCTTTGTAGTGAGACTAGGCCTGCGCTGTCAATAATAGCTGTGTGTCACTCTGTCCAGAACCTTTCTTCCGCTCACTGCCGACGACGCTTCTTATCTCTCTCTCTCTCTCCCCCGTTGTTCCCTGCCTATGCACTCTACTGTGTGACGATGGTATGTTGTTTGTGAAGGGAACGCTAGAGCTTTTTTTTTTTTTTTGCTTCTATCGAGCTGTGACCAAACTTAATTAGGCAGTGGGCCCGAAAGCGACGCTGACTCCAATGTGAGTGTCACAGGCTGTTGAGGGCTTACGCCTACACACAGCCTCTGCTTGATAGAGATCTGACACTCTGCCAGCGTCAAGACTGCCTGTTTAGTGGAAAACCGGCTTATTTTGTTTATATAGGTCATGTCTTTTTTTGTTCCATGGTTTAAATTCCAGTGTGGCTAGTTTGTACATTCATTTTTTGATGTTTTAACAGTCTAATCTAGCTTTGAACAAACTTCCTGTGGTCCTGATTGGGCTCTTTGTAGTCCGTTGGACCCTACAAGCATTGATTAGCTATCTACCTATCTATACTTGCCCATTAGTTTCGAGAACGAGGTCACTAATAATCAACTGAGTTCGTCGGCAAATGGAGATCATCTCCGCTATAGTCAAGTTTGTTGTTGCTTTGAAAATAATTTAAATATATGATGTTTATGTGTTAGATCTGTTCAAGAGTGACATTCTATTTTGCCATTGCGAATAATCTTGGGTTTTTTTTTTTGGTTGTTTATTTTATTATGTCAAATTCAATGAAGTCTTTTAAGTAGACTATACAATTATAATAATACAAAATTTAATTAAATATTCTCTTCTGATTTAAGGGCCTACCTTCTCTAGTTTATTTTGAGGGATGTGAGTTGGAAAAGAGGTCATCAACAACTAAGAACTTTTCTTTTCGTTCCGTTGACTACCAAGTACCATTGACCTGCGTCATTCATAGTGAAGATTTTGTTGACTTTGTTTACGAATGAAACGCGCCTTGAGTATGAACAATGGATAGGGTACTGTACTAGTACTACAGGACATCGTCATCATCATCATCACCACCATCACTATCATCATCATCATCATCATCATCATCATCTAACTGTCAAAATACGACCATCTGACAGCACCTATTGATACACACTTCTTGTGAGTTGCATGAAGGAGATGTTTAAGGTAGGGTGTCGCACAGTCGCAGTCGTAGGCCTGCGTTCCTACAAGCAAGCTAGAAGGATTGTGGGAGTCGACACACTCAACAGTCATAATAATATGTCAAACAATAAACTACATCGGACCACGGTTATGAAGCCAGATCCTCTTTTTTTTAATTTTTATGGTACGCCTTGAGAAAGAAGAAAGAGTAGAGCAGCTAGAGATTGGAGAGTAGAGCGGAGATTTGTGAGTGAGAGTAGAGTTAGTGAGTGAGGTCGGCCGACCAGGTTTTTATGATTAGACCCAGCAAAGCAGCGGCAGACTTGTTTGTGTGTGTGTTCGTATAATGTAACTGTAATCGCTGTGTAAAGCTCGCTCGTACTACTCTGTGTGCTGAAGTCTAGTCACAACATTACATTTCAAGAGTTTTTGTGTGCAAAGATTACACGCTGTGACCGTCAAGGCCTGCAAGTCTGGAACACGAGAGACCCAAGGACGAATTTGGATGGAATGAGCAGTATTGTTGTGACTGCAGTGCACATTCGCCGGTTTGTCTTTGTGTTTGCGACTTCTCTGCTTGAAACATTGGATTCAAGTATTAGCGTACATACATCTGCTGTCTGTGAGTTTATGATCTAACTACTGCATCATTTGCAGGCGTGTGTGATTGAGATTATTCAGTGTGCTGTAGATGCATTCATGTGATGCTGGTTTTCGTCAGTGTGTTTGTGACTTGGCAGCTGAATTTAAGAATTGGATAACAGTGTGTTAGTGAAGGCTTCTGCGTTGCTTCAGCTGGGTTCTGTGATCCTGCTTCTGCAGAATTTGCCAGTTTTGAGTGTTAAGCCCAGTTGCAGAATTTTGCCAGTTCGGTGCAGAGGTTTTCAATGACAATTCTGTCTTCTTGGTTCTGTGTATTTATTAGTCATCAGCCTGCGGCAGCGTTTGTGAGGTTACCGCAGCCGAGAATCATGGGGTAAGTGTGCCACGCTAATTCTGTAGCAGTTTGACTGAACTTCAAGCGTGAAATGAGCGTGAAGGGCTGTCTTCAAGTCTGAAATAATTGATTAAGGCTTGAATATGCACCTGTGTGTGTACGGTACCGTACAATTATTCAGGATAGTACTACATAAAATCTTATGATACTAACCAACCCCCCACCCCCTCCCTCTCTCTCTCCTTTGAAAAAAACATTTTTTTACACAACACAATTAAAATACTTAATTAGCTACGTATAGATCTACATTAATAACATTCATTGTTTTAAATAAGTTTGTGTATGTGCGCGTGAGTGTGTGCGTGCATACATGTGTGTACATAGGTGTGTGTGTGTGCACATATCTTGATTGTAGTGTTACATTAGGATGTTTTTTGTTATAAAGTTATTTTGTTATACTAATTGTTATAATTGCTAGCCCCCCCCCCCCCCCCCAAAACACACCTAGTGCTTGCTATTTTACCCTCGTTAAATAAAATTATCTTATCTATCTTTTCGTACATGTAACACCTCTCTTTTTCATCTCTCTCCCTCATCTACCTCTCCTTCTCACTCTCACTTACCTCTGTCTCTCTATTTGTTAATTATGTAATTAACTTGTGTACAGTTAAATAACAATTACAATTATATTGAACAAGAAATTCTGCTTATGGGTGTAACTTAAAGGCACCTATGCACAAATGTCTTCTTCAGCAGTCTCTTTCTCTCTCTCTGTCTGTCTGTCTCTGTCTGTTTCTTTCTCTGTGTGTGTCTCTTCCACTCTGTCTGTCTGTCTTTCTGACGCATTTCTGTCTGTCTCTCTCTATTTGTTAATTATGTAATTAATGTGTGTACAATGAATTAAAAATTACAACCATCTCGAACCAAAAATTCAGCTTTTTATAAGTGTGACTTAAAAACACCTACATAACAATTTCTTCTTCAGCAATCTCTCTTTCTCTGTCTGTCTGTCTGTCTCTCTCTCTCTCTTTATCCCTAATTAAAAAAAGTTTCAAGTTTCTCTCTCTGTTTCTCTCTCTCTCTCTCTCTCTCTCTCTCTCTCTCTCTCTCTCTCTCTCTCTCTCTCTCTCTCTCTCTCTCTCTCTCTCTCTCTCTCTCTCTCTCTGTGACAGAAATTGTGCTTGTTGTACAAGTGTGACATAGAAGGGATGATTCTAATTCAGAAGCCTCAACACACCAATCAGCAATTGTCTTGCTCAATGGTGCATGGATAGTCAGGTAGATCGCAGCCTAAAAACACTACTGACGTACTGTTTCCCAGGCCACTTCATCCTAGGATCCTGAGTGTCTTGTCTGCTAACCATGCGCTGTGTAAATTTGTGTTGTGCGCCTCTAGCAGTCTTAATTAACCGATACAAGGTTCTAGTAGTGCTATTACTTTTCTAGTAGAACTACTTAACTGGACTGTAGCTGTGAAACCAAGTAACTAATACTAGTAATAGTAAATATCAATGGTCTGAGTACGATTTTGGAATTGCCTTCAGGGCCCAACTTTCTTTAAGTAGTTCCAGACTTGCTTTATACAAGAGGAATTGGGTTCGCTTCACTGGTCGTTTGAGTGACCACACAATCTGTAAGCCATACTTAACTGACCTCTACTGTAAGTGTGTCAACTGTCCATTCAAAGACCTGAAATTATACATGTGTAGTCACTGGACCGGTCAAGTCAGGGTGTGGTGGTCATTTTTATAAGAGGTAAAATGGTACACGGGCCAAGATTTGTATGAGAGCGAGAGTGCATGAGAGAGATAGAGGGGAGAGGGAAGGGAGAGAATAAGAAAAGAGATTCAGAGAGAGAGATGTAGGGAGGGAGAGAAATATTAAGAGAGAGAGAGAGAGAGAGAGAGAGAGAGAGAGAGAGAGAGAGAGAGAGAGAGAGAGAGAGAAATTGTAAAGTTCAAAACAAAACAACCAAAAAAATAAGGCGTTACCTTTACCTTACTTACTCATTTACTGTAGTAATGTCCTTACGTGTTTTATACTGTATTTTTTTTTTTTTTTTAGTTTGCTTCTTCTTCAGAAGTTGCCATTATCTTCATTGCTTGTTCATTCAGTTAGTTTAAACAGATTAATTACTATCATTGCAGAAACTTAAGTGAGATGGGGAAGGTGAGGTGTGTGAGGTTAAGAGAGTAGATCCAGCCAACCCACTAGTACAACTCCAAAATACCTAAATCAGTCCAAACTTGATCAGTTTGACATCTGTTCTGTAGCCATGTTAGACTAAAGGTTGGGTTTTTATGTTACCTACAACCCATTACCAGAAGTAACCGTTTTCCACTGCTCCAGAAATGCTGCGCCAAACAGGTTAAAAAAATAGTGAATAAAATTTGTGAAGTTGGTGGGTAAAGCCTACAACTAGTACAAGTTTAACAAAAAGGAATATAAAGTTAATGAAGGTTGTGTGTAAAGCCTAAAGATTAAAAAAGGATTATAAAGTTTGTGAGGGTTGTGTGTAAAGCCTAAGGTTAACAAAAGGGAATATAAAGTTTGTGAAGGTTGTGTGTAAAGCCTAAAGGTTGGGGAGAAGGGTGAGCCTTAAGATGAGCACAGTTCATCCAAAAATAATGTGAAGAGTGGGGTGAAAGGGGGGATGGGGAGGACCCTTTCCAATGCTGTTCAGCAGGTAAAAAGTGGATAAACAAAGTTGTGGAGTGGAGAAAGACGGCAGGGCAGTCATGTTATCTATCTACTGATAGGTTTTCCAGATCGGTGCCACGGTTCAAAAGCACACAGCACAGATATGAGGAAACGAAGAGATGAAGGAATGGTACGATACCTTTGAGTACTTCAAAATCCCAGGTGGGACAGAGTTGGAGTTCACAGCATAGCGGGTACAGTAGATTTTTTAATGGAAGTCAGGAAAGGCTCATCTTCTTGCCATTTTGGGTGCGATGGTGGAGAGATTATTTGGAAGGGTGCTTTTTCTTGCCCCCATCCTCTCCCCTCCCCCCCCCACACACCCGCAGTGGGACTCTCTTTTAAGTCCACAGCAGGTCTATTTTGAACGTTATATCAGGCGAAACTGCTCTTACTGTTCTTGGAACGGGGAGGGGAGTTGATGTGCGCTAAATTTGGAGGTTGAAGCGGCGTGCGATGTTTTCTTTTATTCCAAAACATCTCCATTATTGCGTAATTGCAAACAGTCTAGACCAAACAACACGTGCTCTGCATCCTCTTTTGCCTTAATTCTTTCGACCTGGCTGCACCTTGGTATGGCTCTGTCGTTATGAGAACTATGCCTTATAGTTCCCCCCCTCCCCCCGCCCATCTTTCTCTCACTATCTGCTCCCCTCCCCCTCTTTCCTTGTCGTCCTCATCCTTCATCGGCTCTCCCCTTCCACATCAACCTTCCCTTACCTCCCAGTCCTACTCCTTCGCCGGCGATTCGAACGGATTCCTACCCCTTGTTTTGTACCATTCCCCCTTCCTCCTTCCTCCCCCTGCCAGTCTATCCCATGTTTTATTGTGTGCGGTACCCAGGTGCACGGGAGGGAGGCGGGATTGAGCAGCGGGCAAGTTTATGATGATAGGAATGTCTCAGCTGAGAAAAATGGTTCGGAGGATTATCAGTGTTGTAGAAGCTTGTACTGTGTGGTGGCAGTCTGCCTGAAAACTTCTGTGATCCTAATCACACTCCCATAGTAGTCTGTCGGGAACATCTGTAACGACGTAAAAAAAGGAATTCTGACTATAGTGTTCCCAAAATGAAGACTTCCTTTAATAATTATTGTTGTATCGCGCTTTTCCTGCTCGAAATCTGCTGAAGGCGCTGGCCGATACAGGATCTAACTCAGCTTACCTAAGGCGCCAACTTGCTGCCTTTGGTGCTTCGTCGTACAGCCCAGACAACTGAGCACAATCTTTGGGACCTGGAATGGGGGTGAAGGGACGTAGTGCTTTTAAAAAAAAGCTGGCACTCGCCCATTTGAGACATGAGCATCAGGATCTTTAAAGTCTGTGCGATGGAATGTGTGCACCGACTAGACCTCGGTTATAAGAGTGCCTTGTCAGTATGATTATCCAGAGTTGGGTAGCGAACCTCGTTCCTATGTCTGTGGTCATGCTTTGTGGGGGAGAGTGGGAGTGAGTGTGTGTGTGTGTGTGTGGCAGAGTGTCTCAGTGATGCATAGCTAGCTTGGCATGTAAGCGAACCTGAGTTTGAGTCTCCAAGGGTGAGTGAGGGGACACTCGCAGCAGGATAGAGCTGACTTTGACTTTCTGGATTGACTTTGTAGGGTACTCCACTTCTTCTCCACCCATCTCTCTTTCCCCCTCTCTCTCCCTCCCTCTCTCTCTCCCTCCCGCTCCCTCTCTCTCCCCCTCTCTTTCTCTCACCCTCTCTTTCTCTCACCCTCTCTCTCTATCCTCTCCTTCTCTCCCTCTCTCTCTCTCATCGTCTCTCTTCTCTCTCCTCTCCTTCTCTCCCTCTCTCTCTCTCATCGTCTCTCTTCTCTCTCTCCCTCTCTCTCCCCTCTATATCCCCTTTCTCTCCCTCTTTCTGTCTCCCTCTCTTTCTCCCTTTCTCACTCCTCTCTCTCTCTCTCTCTCTCTCTCTCTCTCTCTCTCTCTAAATGGGTGGTTGGGGTGAGGGTGGCACTCCCTGCATCCCATCCTTTCAGTGAGGATGACAATGGGGGCTCGGCATGGATGTTCATCAGACATTGACTGTGTTCATTGAGCCGCGACAGGCACTAAAGGCCCGGGCACACTTGTGTTTTGCACCCGGCCACTCTTGTGTTACGCTTATGAATTCCTTATGTATTTCCTTGCGTACTGGCTAACCTAAAATTTCACAAGGCATGTTTGACTTCTTCTGCAAATGGGAAGCGAGAGTCTGACGTCACGAGTTTAGAGGTCAATCTAAAACCCACACGTATGATTACACGCAACATAGATTGTCTGCTACAGACGACTTGGCGAGCTAAGGCAGTTGAATTCACTTGTTGCATGTCGATCTTAGTAAAGTTGTTTTATATTATAGCCAAATCATGAAAGAGTACATCGCCATGAAAAAGTGCCTTGTTGTAGTGAAATTACCAAGCTACACACGTTTATAAATTTGAATCGGGCTGTAATAAACATGGCGCCACTACCTCCGACCCAATGGATAAGCCATAAAACGTAAGCCAAATGTAGCCACTAAACTCATAAGGTGTGGCCACCCGTCAAAATTCCGGTCAGTGAATGATCATTACCCAAGCCGAATGTGGCCCCTACTTAAGCAGACAGGGGTGTATGAGAGCACCGAGTATTGGAAACCGACCGTCCTTAAAAAGAAAAAAACTGCTGAAGAAGCTTTTAGCGAAATATTTACACATGTGATGTATAGAGAACCGTATTAATTAATTAATTAATTAATTATTACAGGCAATTTGATATAGCTCATTTATCGAACAGCTCTATGTGCTTTAAACCCTTTCATCTTCTGCGTTATATCATGTGGCTTTCATCCCTCTTGTCTTCTTTTCTTCCAAACAGCTTAACTGAACTTCATGAAGCCTAATTCCTATTGATGATATTCTGACTAGGGAGTTGGAGCTCAACCACGCTTTTTAACTGAACTTTATGAAGCCTAATTCCTATTGATGATATTCTGACTAGGGAGTGGTGAGTGCAACCACTCTTGGCTAGTAAAGCCACACACTACAGCATGAGAGGGCACGTCAGATCATCACTCCGACATCAGTATGGGCGTGGATAGATGGATGGAATTACTAATGAGCAGAAGACCAAGCAAGGGCAGGTGGTGGTGTAGCTTATGAAATTACTCTGGTCCTGTCTCTCATCACCTCGTGTTACCTTGAAGAAGTCCATGCAGGGCTGAGGGTATGGAGTGATAATAGCTGAGGGAAATTCTTTTGGAATGAGAGTGTGATGAAGAACAAATGTTTAATGTCCTATCCCATGCATGAGAGTTAGGGACGAATCGAATTGTCCAACTCTGCATATAATACATGTGAAAACATGTGTTGAATGTGAGCATTTATGTATAATTAACGACTAATTAGAGACTATATAGTCAGATTATGGACATGTTTTCTTTTTCAATTAAGCCAAGTGTTTGACTTAGTTAACTTAAACTATGATAGGTGTACATGCACACAATCATAGCATACATAGCTGAAGGGTTTAGGCATGATGAGTGTTTTTGTCTTCAGACTCCTGTCTTTTCATTCATGGAGACTGTAGAGAACGCATATTGTAGTATAGGAGGTGACTAGTTGTTATTCTTGTGATTTGAAAAAAAAAATTGTATAGATTTAAAAAAGATGTATAGTTTTTTAAAAGTCAAATTAGTGACTGTGAAGTTAGGTTTATTTATTATGAATGTGTGATTATTGTATAGACACACCAGGATGACTTTTTGGAAAGTATGATGATGAATTGATGATGATGAAGGTGATAATGATGATGATGATGATGATGATTATGATGATGATGCAGCTTTGTATAGTGCCATTTTCACATCTCCCCCGTTGGGGTGCCGGGGGTTTCAGTATAAATAGTATCCCCACTTTCTGGAAATTTAGTGCTTTAAATTCCCACTGTCGCTGTCTTTCCCATTTGCTCTCTCTCATTCCTGCTCTGTTCTATCAATCTGCTATACTATCGTCTTCTTCGCTAGACCAGTCTCCTACCTTTTTTCTTGAAAACTCTTCCGGGACAAGACTCCTTGTTTGTGTATGAGGTCTGTTGGATCAGCTTGGGAATATTGGATGCTTTCTGCCAGGTGGTCACTAGGGCTTCCTATGATGTTATTATTTAGCAATGTAGGCATTTTATGTATGTGTTTTGTTGATAATTTATAATGACGTTTGTATTCTATTTTGTTTTTGTAAACGAGGGTTCGATAAGTTGGGGTGAAGCCTCAGCCATCCCCTGCGTGGGATGTCTTTATTGTAAAGTGACTGGCTGGTGGAGGGCATTCAGTTTTCCCACTAGGGTTGTTTCAGCAGATCTTTTATGCGGATTGGGGGTTGTCCGGTCCTGATTTGGCTCGGAAGAGTCCGCTGGACCTAAAGCAACAATAATGTAATGTAATGTAATTTTCACATCAGTAGACATGCTCAATGCCTGTTAAAGTACAAATGACTTGCAAAGACATGTGGCTAGCTGTGCTTCCACATTTTGACCTTCATCGTTCAGTATAATGTCAGGAACATGACTGTCAATGTCATACAAGTTCCTAACACCTGCGTTTCTAGTGCAAGACTCGCCTTTCTGTTGACTGGAAGCGATTTGTTTGGACAACACAGATAAGAATCGGGCACTGGTATTGCATGTCAGAATCTCTGTAATTGTTTAGGCTTCGGACAAGGGTTGTTTGTTATTTCTGTCACATTGGGAAAAGAGTGGTTTGTGTACAGTACGATGTTCCTATTTGGCTGTAAGGCTGATTGATATCCATAGATGCATCCTATGCCAGTATTTCCTTTCACACCTGTATGGTGGGATGTCACCTTTAGGCAAGATTATCACCTAGGTATTTGTGGATAACGCTTCTCATCTTGACTCCTCTCAATACACCCTGAGTTTGGTGAACATGTAATACACAAAGTTGTCCACCATGTCTCGTAGCCTTTGGTAGTTGTGTTAAGAGGTATGGCAGTAGTCTCTGTGTGCAGTCCATCACATGTGCAGAGATAACTGACCTTTGTGGAATCAATAGATGATGCAGAGGGACTGTCAGGCATTTGTCAATATTGTTTTGTGTGCACATTTCCTATACAACTATTGAGCCTGGCTGCTGTAGCAAGTTAATATTTATTGTGAGTCGTGTAGTAAGTCAACGCGAATGTAACAGTGTTTTAGAATAGGCAAATGCGAGTGAATAATGTTATTGGAACTGCAAAAGCACTTTCCATTCAATGAGGGTACGGTAGCGCATATTTTGCTGTAAGTTGATGCTGATGTAGAAAAGAATGATTAACTTTCATTTGCACTAGTAAGGACTTAGTGAAATAGAAAGCTGTATAATTCCTATGTTGTTGCTGGTGTTTGCCGATACAATTATTTTAATAATGCTGTGTGTCGCAAGTTTATAATAGTGCTGACTGAGCTTGATTCTTATTGTTCCGAGTTCTTTGACTTTGGATTATTTTTCCATAAGCCTCTACAATTTCTTTTTATTAAAAAAAAGAAATTTCTTATGGATGTTTTTTTAAAAAGATCTGCTGTTGAAAATCATCTGGGGATTTTATTTGCCTGAGACTGAAAATGTAGAGCAGCCTGTGTGACAAGACAGGACAGGTAAAATAATTTCTCATCCAGCTCAAAGTTTTTCTTTACCCTGCGGTACTTTTATTTTTCAAAGAAGATTTTGAAGAAGGTATATGACAGCACATTAGGAAAAAAAAGATGAAATGAATGAAGGAAAGATTAAACCCTGAAAAACACAGTACAAAACCCATACTGACTAACAATCTCCATTTTGTGTTTCATTCTCACTATTCTCAAAATTATATCAAATGTTTATATTTATCATATATAACATATATTTAGCTAATAAGGGTTTTAAAAAAAGAGAGAAAAATATAAACATTAATAGAAAATAATTAGAGACTATAATATATTTAGTGAAAAAGAATCCACAAAACGGTTATTTTAAAAATGGCTACCATGAACATGTTGATGCTCCCTCATACTCAAAATCCAAGAACAGCGAGATCATATAATTATTGTCCCAATAAAGAAAAAGGCAACTATATTTTCCAGTAGAACATTAATTAATAATAATAATAATAATAGTAATACACATACACTATGTCTCTAAGCAATAAAAACTGGTTTATACAACTTGCTAAATTACTAATAAGAACAATACTCGTAATATCATTAACCTATTAGATAAAAAAGTACAACCAAGGGAAATGACTAAGTCAACTCAGAAATTTTCTTAGTTATACGCTTCTTTACTTCTCTGTTCTTCATCATCTTTACCTCTCTCTCTCATATTAACACTAATGCAATCATGACAGAATGAATAAGAAGAATAAAGGTAAATAACTTCATAAATACTGACAAACACACTACCTAACTCATAAAAAAATACTGCCGGCCACACTTGTAGCGGTACATTTCTACACAGTTCATTGCACCAGACCATCCCATCCCATACCTTAGACACAACTAAGCCTAGGTTGTTTGTCGAATTATTAAGTGTACCATGATACCCACCAAGCCCAGTAACAGAACAAACATCTGTTGACTAAGTTCACATACCATTTTTGGGACAAAAAGAAACGAAAACAACCTTCAGAAGTAAGATTGGCATTTTCACTCCACTTCTACACTGCTTCATTGGTGGAGATGGGAGGAATTATAGTATCTTGAAGGAGAAGTTAAAGATTATGGCATCCACTAGCCTACTAAAGTTTGCATGTGGAATGAAGTGTTGAACATGACAAATCCAGGTAAAGTAGGAAAACAAACATTAGCCGTTTCAAAGTTTGTGCCAGATCCTCTCTGAGAGTGACGTAAAATCTGGCTTTGTTAGTAGAAGTGTCAAGTCCTTTGTAGAAGACAAAAAGACAATTTCAGTAAAACTAACCATTTCATTTGGCCTTTGAGGAGTCAAGACTGGGCGCTTTGCCTAGTTTTATTCTGTTGGACCTACACAGATACAATCTCAACGATTTTATCATATTAGTTCTTCAAGGAACCAACCCGTCACCTTCCATTTTACCTTTGGAATTTTGAAGTATGTTTATCAGCTGTGCTGGTGAAATAATTTGCTTTCCCAGTGAAAGCCTAATGGTTCCTGTTAAGCAACATTGGGAAGGGTTGGTACTTGGATGGGTAACCATGCTTGGAAGGCTCGCAGAGCATGAAAGAGCGCGTTGACTTGTTCAAGTCAAGCCAGTGCCTCACGTAGGACATGATGCAGTCTTCCAGGCTGTCAAGCACTTTCTCTATGAATGGAATTTTGAGGAAATAAAAGTGCAGCTTGGAAGTGGCCATGATGTTGACAGCCTGGAGTTTGGCGGCCACTGCGAAAGGGGCAACGTGGATCTTAGCCACGGTGACTTCAAAGTCACTGACGATCTTCTCCACCTGTTCCGTAGCAGTCAGGTTGATGTTGTGGCCCAGGTACGTGTTCGGCTGCTCTCTGTCTGGCATGAGGATGGGAAAGCCCTGCACTACAAGCTAAGTAAAGGCTGTGTCGCCTCTCTTACTCAAGTTGTTACCGGTGCATTGACCATGCAGGATGGCACACTTTCGATGCTTCACCTCCATATCTGAGCAGAAACCGGATAAGGAGATAGGCACTGCCTTGATTAAGCTGGCATAGAGAAAAGGGAGGTTACATGGGGACATTTATATGGGGACATTTATATGGGGACACTTGCACGGGGACACATTTACTCGGTCATCTAGGACACGAGCATCCTGATCTTTAATAAAGTCTTGTCAATGTAAATAAAACCCATGTATGCACAAACTAGACCTTTTTTATTTTGTCATAAGTTGTAGACTATGGAGAGTGTGCTGAAGTAGCTTGGTGAGGTGTGAAGACAGCAGGAGCTTGTGTGGAAGACATCACCGTGGTGTGAAACATGTGTTAACTAGGTGTAAGCTGGGGTCATGGTGGGATCAAAGCTAGATTGATTTCACGCATGAATGTAAAACTGAGTAGTCTGGTTTCTAAGATCGCACCTCTTCCTTTAGATTTCATTTATGCATTCTTATTCCCAAAATTGTGGAAGGACCAGGCATCAGGATTATTATTGGGTCTGAGGACACTCTCTCTCTTTCTGTTCTTTCTTTCTTTTCCTCTTAGTTCTTTATGTCTTGTTTTTCTTTTGTTGTTTTTAAATGTACTCATCTTTTCTTTCTCTCTTTCTTTCTTTTTTATTTAAAAAAAATTTACTCTTTCCTTTAAAAAACAAATGTATTTTCAGATTTTTTAACATTTTTATTTGTTTAAACCTTATTTTATTTTATACAATTTTTTAAAAAGATAATAATAGTAATGAGTAACAGTCAAATGTTTTACAGTAATATTGGGTGGACTTATCGCACCCTGGCCTTGCAGTGATTCAAAGCACAAACTGTCAAAATGAAATTATAGTCCTTTTCTTGTTAATGTCGAGCGCACATGATCAGTGTGTCGATAATTCTGGAACCTGGATCAAATCGTGCAATCCCTTGATCAGTGCTTTGATATCATCTTCCCATTGTGTGACTCATCTTACTCTGCACCCTCTACACCAGCCGTTTTGTTTTCCTGGAAGACTGCTGAAAGTAGAATCAATAGTTCTGCACTGTGACTGTTCTAGACCCTCTCTTCAGTATATGAATAGCTGTTGATGGTTAGTGATGAGACTGCTTTTGTTTGCACCTATGCAACATTTTCCCAAGTCTATAGCTTATGAAGATTAATATGTTTTAGGTTTATTTAGTTACAAACTATCTTTTTTTGGAGAGCTTCTCCACACCACATCCACCCGTCCTCTCTTCTGAAATTAAAACTGACTAAGTTAATCAGCTACAGCAATATAAATTGACAGAAGATCTAATTGTTCATCTTGGATTTTTTTAAATATAACTATAATTGCTATTTCAAAAGTTTTTAAATACTCAGTCACACTAAGTTACATTTGTATGGTTACATAAAATGGGAATGTTTGTTTGATGCACAGGCAGAGAGAGAGAGAAAGTCCTTGAGGATTTTTATCCATTCAGAGGATGAACCCAGTGCAGAAGAAGAAATTCTATTAAATACAATGGACATATAGCGAGTATAAATATTTGAAGTTAACAAATGCCCCAAACATAAAGACAGTTAAAAATGTGTGTAAGCTATTGACTTGGAAAACTGTTGTTTATAAAAAGGACAATAAGAACGTTTCAATTATAATTATAATACAAAATTGTGGAGTTTTTTCTTGGAACTGTCCTTTTATTAAACAAACAATAAAACAACAAATATAAAATTAGGCTCATTGCCCAGTGGGATCATATAGCCAGCCTAAGGGCTAAGGAGGGGGGGTGGGGTAGGGATGTACAATAATAGACATAACAGCAAGGATGGCACTATATCGCTATAAAATAAACATAAAAAAGACACAGTAGCATCGAACTACAAACAATAACATAGGCTACTGAATCAAAAGACGTCAAAGATACTGGATTCATATGAAAGTAAACAGGGTTCAGCTATTTTGACACATACATATCTCGAAAATATGCTCTCAAAAAAAGACTCAATAGAAGAAATAAAAAATAAAATAAGTCATAAAAACAAGAGCATACAGATAGTTAATTATCTATTGCTTACAGGGTCCAGCGGACTGCAAAGAGCCGAATCAGGACCACAACTTGGTTGAAAGAGGACTCACCCCTGATCCATATGAAAGATATGTTGAAACAACCATAGTGGTAACATTGAAGGTATTCCACCAGCCAGTAACTTTACAATAAAGGCATCCCACACAGAGGATGCTGAGGCTATACTCTAATTTATCGAACCCCGTTTACAAAAATAAAATAGAATATAAACATCATTATAAAGTATCAACAAAACACAAATGTATACATGTATATAAAATGCCTACATTGCTAAATAATAATATCATAGGAAGCCTTAGTGACCATTTGGCACAAACAACAAAGTGTCCAATATTCCCAAACTGACCCAGCAGACCTCACACACAAATGAGTTTTCGAAGAGTTTTCAAGAAAAATGGGTAGGTGACTGGTCTAGCGAAGAAGACAGTATAGTAGATTGATAGAACAGAGTAGGAATGAGAAAGAACAAACTAGAAAAACATCAACAGTGGGAATTAAAAGCACTACATTTCTAGAAAGTGGGGACACTATTTAAACAGAAACCCCCGGCAGCCCCTCTGTGCGGCGCATAAAGATGCAAGATAAGACAAAACAAAATCAACAATCATCATTAAAGAGTATTGTCGCACGTGAGAAAAACGAAAAATGCAATGTGGTACTACTATCAAAAAAGTGAAAATATGATTCCAATAAAGTTATAAACCAACATAAATTCATCAGTATGCTGTTAGATTTCGAGTTCATTAGCTGGTTTAATGACATTTGGGCGATTCATAAAATATTGTGGCAATAGGGAGCATCTGTTGTCTTTTAGGAGGGGATTAGTATAATTAAACAAATAGTGAAATTCATCACTTATTTCATTTCAATCAAACCTTCAACACAGCCTTTCTTCTCTCAGAATATTATATATCTTTGAGTGTTTGTGGCAACCGAGTCTAAACTGTAACAGGTTTATTCTAAAAAATGGTGACAAATTAACTAAATAATCCTCAAAACAAAACATAAATAGTATCCTAAATTTCTGGAAATTTAGTGCTTTAAATTCCCACTGTCGCTCTCTTTCTCCTTTGTTCTTTCTCATTCCTACTCTGTTCTATTAATCTACTATACTATCTTCTTCGCTAGACCATTCACCTACCTTATTTTTCTTGAAAACAAGCTCAGTTGACGTAGCCATACCATCGGAGTTTCCATTTCTTCACCACTATGAGCATGTCATCGTGTTATCCAATGGCTTGTGTGATGACATGTCAGAACCCTTGTTCATTACCTAATAAATCATTTGACTCTAGAAATAAATTAATCATATTATTAATGATGGTAGTAAAAAATTTACCCAAACAGCTAAGAAAAGTTATATCTCTGTAATTGTCTACCCGTAACATTCCCCCTTTTCCATTTTCTTCAAGTATGCTGAATAATAATAATAATAATAATGGATCATTGGATGCTACAAGTGCCTTATTCCTAAATCAGACTCAAATGCACAGTGATCTGTAGCTAACATACTCACCCACATGCTACGAATACTCTTACAACCACAACAAACACACATTCATCACTCAAACATGTGGTGTAAAGGGCAAGTCGCTGTTACAAGATGGAAAGGAAATCAAGTTCTAATTTTGAAATTTTAGATCTAGACTGCATTCGATACCATTATTGAAGGGATTGAGGAAGCCGAAGCATTAAGATAAAACTGTCTGTGACCTAAGGAATTGAACCCGTGACCTTCAGCATAGGAGTCTAGCAATTAACCAACTGTCGCCATCAGGCCATCCCAGTTTGTACTTAAAATTTGATATGGCCAAGTCTTAGGGTTTGTTATCAGTCTTAGTGTCATACAATTCAAAGGCTGTATTTCTCATGAACATTGGACACCTTCAGAGGGAGAGGGAATTGACGACTGTGTAACTTGAAACTTGGTAACCAAAAGCACTAGATCTTTTCACCCCTGCTTTGAATAACGGTTGGTGTGCATGGAGCGTGGCCAAGAACAAATCTACCCACCATTGTGGCACGGGGCATAGCTTGCCTCGGTGGCAGAGCTGGCTTTAATGCATGCTGTGGTGATCATTGAATGGGACGTGAGTGCTTTGGAGGGACATAGTGGTGGGTTGTGTAGTCTTTCTTCTGAGCGATATGTCATGATAGTTTTGCAGGACTGTTTGGTTAGGTTTAGTCTTTCTGTTGATGCTAAGTTTTAATAACACGTGAGCTGCCTGAAGTATGCACTAAACACCTCCTGTTTCTTCACATCTTGTGATCTGTTTGTGAGACAATTATTTAAATCACTCTCACATTCATAATACAGAACAATACAATGCCACTTTAAGCACAAAAATATGCCTAAACACCTCCTGGCTCTTCACATCTTCAGATCTGTTTGTAAGACAGTGTTTTTTAAATCACTATCACATTCAATACAATACAATGTAATACAGAGCAATACAATGCCACTTTAAGCACACAAATATGCCAATCCCAGCAATTTTGACTTTTCATTTTTTAAAAAGAAAAGATCTGTATAAAAAATTGCTTCATGCGTAAAATGATTAATCCATCTTGCTTGCTTAGACAAATAAGCCTTGTTCTCATGTCATATTATTTCCAAACCATTTGCCTCCGTCATTACCCAACCTTACAAATCATCAAAATTGCTTTAAGCAGCAGTTGAATGGCTTTAACCATTTGCGGTCTGTATTGATTTGTAGTCACTAATCATGTATGAATAATTGGGAATTAATTTCAGCAAGGTAACTAAAGCTTGTGCTAAATCTGTACCAAGAACGGATGACCTATTTTATGTGAAGGAATTAAGGTTTCTTTAACTTAGATCTTTACAGTTTATGATATTCCTACAGTCCTCCTTCATGTATCTGTTGGTTTGTGAATTTATTAAGTTTGATAGAATCTTGTATCAATCAGAGACCTGTAAATACTTATTTCGTAAAGAGTTCAGTTAAATAAATTAAGAATTTAAAAAAAAATTCATTGACCTAGAAGGCCTAGTAAAAATGCATAGTGTGAGCTAAGGCTACTATTATTCATAAACTCACTGTGAGAAGCAAGGATAAAGAGTTTTGTTTGAACCACTGTCATTATAGTGTTAAGATAAATTTAAAATAATTCAAGATTTGTCAATTTTCATTGACAAAGTAAATAAAGAAGAAGAAAGAATGAAAGTTCTTTGTCAATAGTGAACGGTGAAATATTAATGCTGTCCGCAGTATTGGGGTTTCATTGTACAGTTTGATGCCATTGAAATGTTTTATTGAGATTGACAACAAGCAAGTTTTCATGCTGACCCAGCCGGCATTCAACCATTGCCCGTACAGAGTGGTGTGTCACAGGGTGTGCTGTTTGTGTCCCTGCTTCTCTCTAGTGCAGGCTTTATTGGACTGTTTGTGTTAAAAACTACTTAACTCTCAACCCCTGATGGGCATGTAATCATTTCTCATGGATAAGGTAGGAGACTTGGAGTGACAATGGAGGTTTTGAATGTTTCATTGTTGTGCACAGATTTGGTGTAAAATTGTGGTAGTGTGTTACAGACATACGATGTATGAGTGGTGTGGCAGTACTTTGTGATTACGACTTAATGTGATTTAGGGTATTTTGTGTTGGGACTGAACGAAGAATGGTTTCCTTTGGAATATAAATGTTTACAAATTGGAATATATCTGTCGTAGTAGGTTGTTGCAAATGATCTCATTGTGTTTGATACATCATAGCTATAGAAAGTCAACTTCCACAGACTGAAATATGTTATATATATTGGGTTAACTTTTCGGAACATTGCTCCTGCTTTAAATAATACTATAGAATGCTGTATAAAATTTGGACTAGGGACAGGTTTACAATTTCAGCTTGTGCGTTTCATGGAGATGTCCACAACTTGCACGAGGCATTGTTATGGCGGTGAGCCTGTTTCAAGAGGGCACTCATGCACGGAGTACTAAGATTATATTTCTCTCTAGGGGGTTCTTTATGTGTGTGGCAAAGCTGAGGACAAAAGGAACCTTGAAGTAAGAGATAGACCATTAAAGAGGCAAAAGCGAAATAGGTTTGGAATCCACATTTGCAATGACCAACACTTAAGGGAAGAAGACTTCTAACGAGGAGATCTAATGTAGATGTTTACAATTTTCTTCACTGAATAGATCAAGTCAGTTTTCAAGATTTATTTCAGATTAACAACAACCAAGCTAGAAATCAGTAGTCGAGTAGGGTAAGTTGGTGGTTAAACTATAGCCCAACAAATATTCAAAAGGATTTGTATCACAAATGCCAATAGCATAGTGGAAAACTGGAGTGCTCTCCCTGTTAGCATGACATTCGCTCAAAATATCAACTCGTTTAAGAACCTTTTGGATAGCAACCCAACATTTATAGATAAGTTTAAAGAAAATGATGATTAAAGGTAGTGTTTCATCAAAATTGTACTAAGTTACCCGCACACAAAAATGTTAAAAGAAAAGGTATCGAATAACTTAATAAGCCGGTAGGCCTAAAAAATAAATATCCTAAATATCCGCTTACTGCTACTGTTACTACTACTATTACTGTTACTACTGCTGCTACTACTACTACTACTATCATGTATCCACACCTATTGCACAGGAACACATGCATATATATATATATACCCATATATCTATATATATATACTTTTCAACACAACTATGTGTTTCGCCTTTAACCAGACTTGAAATCAGTTTGAATATTGTCCTATCCAGTTTCACCCGCTTGCCAGCTCACATAAAATTTCGACACAATGTATGGAGAATGCAATCTTTTTATCAGAAACGGGAGATTTATGAGGTTATGTGGCTTGGAGTGGACCTGCGTTCATTAGATTTATAGACAGATATAACACTTGGCTTATCCAAATCTCTTTATGTTGCATGAAGAATTTCTATTCAGATTGCAAATGCCGTGAGACATGGTAAGGTGGTCACTATATTAATGATGTTTTTGAAACACTTCCATTTTGCATATAATATATACTTAGGTAGACTTTTAAAAAATTGGTGCAAGAGTGCCATCCTACCAGGGTTATATGATTACATTTTTAAGGCGTTTAAGTTTTCTTGAGAGTGTAAGTTCATTTGATTTTTTGTGTGTGATTTTTTGAAATTATATTGTCCCTTTTTATTGGGAAATTCTGGGCCGTCTACCCTGGGGAAGGCGTAGTCGCAGCCTCTGGCGCGCCCAAACCCAATCTACCTAATATTAGTTGTGTCTTTGAAATTTTGCTTGGGGAGCAAACCGGAGTATCCGGAGAAAACCACCCGAGACACCACCCGAGACGTTGCCTGAGTCGAAAGTAAATAATATTAGGAGAACCATAATGCCCAGAGGCAGAGTCGATCCCACACCTGTCAGACGCCATTGGTTTCTAGCGAGTGGACAAGGCAAGGCAAGTTAGTCCCGCCTTAGACCATGCGGCTACAACGCTCGCACAAACTAACAACTAAAATGAGGTTGGAAAATTGTGTACTTCAGTGATGAATTAGCCTTAACACCCTCAGGGTCCTACTTGTATTTTATACTTGTACGTAACTAGTGTGGAATAAATGTTATTATACATAGTACAACTATGAGGAAAGGATCATTGTAGTGGCTGGAATAACCGTTTAGTCTTCAGTCAAGTTTGGAAGGAGCGAAATTGAAAGAAGCAAGACTTAAGTTAACCAGATTTGCCTAGATGTGTGTACCCGAAGTTTTCCCTTATCACAGGCAGGATAGTGTGAAAGATAAGGCAGCATGTAGATATAATTAATGGCTGTACGTACTCATGCTGAGTTCCAGCGAAGTCACAGACCTGTTATTGAAGCACTTGAATCAGGTGTAGAACGCTGTAGTCCGTGATACTCGGCGTTTACTGACTCCTCTTAAAACGGGTTTATCGCACACTTGTACATGTACAGTTATTATTCACAGGTCTTGTTTCCGTATTTGGGACATTTTTTAACAAGATAATGCCAAACAGACCTTTTTTATTTAATTTTTTTTCCCTCCGTTTATGGGAATTCAGATAGCTTGTAAGCTTGTAGACTTACCCTTCTTGATTGCAAACTTGTACAGTTATTGTTCACAAGTTTTGTTTGGTGCTTTCCAGTGTGTGTGGTTTTATTGCTAAGATAATATCAGCAAGTCTGTCTTTCTTTATGGTCTGTGTACTCTGACCAACAGTTTACATTTACTGGAGAGCTGACTCAAGTATGCTGCTTACAGCCTGAACTTCTGTCTCTAGTTTGTACCCTTTGTATGTTTGGTAAACTTAAGAGACTGCATGTTTACAGTATTGTGGTCTGCAAAAGGCGTAAAATGTCAAGCCAGTACATCTTCATTCACAAAAGGACTGAACGTTTTGGGTTGTCACTTGATGCTTGCTTGTCACAGAGGTCAGGACATTGACAAGGTCACATACTATGTACTGCAGACCTACAGTTTTAGGAAGAGAAGCATTTGCCGGCACAGAAAGTGAGTTGCAGATCCAGTGTAATCTTAGGTCTGTGACTGGTAGTGGTACTCCAATAGTTCATGTCCAGGGTTGAATGGTGGCCCCCCGGAGGACTTTCTCAAAAGTGATAAGGCTTCAGTGGAGGTCCTTACAAATTAGCAGTTTCTTGGTAGTAAACATCACAGTTAATGACATTTTATAGTCTAATAATGCTTCGTGGCGAGATTTGTTTATCCCTAGGTTATTATACTTTCACAGTGGACAAAGTGATATGATGTGTAGACCTGTCTATGTGCTCTCACCCATGGATAGTCAAAGCCATTGAATGGTGTAGGCCATGCTGGCTATTTTAATACTGTAGGGCTGGTCTTTCATATAGATACAGATGTCCACAATATGATCTTGAACTTGATGGATGTAGAAGGTCTCTCCCACCTGTTCATCACTCCAATGTTGTAATGTCAAATTTACTTGCATGTGTGGTGATAAAAAACAAAAGATACTGAACACTGAGTGCTGGGTTGGGATTCGGAATGTCTATCAGTTTAGAAATGTTTGACAGTTAGTTAAGGCACATAGGCACAGCATAGGCAGGTTTTGCCAATGTTGAGTCCAGATGATTCTTGAAATGGTTGACCACACTATTGGGCAGACTGTTCCAGTCAGATCACACGTTGTGAGAAGAAGTTGCTCAGAACTTCTAGTTTACCGAGGCCTTTACTCAATTTCAGGGAGTTTCCTCTGAAGCTTTTGGTTGTGGCCAGATTGAATTGTGGGCTGGACACCTCATAAAGGTGGAGGTATTTGTACAAGTCAATCATGTCTCCTCATCCGGATAAGTTTTATCCCGCAAGGATGATGGCAGTTTAGTGGCTCTGCTTTGAACATATTCAGTCTCAGAACACAAAGTGTTATGGTGTGTTGTTGCCAGTGTGACCGTATTCAAGAAAGGGTTGTACAAGACTTTTGTACAGTTGTACAAATATCTCTTTGAACATTGAGAAAGTCAAATGAACGTCGAATGATGTCTACCACTTTGTTCGCTTTAGCTGCTGTGCAAGCTACACGATCTTTGAAGTTAAGTTTATTGTCTATGAACACTCCAAGATCTCTTTCAAGATCACATTCTGACAGATTGATATCAATTTCTACGCTATCTTTTTTTCCTTTTATGGTGGTACCGTGTATGTTGCATCTGATTTTTATTTCCCAGTTTGAGTATGTAAAACGTCTCGATGTTGATCACACAAGTAGCTGAGATAATGAGAGTACTCCCTATTAAGTTTCACTGGCCCTACCTTATGTATAAATAGATTTGCTTGAAGTTTTGAGTTAGATGGTCTCTTTCTCAATTGCCTGGTCTGGCCACTCTCTCTCTCTTTATTTTTCTCTCTCTTTTCTCACTCTCTCTCCCTGTCTCTTTCTCTCACTCATTCTCTGTCTCTCTCTCTCACACACACACTTACTTCCTCCATCCATCTGTTTTCCTCCTCTCTCTATGTCCCTCCCTCCCTCCCTCCACCTCTCTCTCTCCCTCCCTCACTCACTGTTGCTGTATACTGTTCAATCTGGCATCAGACCTAAACAATGAACGTTGATGCCAGATAGCTTTAACACACCTCTATGATACTTGGCTAAATGCAACTAACCAACGGAACATTATTGGAACAGGGTTTAATTTTCTTTAAAAGGTTTTTGATTTTGCAAAATCATGATAGTTTGATTCAGGAGATGAATGTAATTTCTACTTTATTGACATTTTGTTTTTAGCTTCATTTTAGCCATTGCCGGTCATAGAGGGCCAGTGTGAATGAATGTATGGATATGTACATGTGTGGAAATGCATGAGAAAGAGAGAGAGAGAGAGAGAGAGAGAGAGAGAGAGAGAAGGGGGGGGGGGGGGAAGAGAGAGAGAGAGAGAAGCAGGGCCTGTGATAAATGCATGTATGACAAATATTATTTATTGTTCATGGAGGTTAAAGTTTTGTGGCCCACGCCAAAGGAAATTTTCTACTTTTATTTATGCAATGTGAAAGTTGGACAACAAAGATCTATTGTACAGTGGAACCTCCGGTATACGACCGTCCAAAATCTGAGAATAAACGGTCTTATAATAGAGGTGGTCTTATACCGGAAACAAGGGGGTGGGGTGGAGGAGAGGAGGGTCAGGCTCGGAGGGGTATGTAGTCATGATTTTCACACTCACCAGCATGTATTCTCTGACAAAGGAAACTGTAAAACATGTTTCATTTTTAGCTTTGTCTTTTATTCACAACTTCAAAAATAGAAAACAGTCGTGTCTTCAGACATTTTGAACAGGGAAAAACTTTCTCTCTGCCAAACTCAAAACTTTCCATTGAGCGACGCCATTTCGACAAGCCAGTGTAGGCGAGTAATGTCCCTTACTTGCGAACCGGAAATAGCAGACAACTGCAGGCCTACACTAACATGAGAGAAAAACGAAAGGTACAGACACTAAATTAGCTGATATCTCTTTTAAATTGCCTAAGACGGTCGTATAAAGGGCTTAAGACACAGTCACTGGTCGCATAAACGAGGTTGTCGCATACCAGAGGTCATTTATTATTGGAAGTGAATCCGTCAGAAGTTTTCAGGTCACATAACGGAGGGAGTCATATACCAGAGAGACGGATACCGGAGGTTCCACTGTATTGTAATTTGTATTGTATTGTACTGCTGTACTTTTAGTCTACACATTTTCTTATGATAATGTGCTGAAGGTGGGGCAATTCACCATACATCTAGATGCATGATGGACATTCTAGCAACACTTATGCAGGTTTAGTCTGCTTCTAATACCCATGTGTATATAGTATAAAGGTTCAAGGTTGTATTTGGCCATGTGTGCGCTCTGCAGGTATACAAAGTTCACTGATCTCTGAGAGAAATATTGGTTCAGCAAATGTTTTATGATAATATTATGATAATTCTTGTCTATGAATTGATAATGGGACACGGTAAGAGCTTTTCTTTCCCTTCCCTGCAGTCTTTATGCTTATTGGGGGAGTTATTTCTTTGTCGCTGCTTTTGAAACACTTTACACTGTTTAATTGATATATATCTTTACTTTACTTTTATTATACCGTTAATGTTAATTTTGTTTGTGTATCTTTACACATGTAAGATTACGTTGTATTCCCCCCTTCCCACACGCACGCACACACACACACCACCCACCCACACCAATGCACGACAACCCACACACACCACACCACCTCCTACTAAAAAGTGTGAAAGGAATACAAAACAATTGTACTGGTGTTTAAAAATGTCAAGAAATTGACCCTTGTTATTGACTGGCATGCATAGCAATGGGAGTCTATGTACTCAACCACACACCCCCATTCCACTCCCCCACACACAAAAATTCCAGATTTTTGCAATCCTCTGCAAGACAAGTAAAAAATGAAATTAAGAAAAACAAATTGTCTGACCGTCCATCTGTCCACCGTCTGCCTGTGCAAAATCTGTAAAGTCACTAAGTACTCAGAACCCATTTCTACTATCACTACCAAACTTGGTAAGATGGTGTATACCCATGAGACGTCATAATTGATCAGTGAATGAACGACTTTGCTTCAAGGTCAAGATCACAGGGTCATCAATTGTTAGTAAAAAAAAAAAAAAAAAAAAAGGCAATTTTTCATCCAATTTTAGTTTTTTTTTCTAGTTTATTAATATTTATTGAACTTATGATTCTTTGATGTATGATAGATATTAAATGAGACAAACATACTATGCAAATTTGGTCGACCTCACTACAAGGTCACTGGAGCTGTCCAAAGTCGGTTAGTATAGGTACTTTGAAGTGACCTTGACCCTAAACTTTGAGATATAAAGTCCAAACTTGTGGTATTTAGAGATGATAGATTGCTCTTTCTATATTTTCTGTTCTTTTGTTGGTTTTGAAGGTCAAGGTCGTTTTAGGTCTTGCAAAAACATTAAAAAAAAATAGGTAATCGTACAATGGAATGGCTATATATATATTTAACCCATAGTATGCAACAACATTGGGTTATTTGATCAGACATGCCTGAGATCACTTGAGGGTCAAGGTCATCCCAAGGTCAAAGTCACTGAAGGTCACGGTCATCCCAAGGTCACTTTTTTTAAAGGAAGGGGGGGGGAGGAGGCGGCGTAAAGAGATTTCTCTTATATTGCGCACTTTTAAGCTCAGAGAGCTTCTCAAGGTGCTGGCCTGTAATATCCAGCAATCACACAATAGTTTGCTGAAGTCAGGATTTCAACCCACATCACCCAAAACGCACTCTAAAACAACTTTTGCTGTACTTTATTTAATTAGTACATGAGTGTATTTGGAGCCAGAGGTCAGTGTCACCTCAAGGTCAAGAGCATAGACAGATCAATGTATGCCTGTATGTGATAATATTATCAATACCACAAGCATTACATCTTCTATTAAACTTGGACCTTGTGCAGTTGTACAGGAGATTAGATCGTGTATTGTTGTATATTGACAAAACGCACATGTAGAGTAAATTGTGTTCCAATTCTGATACTGCCCAAATAACGCAAGAGAAATTAAAATATCTTGAGTCGAGAAAATCCCTCCTCGATGTAAAATCCACGTTTATAATTTCATTTCAGAGCGTACAATCTTGAGTCAAGAAAATACCTACTCAATATTGAAAGGCACATGTATATAATTTCCTTTCAGAGTAGACAACACTTGTGACTGTATACAATGTGGTGTCGTTTATGTAACCTCTATTCACCAAAGTGACTGTAGATGATCTTTATACAAATCTGACGCTGGTGCTTTTCTGTTCTACCCCGGCAACCACTTTCACTCACTGTTCAAAGAGATTTTCAGAGTTTTCAATGCCAGAAATGTTTTGTCTGTTTACGTCTAGACTTGCAGGCTTCTAGATTTTGAATGATGTGTGTATTGACTGCTAGCCTATTGACTGCTAGCCTATTGACTGCCAGTGCTACTTGATATTGATAAGCAGTCAACTGTGGCTCATCATAATGGCTGGATTTGATTGAGCCCTGTACAGCCGTGAAGGGAAATTTAGTGCCGGAGACTCGGCTCAACGTTTTAGGACCTGACCTTTGCTAATTTTGTTTTTTTGTGCTTTCAGTAAGGTGCAGTATGATAGTCTGCACAGGATAGCACAGTTGAGTATGATAGTCTGCACAGGATAACACAGTTGACTGCTTGCATTATACGCCTACAATTATTGGTCAAGCTTGAGACAAAGGCTAAAGATGAACTTAGTATTTCATTTTAGCCTTTATTTCATTTTAGCCTTGTTTTACTTTGAGCAGTACTTGTAAATGAACTTGAAAGCTTGATTTTTATTTAAAGAATCTCTGGGTTTTCTCTCTTCCGTGGCCATCCCTCCCTCTCTCTCTCCTGCCCTCTCTCTCTGATGAACTTAAGTGAAACTGCTTGCACAGAAAATGAGTTGTGGATCTAGTATTTATAGGTCTGTGGTATTCTACAACTCTCTGTGAATTCAGTAGCATTGTTACAACCAATTCCTACTTATACTAAGAAGAATGATGCATTGAAATGGATCTATAGTGATCTGATTCCCAGCCTGTGGTGTTATTATTCAGCCACTGATTATCCTGGTAATTTGATTTCCGATTCTTGTTGATGTACTCAATGCAATGCAGGATCGAATCGGGCTAACACTTTTCCATGCACTGAAGTAATTTTGTGGCATCGGCCATATTTCTGTCATGTCTTTCTTTGTGGTTGAGATTGCTGGGTATTGAATTTTAGTTGTATCAATTAAAAATACGGGTTTTGAAGGAAACACTTGTTGCAGAGAAAGTAGTTATGTACAGTTGTGTGTTTGTATTTCAGTTATTGAAGCATGACTGTAACGAAAGGGGTTATTTCAAGAAACTGCGCGTATGCGTGCGTGAATATTCTGCGTGTTCTCCCGTCTCACACTCCCTAACTCTCAAGAATTCTTTTGTTGTCACACCCCCTTCTATTGCTAGAAAAATAAACAATAATCAACAAAGTTCACATAAGTACATCCAACTCAATCAATAATATGGAAAATATATATATAGTTTTGTACTCACGTACTATGTAGAAATAATCTGTGGATTATACCATTCACAAACACATACATAAGTCTCAGTCAGATAATCCGAGAATAAAGTCACCAGTCACAAATAATCACCAATATCGGCCTGGTCAGATAATCCAAGTATCACCAATCACAATAAACACCAATATCGACCTGGTCACCGTCGACAGAGAGAGATTCCCCCAATAGTCTCATGGAGGTTAGGATTTGCTGTGTCTTTCTTCGTCTCTAATCTCTGTCTTTGTCTATATACTATCTTCCTTCTCCTTGTCCTTCTCTCTATCTATCCTGGGTTTCCTCCTCTATCTATCGTCCTCTTCACCGTAGTCAATAAACCTCCCCAGCCGCTGTTGCTGCTGCTGCTGAGGTGGCAGTGGTTGCTACTGCCGCTGATGTGGTAGCGGTTGCTACTACTGCTGATGTAGCTGTGTTTAGGTGCTCGTCTTCTTCTTCGTCTTCTTCTTTGGCTTCTTCTCTGGCTCCTTCTTTATGCTTCCACCCTTCTTCCTCCTCGGCTACTTCTTCCTCTGCTTACTCTCTCCTTCTCTTCTTCTTCTTCTTCTTCTTCTTCTTCTTCTTCTTCTTCTTCTTCTTCTCGTCTTCTTCTTCTTCTTCTTCTTCTTCTTCTTCCTCGTCTTTCTTTCTTTCTCTTTGCCTCGAGGCCCCTCAGCCGGAGACTTCTGAAAACACACTAAGTTTTCCCCCACTAAATATCTTGATACATAGACTTTTCTGTATTACCACATATACCTTTCTCTTCTCTCTGTGACGGGACCAGACCAACATTTTAATTCGAATCTCATATGTGTAGAACACAGTTCACACATACGCAAAAATTGTAAAACTAATTATAACAACTATATTACCTCATGACGCTGATTAATTTCATTCACAAAAGTAAATATAATACTATACATTGCAAGTTGAGGTTTCAACCTCAAATCAAATACTAATCCAACTTGAATTCGTTAACCAAAAAATATACAACGATCCACCATCTCCATCACCTCCCTAATCCATCCTTCATACTAATATCAAAAATTATTTATTATCAATTCTTATTCCACAATAAGTAGAATATAATCATGGTTAAATATTATTACGTTTATAACACAATATTTCAATGATAAACCAATACCTGCAGTCAACAGCTGCCAGAAGTACAAACACACCCACCCACTCCGTGGTACAAACAAGAAGAGACTGCCCACAAGTTTGAATGTGATTGGTGAATCGTCACATGACTAGCTCAGCCAATCAGCATTCAGTTATCAATAAAAAAATATTACTGTTACTATCTTCTCACAGGAAGATACCACAATACAAAAAGTCATCGGACCGCAATAGTACAAAACCGGTCCGTGACAATACCCCCTTCGGAGGAAATCATTTATGTAGATTTTTGTGGTTGAGACATAATTATGCAGCTGAGTAATATGTGAGAGTATGTGTGTGTGTGTTGGTGTATGTGGGTGTGTGTGTGTGTGCGTGTGTGTACTGTATAGTATTTATACTCTGGTCACTGCATTCCTGGTTTTAATTTTTTTCCCTTTTTTTTTTTTTTTTTTTTTTTTTTAAAAGGTCTTTGGCACGTGATTTGTGAAGTAATGAGGTTTACGTTATGAGAATTATTTCCACTGTGCATTTGCTTTGTTTGAATGGATGCTTGCTTTTGCACTGCAAACAGAACCAAAAGAATTTCCTGTCTCTTTACTTTTACTGTTGGTGGTTTCCAGAGTAGGCTGATACACACTCTAAAATTTACTGCCTTTGTTCGAGAGCTGAAACAATTGATCAAGGATCTAATTGTTTGTATAGGAAGTGATTAATATTGTTTCTATAGAACTATGTGTGTCAGATCTTCAACAAAGACTTCTACACCCTAAAACAATAACAATTTATGTGCAATAAGATTATAATCTTTATAATTAATAATTAACTCGTCACCTTTTTTTCTGTGTTTCAGGTCCTTGGTAAAGACTTTGGTCAGCCTGCGGCCCCCGAGTCTTCTCACTCATGATGGATGGGGCCGAATCAGTGCGCTCAGGGCGTAGTGAACGCTCGGAACGCTCACACCGCAGCCACAGCAGCCGCCACAACAACAATCACCACCACCACCAGTATCCTAGCAACCAGCAGATTCCGCCTCCTCCTTCCTCGTCGTCGTCACAGCTCCATCACAGACCCTCGTCAGCGTCCGGACGGTCGCACGGCAGTCGTCATGGTAGCGGCAGGGACAGGGATCGAAACGACCGTGACAGAGAGCGCAGTGACCGCGACGACCGCTCAGTGACCATCAAGATGCCGGCACAAGAGTCAGATATGGAGAGCAGAAACCTGGAGGAACGTATCGAAGTACAGGTCAGAGTTGTTCCCCTCCACAATGCCCTTCTGCATTGCAGCACATAGGCTAGAGACACTGGGTTGTTTGAGATACCAAAGGCTGCAAGTAGGCGCCTCGGACGGCTTGAGTTAGATCCTGTATCTTGAGCAGCTCTTGAGCTGGAAAAGCGCGCTATTAAAAACGATGCTGTTCTAAGAATTTAAGATACATCGGAACTATTTGTTGAAATGAGAGTGTACAATCCCACTAATTTCCTACCTCGCCATTTGACATAATTCAGATAAATACAGTTAACTAGACTGACTGTGCAAACCATCTCAAAAGTATGTGGGTTATTATGGTATAATACATTCACTAGGTGTTGTCAATGTTATGTTTGCTGTGTAGGTCATCCCCCAGGATGACAACTGGGGTGACAACACCACGGCCATCACAGGCAACACCAGTGAGACAGGCTTTTCCATGGAGGACATGACCAAGTTCTCCGCCCCTAAAGACTTTACCCCAGGTGTCCACTTCAACTGCGTGCGATTTTTGGGCACCGCCGTCGCCGTCATCCTGTCTCTCTTCGGGTTTCTGTCGCCCATTGCCATGGTGGTGCTACCCAGACTGGACGTTATCGACTGGGCCACCAAGCCGGACGGGTCAGCAATGGACGTGACAGTGTTGAAAACCTGTGCGCCGGAGTGCGAAGGGCTGTTGATTTCCTTCGCCTTCAAACTGCTGATCCTCATGCTGGGGACCTTAGCGGTGTTTTTCCGCCAGCCTAAAGCCACCATGCCCAGGATTTTTGTGTTCCGCGCGGTAGTGGTGTTCTTGGTGTTCGTCCTCACCTTCGCCTTTTGGCTGTTCTACGGCGTGCGCATCGTGAGGGAGAAGCGCACCAACTACCACGGCATTGTGCAGTTCGCCGACAGCCTGGTCGACGGCCTGCTGTTCATTCACTACCTCGCCTTAGTGTTGCTGGAGATTCGCCAGCTTCAGCCCCAGTTTGTGGTGAGGGTGACGAGGTCCCCGGACGGTGAGCTGAAGTGCTACAGCCTGGGTCTGCTGTCCATCCAGCGCGCCGCGGTGACAGTTTTGGAGAACTACTACCGCGACTTCCCTTCCTACAACCCGTACCTCGACATGATCGGTCGCCGCCCTGGCAAGCAGAGCCTTACTGGCTTCAAGGTGAGAGAGCAGGAGAGAGAGGAAAGAGTTGGAAGAAGGGAAGAGTATTTGTGCAAAGAGAGCGAGGCCTGTGATGTGTGTGTGGAGTTTATAGGCAGCTAGCTGTTTGCATGGAAAATCAATGGGTCATTGGAGGATTAGTATGGGCCAAAGAGATCACTGACACAGTTTAATCGTATACTCGTTTTTTTAAAAGTACATTGATTGGATGTTTACTGCTTCACCGGAACACTATTTTATGTATTTTGAATTCATTGGGTAATAAAGTGTTGTATCAATTAACTATTGAATGTTAAACTTCATACTATACACATTGAAGTAAGGTAAGCCTGCATAGCTTGTTGCTAGAATGTTCTGAATGCACGTCGATGCATGGTGACCTGCCCTTTGTTAGGGTGTAGCTGGCAACACAGCAGTGGAGATCATGCTGTTTCTTGCCACAGACAACAACAGAAAATGTTGTGCTTTTAATCTTGAATGGGAACAGTGGGTACAGCACACGTGTTTTAATTTAGATCCTATGTTTGAATTTAGTCCCTGAGCGAAAGAAATTGTTTTTATTAATATTATCATTGTGTGTGCTAAATTTCCTAGCCATGTATTCAGTGAGTTACTCTGTATCCTAATCATCAAATCAGGAGCACTGTGTGTCACAGGTGTATGATGTGGACGCCAACGGGCCCAACCAATCCATGAACCAAGGCAGGTCCAGAGCCATGTTCGCTGCGGCCGCTCGACGACGCGACTCCAGCCACAACGACCGGTTCTACGACGAACAGGAGTACGACCGGAGAGTGCGCAAACGTCGAGCAAGGTTGATTGTAGCAGCCGAAGAGGCCTTCACCCACATCAAAAGAATGCAGGATGAACAAGGTTGGTTTTAGTTTTTAGTTTTAAGAACATTTTTGGTTCATTGCAAACATCAGAGAGATCTTCAAATTAAGTCGGTACTTTCTTGGATTGTGTAATTTTGTTTACTTTGGAATCTATGCAGTAATCACCACTTAAGCTGTTTTTATACTGTGATAAAATGTTATTGCTGGATTGGTGCAGGAAAGTTTGTCACTGTTTGTCTGTATGCTTGCTGTCCAACATTGTGATTAGGATGATTTGATTCATTTTTAATGATTTGTTTTAACGAATTACGGTTTCTCCAGAGTTTGACTTGTGTGTGTGGAAAAAAAGAGAGTAAGAGGGAGCGATTTTGACGTGAAATGTTTTATTGCCTGTGGCAGTTTGAGGTAATTTGCAAAGATTATTATCCACACTATGTCATACTTTATTGTGTTGCATGTTTGAATGGTAGCTTTATTTGTTAGCTGTGTATTTGCCACGTGATGTTTATTGTGCTACTGCTGCCCTGTCATTGCTCA
This sequence comes from Oncomelania hupensis, assembly GCA_036898135.1. Classification (NCBI taxonomy): domain Eukaryota; kingdom Metazoa; phylum Mollusca; class Gastropoda; order Littorinimorpha; family Pomatiopsidae; genus Oncomelania; species Oncomelania hupensis. The sequence continues at coordinate 38,810,811 of CM072520.1, read as the reverse complement.
TGTTGAGGTCAATACAGTTGTATTGTACTATTTTCAATATGGCCGCTCCAGATTCTGAGAAGATATACTCTACTCTTCAGGTCATGTATTGAATGACGTAATACACAATTTATGATGTAACTCCTGACGTAATTTATACCTGTATAACATTTTTCATCACTGTTCCAGGTCCAGCTATCCCGATGGACCCAACAGAAGCGGCGCAGGCAGTTTTCCCTTCCATGGCTCGAGCGTTGCAGAAATACCTCCGCATCACGCGCCAGCAACCCAAGTACACCATGGAAAACGTCCTGTCGCACCTGGCTACTTGCATCTCCCACGACGTCGCGCCTAGATCCTTCATAGCTCGTTATTTAGGCCAGGGCGCCGTGATCATGAACGAGCGAGAGAGTAGATCCGTGGACCGCTGGGTGCTGGTCTGCGAGCAGAACGTGGTCAGAGAGTTGGAGGACGGCATTGAGTTCCAGCTGCGTCACAACGATGTGTCTCTGATGTGCCAGGTGAAAAAGCTGCCGCATTTTAGTCTGACCGAGGAGGTGCTGGACCCCAAGAGCAACAAGTTTGTCTTACGACTCAATTCTGAAACCTCCGTATAGCACAAGCTGAGCCGACGGCAATTCGTCGTGCGTGTTTATGTATGGCCTGTGAAGATGACCATTGTCAATCAACACAACCCAAGTGTTGCGTACAACTCAGTTCTGAACCTGAACTGAACTAAAGTGGCTTCATCATCATGCGGTGCTTTCCATGGAGTGTTGTAGTGTCAACGTGAAGGTTGGAAGTTGAAATCGGTCAACCGCACCTACGACAAATAACAAGTTTGTTTTGTGACTCAGTTGTTAAACCTCCACAAAGCAACTGTTGATGACAGTTTCCACTAAGCAGGAGACCATGATGATAACAGTACGGGAGATCTATCAAGCATAAACTGAAGGTGTTTGCCCCTCAGCAGTCTCCGACACTCGCAATTCAGGTCTGCTTCGCTTTTGGGCTAGCTGCTGTGCTGACTGCATTCAGAAGCAGTCTGATAGCGGGGAAAAAAATCTATTGAAGCCAGAAGAAACTGCGTTTTTGTGTGTTGTTATAGTTCCAGGAGAAATAGTAGAACGCATTGTGAAATGTTGACCTTGCAAAGTTCTCAATTCTGAAAATTAGCAGCAAGCTGAAAAGTCAAGAGAATTCAGTGAGCTTGGTGAGTTGTGTGAGTACTGTGAAATAATAGTATTTGAGCTTCAGAAACCTCTATACAACAATATAAAGTGAATTGTGTTTGTGTTGTAAATGAGGACAAGCTGTGCGCAGTATTGCAGTGGCTTCACTCAATATTTTTGTGGGTGTAGTAATGTGGCGATGAACTTTATTACAAAAAGTTTAGCCACTCCAAACCCCCAAAGCAAAAAAAAAATTTGTATTTATTTTTATTTTACAAAAGTTTTAGCATCAGCTAAAGGTTTTAGCATTAACTGAAGATAGTTGGGCATGGTAGAATATTATGGGAACAACTTGTAACATTACTAACATAGAGTTTTTTTTTTCCAGTAAAGGTGGAATTTCTGTATTCTGATTTAAAGAAAAGCTTAGATATGACATGAATCACTGAATGAATCACTAATTAATGTTAAGTGTATCTTAAAAAAAAAGACCAACAAAAAAAAAACAACCACCTACAAAAAGAAAATCCGTAAACGAACAAGCAAAAAGCTTGAACTGTTAGTTGTTGTTGAGTGTTGATGCTGCCTCAGAGACAGTTTGCGTTGTGGTTTCATATCTCCAACATTTTGTTAGCTGGAAGTTTTGTTAAAGTAGTGTCTGTAGTATTATGAGTGTATAGTTGTGAAGACTAGTGATCTTCCTGTACATCTGTATGCCTGTATTGCCAGCCAACGACTCCTTGTGTTTCTGTGTGACTAAAACCCATTGCTGTATTGGATTTTTGTTTAGCTTCCAGCATTAGAACTTCCTAGCGAATGGTGCGTTATAAAATGATAACTTTGGGTGCCGAGGAAACCTTGTGACAATATGCTGTGGCTTTGACAAATTGTGCTGTTGTCAGTCAGACGTCCATTGTGTGTATATTGCTGTGAAGGAAAACTGCTGCCAAGCCGAGGCAACACACCTCTTTTATCCTTGCACTACAGTCAAGAATTGACATTATATGTTTTGTGGAGGTGTGCGTTTTGTTTTTTTTCCATATTAACAACAGAGTTTCCAAACTCACACAAATGCTTTCTTGCTCACTGTTTGTCAACTTTGAGCTCAACGGCTCCTCCTACCTAGATCGTCACCCTAAACAACAACGTTAGCAGCTGTGAGATAAATTCAAGCCACTCATGCTCCAATAGCCAAGACAGTTTACAATGTGACGTTCCTCAAACGGCATTTTTGTGGGCTTTTGTTACGTCAAATTATGAACACGTTTGCCTAGTGTGTGGGTGTGCATGGAAAGATGGGTGCGTGTTTATGCGATTGTGTGCCTATATGGGTGGGTGTGCGTGCATGCGATTGTGTGTTGTTTTAAAATAAGAGTGAAGTAACATCTATGATAATAGAACAGTGACTTGAGTGTGTTCGTGGTTATCGCAAAGATAAAAGATGTCGGACAGAAATCAACAATGAAACCGATACTAGTAGGTAGCGGCAGTCAAAACTTGGTTTTGAAGTGAGAGTGTATGTTTTGAGTTGTCTTGAAGGAAAAATAAAGTACAAGCAAATCACACAAAAAAGTAAGTGGATACCTGTATTAGTTCCTGAGATATTGATATTTTAGTATTATATGCCGTCGCGGCTGTTCAAAACTGTAAAATAGGGCAATTTTAGCAGCATGTGGGTACCACATAGTTATCTCCAGCCCTTTCAACTTTTCAGGATCTGTTATCAGCAACCAGGAATAGAAAAAACACATAGTTCTAGCCCTCTAATCTCATATGGCTTTTGTCAGCAAGCATGCAAACTTAACAAAAAACGCAATTGAAACCATCGCAAAATTGCACGGGAGGGCAAATTCGGGTCATCACAATTCACACAATATCTATAGCAGCTGTCTTAAACTTTCAGATATTTCAAATAAATTTGTGTAGAACATGCCAATTTTTTTTCAGACAGCTTAGTTCAATACTTTTGGAGTATAAGAGCCTCAAAATTGACAAAAACCTCTTTTTGCCGAGCGGAAAAACAGGAAAATTACAGTTTCTCGCACTTCAATGCCAATAATTCACAAACTATTTAAGATACAACCAAAATTTTTGGTGTGTAGATAGATGACAGTGTAATCTTTACAGACATCAGTTGAATTCAGTGTAATCATATTTTTGAAAATAACTTTACACACAATCATAAAACTTGGCAAAAAGACTCCTGAGACCATGATGTAAAGAAATTTTACAAGTATTATCACAAAGATATAATTATAATAATGTATTTGTGTTATTATTAATAATAATATTATTATTATTATTATTATTATTATTATTATTATTATTATTATTATTATTATTATTTTTATAACCTTGTTGCAATGTTCTGTGTAAATTTTTCAATGCGGGGTAATAAAAGATTTGTTGACTTGGCTAGATCAGATCATCATGATTTATTTAGCTTGACACAATGGCATTAATGGTAAATTTTATGTTAGTTTTTCAATCATTTAACGCTAAATAATGAAGCTACGCCAACCACTAATTACATAATAGGTGTTATAATAAATTAAATGTATACAGTATTACAAAAAGGGGACGTTTACAGACCGAGTAGGCCTATTACTGGTCCGTAACTTTACTAAAACTATCGATTAAACATTGGAGCAGACGACACTTTCTATGCACTTCCGGTAAACGGTACAAGAATATTTTGCTAAATTATCAACATACCACACCATAAACTCATTACAATTTACCAGAAACTGGTCAATCCAAGACTGCACCGAACATACCAATAAATAATGGCACTGATTTTATTGGAAATCATAGCGAAGTCCAAGCAGCTCGAAGCACAATTTTCACTAGCAGCCATGACTTTCAAAGTCGTTGGCCTATCAGGCACGTGTTATGGGTACTCGTCTGTCATTGGTTCCCGCTCCGCGAGTATGGAACGGAAAACGATGTTTCGTATACCATTGCAATCTGCAGAAAATGACCTTTCCAGCGGGTCCATGGTTTTTATAGTTCTGAACAGCCATTTTTAAGATATCAAGCCGCGAAGTATACATATTTTTTTGCCTTGATTTAAACTGCTTCGCAATTGAAAATACGTTGCTTTTCGAAGAAAATAGATATACGAAAATAAAGCTAGAAGTTTCATCTTTCTATTAAGACTATTTGAACCAATCAAATTCAAGTAAACGAACACTAACATCGGCGATAAAAATAGACGATGTTCAACTTTGATGGAGAGCATGGCCGCCAGGCAATGGCGACACGCAACAAAGTACACTGACTGTATGCATTTCTGAGCCACTTTAGCGACTATTTAAAGACGAATTTATTCGTAAAAACAACATAGAAAGAAAGTTTAAATGTTGATGTTTTTATTGATGTAATTTTTATGTGACAATAATTACATGCAGACCAGTAAATTGCCGACAAAAATGTGGCTTATCAGCTGGTTTCCCGCATGTCTAGTAGGCCACTGCCACTACCTAATACTAGACAAAGACAGAAGGATGAAAGGAGTTCGGAAGAGAGTGAGAGAGAAACGAGAGCATAATAAACAGAAGGAGAAAGAGAGAGAGCATGATGAACAGCTTAAAATGTTGGAATGTTGTAGCTTTCGAGAGTTTGAAAAATACGATAAAAGAAAGAAAGAGGAAAAAAATCACAATCCAAGAACTACTACATCAAACTGCTGGTTGTGATGTTTTGCGTCAGGATTTTAACAGATTTTACCAAAAAATTATTTTTGTATTTTATATATGGTCATGCAGGGTTGTGACCAAGCTGCATTTCCGCATTTGCAGGGATTTTGTACATTGTTGTCACCATTCTCTTTTCTCCATGCCAGCTTGCTTAATGAATCGTAGTTCATCGTGTTGTGAAAATGATCAGACTTTTGTTCTAGGTTGTCTTTTTTTCAAGGCTTTGTTTTTAGTACACTTTAATGAAAGATGTGTTCAATCACATAATGTACCAGTTTATAATTTTTTTTGTTTGAATAAATACTTCATCGAGCATGTATTTCTGCTCTCGTTGGTAATTTTATTATACCACTGCAATTTCTGGAATCGTTGCGTTTTTCTGAAATGAACAGTTTCATTGATGATTAAATTCTTCATTGTTCATGTCAAGCAAGTACTTAATTTCTTGGTCCTCTCATCATCAAGGGAGACAACAAATTAACTCCCTTTACATTATAATCAGGGTTTTCTGTATATAGTAACCCCATCTTGTGGAAATTTAGTTCTTTAAATTACTACTGTTTCTGTCATTCTAATTTGTTCTTTCTTGTACCTAATCTGTTCTATCAATCTACTACTTTCTATCTTCTTTGCTAGATCAGTCACCTACCTTTTTTCCCCCTGTGGGGGTGCCGGGGGTTTCTGTTATAGTTTCCCCACTTTCTGGAAATTTAGTGCTTTGAATTCCCACTGTCGCTGTCTTTCTCCTTTGTTCTTTCTAATTCCTACTCTGTTCTATCAATCTAATAATCTTCTTCGCTAGACCAGTCACCGACCTGTCTTCTTGAAAACTCTTCCCAAACTCCTCATGTGTGCATGAGGTCTTTTGGGTCAGCTTGGGAATATTGGATGCTTTCTGCCAAATGGCCACTAGGGCTTCCTATGATATTATTATTTAGCAATGTAGGCATTTGATATGTATGTGTTTTGTTTCATATTGTTTTAAAACGGAGTTTAAAAAATCCCTCGACACAGAGCATAGCTTCAAATATTTAAGAGCCATTGTATCAGACAATGGGTCCTGACAGGAAGTCCTCTCCAGGATCGCACAAACAACTGCTGCCCTGACAAGGTTGAAGCCCATTTGGAAAGACAGGACCATCAGTCTACATTCCAAAGTAAGACTGCTGCGCTCCCTTGTCATCTCCATCTTCCTATATGCTTGCGAAACATGGACCCTCACAGCAGATCTCCAACGAAGAATACAAAGCATGGAGATGAGGTGCTACAGAAGACTTCTGGGCATTTCCTATACCCAACACATCACTAACGACGAAGTCCGACAGACCATCACACAAGCCATTGGACAACACGATGACCTGCTCACAGTGGTGAAGAAACGGAAACTCCGATGGTATGGCCACATCACCAGATCATCAGGCTTTGCAAAGACTATTCTGCAAAGCACAGTGCAAGGAGGTAGAAGAAGAGGGAGACTGAAAAAGAGGTGGGAGGACAACATTCGAGAATGGACTAGTTTGACACTGAGCGAAGCCATCAGGGCTGCTGAGGACAGGGAAAGATGGAGTATGCTGGTTAAACGATCATCTGTGGTGCCCCTACGACCTCCGGGTTACGGGACAGGATAGGATAGGATAGATAAATTATAGTATAGCCTCAGCGTCCCCTGCGTGGGATGCCTTTATTGTAAAGTGACTGGCTGGTGGAGTGCCTTCAGTGTTTCCATTAGGGTTGTTTCAGCAGATCTTTTATACGGATCAGGGGTGAGTCCTCTTTCAACCAAGTTGTGGTCTTGATTTTGTGACCCTGATTCGGCTCTTTGCAGTCCGCTGTACCCCCTGTAAGCAATTAATAACTAACCAACCTACCTTTTTTTTTGAAACCGCTCTCAAAATCTTCATTTGTATATGGGGCCTGTTGGGTCAGCTTGAGGATATTGACACTTTCTGCCAAATGGTCACTAGGGCTTTCTATGATATTATTATTTAGCAATGTAGGCATTTTATATGTATGTAGGTGTTTTGTTAATTTTTGATAATGATGTTTATATTCTATTTTGTTTTTGTTAACGGGGCTTTGATAAATTAGAGAACAGCCTCAGCGTCCCTTGCATGGGATGCCTTTATTGTAAAGTGGCCGGCTGGTGGAGTGCCTTCAGTGTTACCATTAGGGTGGTTTCAGCAGATCTTTTATACGGATCGGGGGTGAGTCCTCTTTCAACCAAGTTATGGTCCTGATTCGGCTCTTTGCAGTCTGTGGAAGACCATACTTTCTCATGGTCAACCTTTTGCTGCTGTAAGTTTTTGACCTGAAAATGTTTCTATCATGACGTCCACTATTTATAAAATGCTTATTATCATTTTGATCAGTTTTCATGCACAACGCTGCAACATTACAGGTTAAAAACAGGCAGCAATTTGTAAAAAAAAAAAAAATAAAGAAGGAACTTTGTAATTGTTTTGCTGGAATGAATCTTGAATGTTCACTTTTAGTTTTGCTGTTCATATTTACCCCCATGTAGACTTTGTCCAAGATCTGCTCCTAATAGAATTTCCATGCTTTAAGTTAGATCTGTTTGTTGAATGCTGGTAGCAATTTTCTCCCTCTTGTTTGGTGAAAACTTTTGTCTTTGCTTGAGGAGAGGGGGATAAAAAGCACGCATCATGTGGTTTGACAGATCTGGAAAAAGAAATCGGTCCATTTCTTCTGTTTTAAAATATTTTGTTACATATTTTGTAAAAGTCTTGACATATCTTTTGTGTTTAGACCTGCATAAAATAACATTAGATCTGCTTTGCTGAGTTGATATATCTTAATTTTATTATTTTACCTTTCTTTCCCATGCAGTCTTTTAGAACTGAGCTCCGTTAGTTCTACTTAAAAATGACGGTAAGCAATCTTTCCTCAGCTTATCGTCACTACACTTTGAAACAGTTTTTGAGTATTTAGACTTCAAGAATTTTGAAAGCTGATATATTTAGTCTGGGAGTGTGAGTGAAATTTTTGAAGCTGAAACTGAAAGGAAAAGCCAGTTTTAATGATGACAGTTTTATGCAGCGCCCCTCTCATGATTTTGCCTACAATTTTATTGATTGGCATTAAGTTGTGACATTTTGGATTCTGTGTGCTAAATGGAAAGAAGCCTGTGCACTGGTTAACTGCATGTGTGTCATGAAATCATAAATGCAATGGTGTGATTCCAGCTTAATAAATAATTGATGGTATACTTGCATAAGCATAGTGTACATTTGGGGACTGACATGAGTGCGTGTTGAGTGCATTTCCCGCATTTTGGATGATAAAACTGCAATGTAAAGTATGGAATTGTGAGCGATGCTGCATTTGTCATCGTTTCTTCATTTGTAATTTATTGAACATGGAGACTGGGAGAAAACCTCACGATGCCTTATAATAAGTTATCAACTGTTTGCATGTTTATAATAAATTATCAATCTTGCATACATGTAACTTTTTTTGTAATAATTTTTGTTCTAGGAAAATAGTTTAATTCTCTTATTAAGTTATTAAAAAGATTTATGCTCTCTGTTTATGTCAAAGGAATGGTTTAACACTTTTTTTTTTCTGGAAATAGAAGGCAAGTATAGTTTTAATGTAAACTTTGTCTTTAAATGTAATGAGAATTAACGTGGTTTAACTTAATTTCTCCCCCGTTGGAGTGCCGGGGGTTTTCAGTATAAATAGTATCCCCACTTTATGGGGTTGTTTCAGCAGATCTTTTATGCGGATCGGGGGTTGTCCGGTCCTGATTTGGCTCGGAAGAGTCCGCTGGACCTAAAGCAATAATAAATCAATCAATCAATCAAAACTTAATTTCTAGATAATTATGGTTGGTTCAAGGTGCTTCAAATGATTGGTTGAACATTTTTTAACCCTTGAACACATAATAAATGTAGTTTTTGATTTTAGTTTGGTTACGTACTTGGATGAGTCGACGGATGACAAGATTACGGTTAAAGAAGTGTTTTTGATTGCAAGATCCTGAACAGGTAATATACCATTTGGTGAAAATAGGTTCAGCAACTGAATAGTGTCCAGTTGATCAAAAAAACAAAAAACAAAGTTAACTTTTGACAAATTTATTTATAGTATATTATATATGAGATTGGTGCCTGTTCAAGATGCTTGAAAATTATTCTTCAGCTCCTGAACAGATAATACATTCTGTTATTTATTTATCCCAATAAGGTAATAAGTGAAGTTTTGACAAATGTGTGTCTTTTTCTCTCTCTCTTTATTGTAAGATTGGTGTCAGTTCAAGATGCTTGGAAATCATGTTTGAGTTCCTGAACAGGCAATACATTCTGCTTGTTTATTTATTTATTATCTAGATTAGAAGGCAAGAGGTTTACATATAATGTATCACTTTTTATGCTGCTGAACAGAGTATGTTCCGTTTATTATTTAATTAATTAGTGCGTTATGTACATTAGAAGAGTGGTCTTGTGAGCCGCTCTTGAGCTGATGAAGCACTAAATATGACACTAAAATAAATAAGAGATTAAGGATTAATTAAGGATTCATTATTTAAGCTCCTGAATGTACGACACATATTTGTTGTATGGCTTCAGGCAAAATGACTTAATAAGTTAATGAGAGTTAGTTTCAACTTTAGGTTTAGGTTTTTAAGGATTTTATGTTTAGTTAATACAACTTTTACATGTAACATTAATGGAGAGCCAGATTTAACTTCCAGAATACAACAACAAAAAAAAGACCTATAATAATAATATTAAACAGTCGAGCGTCTTTTATAGGTATGCTCTATTCAAAATAAATTCTTGTAAAAACTAAATTTTTAGACGAAGTGCGTTTTTTTCTCACTCTGTCATTTTATTCGGATTCAGAGTCGTTAAAATGTACTACACGTCTGCAAAATCAAGACATAGGTTCACAAATGTGTGCTTTTAAAACTACTGTTGTAATTAAATTTAAATAACGTTTTATATTCTGTCATCATTTTTCCTCCATTCATGTCATGGAAATGTCATCTTAATGTTCTGTTTGCGGTTTCATGTACATGTATGTCGAATTGATCGAAGACTGTTGTTTTTAAGCTTTGCACATGAGGCATACATGTATGTCGAATTGATCGAAGACTGTCGTTTTTAAGCTTTGCACATGAGGCAATGTGAATAATTGATGTAAGTGATGTATTATACATTTTTACATTAAAGATGTTTTTGTTTTTTTTAAACAAAATAGTTTGTGAGTCGAGAGAGTTTGCTTTAATTACATCTTGAAAGCTGTTGTCTGTTGTTCTGCGATACTTGGTCAATTTGTAAAACTGTCTACTTCTCAATTGATCTTGTTCAACTCTTGTTCTTGTCCAACTGCGTACCTATTGTTCCGTCTTCTGCTGTGTGTAACAATGTGTGTGTTAAAAGGGAGACAACTAAGAGCAAACTACTGTTAGCTCCCTTGTTTGTAGTTTCCCCCCCCCCCCCCCACCCTCCATTCTTTTGGTTAGTCCAGAGTTGCCAACCTCCAAAAAGGTTTTTAGTAAAAATTCTGAATTTTATTTTTAGTTTTATGACATTTTCAGTAGCCATACGTCCTAGGATTTTTTTTTAACGAAGACATGCATACACAGTCTGCAACGAAGGTCGTGAAGAGAGTTTCCGCACAAATTATTGAGAGATCTATATCGGGCTTGAAGAAGGTGGCTACCGACTGAACAGGGACTAACTGTTCTGGATCAGGGCAACGACTTTTGTGACGGTTGCCATTCACGTGTCGCGTCACATCGTGGAAGCCGCCATGTTGAATGCTAAAATCGGCCAAGCACGCTGTACAATACACGCTGTGTTTTGATCTCGATGACTCAGTGAATGAGTGATGCACGGACATTTTTTAGAATACTCTTTCCTGTACTCTTGATTTACTGTCCTCTTCTTTTTTCTGGGCTTTCATCGCTAGTTTTCTTTCTTTTTGGCATCATGGATTCAAAATACGCCGCACACAAACTTTTCTTCTGCGCTGTAGAACGTGACCCGGAAACGAAAGTGTCACAGAAAGGTCGAGGTTTTGTGCACCGATTGGCCGTTTGCAAAAGCACTTTCCTAACATGCACTGGGAGCGCGATCTATTACACCGTGCACGTAAACCGAATGACCGTGACCTTGAGGTGCTACGTGAGGCACAGGCGCTCAATAAAACTCGTTAAAACTGTTAATACTATCGTCGAAAATTGACTTTCCGTAGTAAATTTTCGATTTGCGTACCTCCGTAGCCGCGTATTCATTTCCGGAGTAAACTACGGAAATTCCGTAGTGGTTGGCAACCCTGTTAGTCATTTTCTAGTTAAAAGCTCTTAAAAGCGTTTAAAAATATTATATTTTCTTACGTGATTAAGAATGCATTTAATGATGGGAATGGAGCATTTATCCGAGCATACCTTACATACAGTCCTACTGTAAAACGTATACACCAAGTCCAAATTTTAAAGATTACTGCTAAACAAACATGTTAACTTCTTTACCGAAAGCTCTGGTGCACAAGCGATTAATTTGAACAAGCCTCAGCTCTCTCTTTCTCTCTCGCACACATACGTGCACACACACTTAAAAAGCAAGCAGTCATTTTTTTCAACCACATTTTTTTTTTAATTTGCGATTGCAGTAGCGAAACAATTCGAGATAATAAAAACCTTCATATCCGGAAGGTTATGACAAAATTTCAAAAACACAACTAATATTAGGTAGGTTTATGGCCGCGCCACAGGTTGCGACTATGCCTTCCCCAAGAGGGGCGACCCAGAATTTCTCAATAATAGGGGACAATAAAGACACAATCCAAATACAATCAATGTATGCAAGCCACATCACAAAGGCCAAACAAGCATTAACAGGACAACAAGAAGTTGATAAAGACCACAACAAAAAATACTGCCCAAATGACCGACCACCTCAGTTTGCACAATGGGTTGCAATGTTGCGTACGTTTATGGACATCGCCGTGTGGTGTAAAGAACGTTATGTACAAACACAAACAAATGAGCATGAAAACACTCAAAAGACAAGCAAATGACCGTGACAATTATCGGAGGTCAAATCAGGAGGGGTAGGGGTGTTAGGAGAAAAGGAGTTGGTGTATATTTAGAAACAAGACCTTAAACTTTGTAAAGCCAAGCAACAGACAGGATTACCCCATCCCCTTCCCCTCCCCCCTGTCCAAATATATTGGTTGACAGCTGCAGTTGAGTTCCTTTGCTCTCCTTTACGAACCGCTAGCTCCATTTAGGGTTAACTTGCAGGACCATCCTGGATGGGAAGATTTGGAAACAATAATTAATAATAATAACGAGCGCCTACCATTCCGATATAGATGAACAAGATCTTAACATTTTTAAGCCAAGCATAGAAATGACGCAAACACATCCCCAATCAACCCCCCCCACCCCACCCCACACCCCCCTCCTTCTTTAGTTCACCGTCGTTCAAATTGATTGATTGATTGATTGTTGCTTTAGGTCCAGCGGACTCTTCCGAGCCAAATCAGGACCGGACAACCCCCGATCCGCATAAAAGATCTGCTGAAACAACCCTAGTGGGAAAATTGAATGCCCTCCACCAGCCAGTCACTTTACAATAAAGACATCCCACGCAGGGGACGGCTGAGGCTTTACCCCAACTACTCGAACCCCCGGTTACAAAAACAAAATAGAATACAAACATCATTATAAATCATCAACAAAACACATACATATAAAATGCCTATATTGCTAAATAATACAATCATAGGAAGCCCTAGTGACCACCCGGCAGAAAGCGTCCAACACTCCCAAGCTCATCGTCGTTCAAATAGGAAAACAATATAAATTCAGTATTACAGACATCTCAAACCGGAAGCCGTTATATACTACAATAACAATACTAAGCACTATCATCGATATATATACTATACATGTATCGCTAACCGCTCAAAGTCAAAGCAGCAATTCAAAACAATAAAATAAAAATTATAATAAAATACCCTGTAATATTAAATAATAAGTACTTGTTGATGGACATCAGTGCTGACTTCATAACAATACTGACCCTCTTCTCTCGCTCTCTCAATTTACAACTGTCAAAACTGACGAGAGCCATCCAAATGTCGGTATTTGAAAAATAACCACTTAACTCCCCCAGACACAAAATAGTACTTAAATCACTAATGAAACAAAATGGTGGTTGGCCAGGTCAGAAACCTTGTATACCCTACGCAGTCTTTGGCACCAACTACTACTACTACCCTAGAGCTTGGAAACCACAAATTTCAGCCAAATTACTTTTGACAAACTGATTTTGCCTACAACTAAACTCTATATTTATTTATTTATTTTAAACATATAAAGCACAAATGTGAATTCACGTAAAGAATAAAGCTGCAATATAGATATATATAGATATATATATATATGTATAGATATCGATATCTATACATATACATGAATAGCAGCACTGGTCGCATCCTTATTTTGCCCACAGTTACATTTACAACAAACACACTTGTCAGATACTAAGTACAAAATGCAATTACATGAAAGGAAGCATAAATAAATAAAATTAATAAATACATAAACATTAAAAAAAAAATTACAACAATTAACAAAAAAAAACATAAATAAAAATAAATATCTGTAATATATAAATAAATATAAATACTTTTAAATATAAAAAATGAATATAAAGTAAATTTTAAAAAATTTTTTTTTAAATACTATAAATAAAATAAGTACATAAAAAAAATAAATCCAACAAATAAATAATAAAAAAAAGAATCAAAATAAACAAAAAATAACATAAATACAATATAAACAAAAATGCACACCCACCCCAAAGTTAACTGACAAAATATAAAAACATAGCATTGTGACAAACCTGACTAGCTTTACCTTTTGACCTGGTTTATAAGCATAACATGAACGACCCACAAAACTGCCAACGGTTACTACATAACACAGCCAACGGTTATTACATAACGCAGCCAACGGTTAATACATAACGCAGCCAACGGTTAATACATAACGCAGCCAACAACACAAGATTCTATCACACACTTTTCAACAATCAAAATCAAAGCACTGCGATCTGAAGGGATCGCTGTTACACAAGTCGGCATAGAAATCCATGTTCAGTTTTGACATTTTAGATTGACGGTACCCAATTCTATTATTGAAGGTCGTGACAATTTACACAAAGGTCAGTCCTGTTAGGACAGGACAAAACAATAAAATGTTGCACACGCACCCAATTGAGACAGAAAACCCCACAAAATGCTTCTAGATTTAGACATAAAGGCAAGGCATTTCCAAAGGCTGCAAAGGGGTGCCTCCGACCACTGGAATTAGATCCTATATAGGCCATCATCAATCATACTGTCCAGAAACTTGCACCATACAAAACCACCATCATCATCACCATCTTCTTCAATCATCATCATCACCATCAAAGGTGAATACTGTACATTACAACAGGAAACAGGAAAGAAAGTGAACTCTAGATATCACATGGCACCGCTAGTTTCAACTGACATTAGTAAGGGGAGACTATCCATAGTCACAGCAAGTCAGGATCCATTCGCTCCTCTAACGTTTTCTTTACATCTTAAAAATACATTTGAAAAACATGGGTGAATTATGAGGTCTCAAAGTTGGCCTGAACATTTTTTCCTGTAGCATACATATCTACACTACTATGAACTATCTGTTCCAAGACTGTGTGAGTGTATCACTCCTGGGATTTTTTTTCCACCACTGTGCCAGCCAGAATGCATATCAAAAAGCTGGAATTATGGCTTTCGAAGTAGCTACATGCAGACGTGTGAACATTATTTTTTAGAAAAAGTATCCCTCATGTGTACTGGCCCTAAAGCTTGTTGATACATGGCATACTTTCTTCCCTTTATTTGTTTTCAACAGCTCAAAGGGCTGCTCATAATGGTTGACCATTGGCACAGGACTAACATCAACATATTATAACACAGTTAGTATTACAGAGCCCCCAAAACCCCCTTGCTGCACATTTATGCACTGCTCCACACTATAGACAGCTGTGGCACTCTAAATTCACATTGGCCTCCACTGTTACCAACATAATAATACATTTCCAAGACACACCCTTGCTGCAAATCTGCGTACAGCTCCACACCACGGACTATTGTGTCACTCTAATTTCGGAATTCATTAACTACATGATACGTTCGCACCAACACACATCAAAGACTTACAAGGCAAAAGCTTTGTGCCAGATAATAGCAGATTGTATCCATACTCTCTTTCATATCAATGTCAAAGTACACTAAGGAAATGGCTACTACAAATAATGAAAACGATGAAATACTAAATGCTGGGATCATTAATATTTAAACTGCATACACAGCTCCTAACTTCACTACACAATATGTGTCGGCTGTATTCAAGGGACTGTATTTCTGTAATATAAAATCTAAATTATTTCAATTGTTATTTTTAACCTCGTATTATTTTGCTGTTATTATTCTCCTCATGTATACATATAACATGGATAAATGTTATCCAAAGTAACACAAAATAAAATTTAAAAAACCACAAATTAATTATACATGTGTTAATTATACATGTGTTCAACATCCAGTGCAAAATACAAATAAACAAAACAAAACTTTAACATCTCTGCAACATAAGTTTACAATAAGTTTATAGTATAACACAAGATGCCCGTTTGTTAGAAGAAGAAAAGTCCACAATTATAGAGAGACCTACAAACCCTTATCAGTTTATATTAACCAGAAATTGATTGATTTATTATTGCTTTAGGTCCAGCGGACTCTTCCGAGCCAAATCAGGACCGGACAACCCCCGATCCGCATAAAAGATCTGTTGAAACAACCCCAGTGGGAAAATTGAATGCCCTCCACCGGCCAGTCACTTTACAATAAAGACATCCCACGCGAGGGACGGCTGAGGGTTGACCTCAACTACGCGAACTCCCCGATTACAAAAACAAAATAGAATACAAACATCATTATAAGTCAACAACAAAAAACATACATATAAAATGCCTATAGTGCTAAATAGTACATTCATAGGAAGCCCTAGTGACCACCCGGCAGAAAGCGTCCAACATTCCCAAGCTGATCCAACAGACCTCATACACAAACAAGGAGTCTTGTCCAGGAAGAGTTTTCAAGAAAAAAGGTAGGTCATTGATCTAGCGAAGAAGAAGATAGTATAGCAGAGTGGTAGGACAGATCGGGAATGGGAAAGAGCAAATGAGGAAGACAGCGACAGTGGGAATTTAAAGCACTAAATTTCCAGAAAGTGGGGATACTATTTATACTGAAACCCCCGGCACTCCAACGGGGGGAACTGTTGCCGCAGTTAATTTGTCATGCCTACAAAGGCAAGACAGGTTTTCAACTGGGGCTTTCACTGTACCCTTTATAGGTTAGAACAATCTACAGTGGCAAGATTGCTCATGACCCCAAGGGGTATATTAACCAGAAAACTATAATTGAATACATTACATTACATGATTATTGCTTTAGGTCAGCGGACTCTTCTGAGCCAAATCAGGACCGGACAACCCCTGATCTGCATAAAAGATCTGCTGAAACAACCCTAGTGGTAAAACTGAAAGCCCTCCACCAGCCAGTCACTTTACAATAAAGACATCCCACGCAGGGGACGCTGAGGCTGTACTCTAATTTATCGAACCCCCGTTTACAAAAACAAAATAGAATACAAACATCATTATAAATTATCAACAAAACACATACATATAAAATGCCTACATTGCTAAATAATAACATCATAGAAAGCCCTAGTGACCACCTGGCAGAAAGCGTCCAATATTCCCAAGCTGATCCAACAGACCTCACACACAAATAAGGAGTCTTGTCCCGGAAGAGTTTTCAAGAAAAAAGGTAGGTGACTGGTCTAGCAAAGAAGAAGATAGTATAGCAGATTGATAGAACAGAGCAGAAATGAGAAAGACAGCGACAGTGGGAATTTAAAGCACTAAATTTCTAGGAAGTGGGGATACTATTTATACTGAAACCCCTGGCACCCCAACGGGGGAATAATTTGATAGTAGTAGTTAACACAAAGATGCACGTTTGTAAATTGACCATCAATGCAGTCAAGAAATAAAAGGAAGGCAAAAGGTCACTGTTCACTACAGGCTGTAGTTGTCTCACCCAGAGAAAAGGGACAGGAGTTTAGTGACAGACAGCTGCCATATAATCCTTATTGAATGCCATCCCCCATGAAACAACAAAGCCATAGGAGAGATTGATTTCCCCTTTCCTGGCGCCAGCAGTTGGAGTAAATAAACCTAACAGTTACAACGTAAGAACAGATCTGTACAACAACAACCAAAACTATTACAAAATGTAAAAACAAAAAACAAAAAAAACGAAAAAACAAAAACAGAAAAGAAAAGAAATAAACAGCAGTAATACAGGACAAATCTGGCAGTGCATGTTTGGGTCAAAACTCCCCTCTCCCCCACCGATAAAAAAAAAAAACACCAACTATAACAAGAGGTGAGGGGAGAAGGAGAGAGAGGGAGGTGTTCAAATTGAGTATTTTCACAAAAAACTGAACTGCTGACGTAAATAAAACCAAACAACCCATCCAAAACAAACCACGCAAACAAGCAAATATCAAATTCAACCAAAGACTGGCTCCTAGGGTACCTGAATTATCTTTGGCCTTTGCAAAAAATGGATTTGGAATTGATCCAAACATACAAAAAAACAAAATTCAAAAATAAAGTTTTAGGTAATAAGAACAAAGAAAATAAGTTTGTGATATGATAACATTGCAAAAAACTGCAAAATAATGTCATCAATAAATAATAAGATATGGAATGAACTTTTATTAAGTAAATAATAAATTATGAAAAAACACAAAACAAAAACTTGTAACATGTAATATGGTACGTGGAAAGAGTTATCAGAAATAGTTTAATTAAAAAAATCATAAGGCTATTAAATTAAGCCCAAATAATAAGATACATGAATATGATTTTTTCCCCTAAAAGTTGATAAATAATAAATGTGTCACACGAAATGAATTATTCTTAGATACTTACAAATAATAAGAGATATGAACATTGGATCGAAATGAAATTTAGGACCGTCGTTCAAATAACCAATGTAAATGATATGCGTCTTTTAAAAAAAAAAAAAGAATATGCATCATTTAAAATATTAGTACTGGAATAACAATGCCGTAACCGCACCAAACACAGCAGAGGACAAACATTGTAAGGGAACAAATCTAACTGCAAAATGAAAGCGATATCAAATCGCCACCCCGCTTCAGCAGGTTCAAATCTTATAGTGGGCAAGAAAAAAGTGGCCATTTTCACTGCCCATCCTAGCAGTGGGATTGCTTTGGTGGTTCAGTGTTGATTTAGGTCCCAACCCCTTTGTCCCTGGGAAGGCTGGTTATCCTAGACGGCCATTTCGCTGAAGGAAAGTGGACAACTTCAATGTCCATTCACGCAAAATCACAAGGGACCTGCTTTCCAGTGCTGACAACTTGCACTGCGTACCCTGACCTACCATCGATAAGTATGGTGATATTACAACGCCAACACGCAACAAGTCCAGCAGTTACTGAGTGCAGTCAAAAGTGGCAGCAAATTTCTATGCCACATTTTAAAAACAAAACAAATTGTTTGTGACACTAACCGTACACAAGCAGGAACAGAAATAGTGTGGTTTAGCAGCGAATGGGTTTTTACATTTAAAGTTCACACACTTCAAATTTCAATAACAAGCAATATAATGCATCTTCTGAAATTTTGGAATGAAATCTAAGGACAGTTATTTTGGTGATTTATTCTACAGCGTCTAGCAGGGCTCCATAGAAATAGTTTTCAAACATTAAATATCAGTGTATTTCAGCAAAACACCGAATCTCTTAGGTGTCATGCCAATATTGCCTTTGGAATGGACTTAGCTGGAAAATTCAATTGTGCATTGTATTAACCTTATTAACCTACAGTACCAGCAAGCTCAAAATACAGTCAACAAGTTATAACATAATTATAAATGCAATTTTATTGATGGAATGTGGTGTAGCTGATAAGCAGTAGTGCTAGGTAAAGTTCAAGAGTTATGACCCACATTTGCAACGAGCATAAAATTATATTGCGACTTCACTGGCACAAAGAAAAACCGTCATGCGACAAAAAATGAAATAAATGCAATTTTATTCTTGGAATTGAATCGTTTAGTCAAAGCTGTGTTGCAGTCAATGAACTAAATGTAATTTTATTCATGGAATTGTATCGTGTACGTAGTCAAAGCTGCAGTGCAACCAATGAAATAAATGTAATTGTATTCATGGAATTGTATTGTGTAGTTTGCAGGCAACAGAACTCTAAGTAAATCTGTTCATACGCTATGCATTAAGTCAACCCTGGCTCACAAGAATTATAAATATTACATTATCCTGCGATACATTTCTGCCACAAACTAATTATATCATATGATATTGTGATATTTGTATATGTCTGGCAACAAACAAATTTCACATTATATTGTGATATATTTTTCTGGAAATAAATCGAATATCACATTATACTGTGATATTTTTGTGTTCCTGCCAAGAAACTAATATCACATCAAAAGCTAAGAGTATTCAAAATCTGTACAAGTGGTCACTACCCAGTGCCTTCAGAAGCTCTTTGAGCTGTAAAGCTCCCTCTCTATAAGAACAGTTCAAATCAATTCAACATGATCTTTGAATACCACCACTGTTTATCTACCTTTGTTCTGACACGGACGGTATCACAAGCATGGAATCCAAACACACCTCTTTTTATCTTCTTTAACAGTTGTTTCTTGACAGTGTAAGCTTTACCCGTGTATTTAAAAAAAAGAAGCAAAAAAGATCTCCAAAACAGTACGAACAGTCATCTGAACCTTAAGACCATGGTTCGCCAGGAAGAAGAAGAGAACAAAGAATCAAGCGCTATGCAAGATCGATAAAAAAAATCTTAAGGTCAGATTGTTCTTGAATTTTTTTTTTTTTAAACATTAAATTTGACTGAGAAAGCCATCATAAATTGGTTTGTAAGGAAATATCTTCATCAAAAGCCAGCATGCTTTAAGAAAAAGGTCCACTACACACATACATTATTGCTTTGAGGGTTCACGGGGAAACAACCAAATTATTGAAACAAAATGCAAATCATACAAAATGCCTGGGCAGTTTTATTTTACACCTTGCACCAGTATCCAGTTGTGTTCACAACTTACCACCAAATGTGCTTTATTCTTCCAAATCAGCCTTGCACCGTTATGTTCTAGTTTTAAACATTTAAATCTGTAACGTCTTCTGGTGGAATAATCCATATGCTCCAAGATAGTGAGATACGTACTGGCATAGTGTTAAATGAGGCACTATATACAATTTGTAACCTGGCCTACGCCGACATAGAAAAGCTTGCTAGACAGAAATGCATGGTCACACATTTTTAGTTTTTTGCCTTTATAATGTCTACAAATGTTTTCAGTTTAAAACTGTGTGCATTTTACGATACCCAGGAATCACTTGGTTGTGCCACTCCGAGGCCAAAATACACCAAAGACAGGCTAAGTTGGGTACAATTCTGTGTTGTAGGGCTGGATAGAATCAAAGTTTTAAGGTTTACTCAGGCCCTCAACCCAAGGGGATTGTTTAGCCAATCCTGTTCCGTCCTGTAAAGCCAAGTGAGCCGAGACCATCACTGAACAGAAAATAACTCCAGTGAACAGTGAAACATGCTGAAGGCATTGCGACACCCATACTGAAGAATCATAATGTCAGCAAGCACAAATTAGCCCGCGTGGTATATTTCTTGTTGATTTAATGTAAAGTGAGACCACATCCCAACACAAAAAATACTAGAGCTAGGTGATGCGCGGTGTTGAAGGCTGATGGCACACACATGTAGAGATGAGAGGTGTTCTCTGCATTCAGGAATTAGTCCCACGTGCCCAATAGAAAAATACTACAGCTAGGCGATGCGTGAAGTTGAAGGCTTCACGACTCTCCAATGCAGCAGCATTCTCAGTATGCATGAAGTAGTTGAAGGCATCACCACACACAAAAAACAACACAAGCCAAGAACGTTATTAGAATGCCCAAATTAACCAGTATGATATTTCTGTCTCTTGTCAAATAGCACAGCATCCCAGCATGCATGAATCACTGAAAGCTTCACCACACACAAAACACGAGCCAAGACTTTGCCACAATGCCTGATTTAGCCAGTAGAGTCTGTTCTGTCTCTTGTCAGAAGATGAAGTTAAGTTTGGCAGGTAATCCCAAGTCCGTCACACAAGCTTTGTTCAGGAATGAAGCTTCTTAAAACAAACCTGCTCCTGTTATGTGGAATATCACATCTCCATGTTCAGACCAGCAGAAGGGGATTCAAATATCTCCCAAAATATTTTCTAATAATTTGGCATTGTGAGTTATTTTTCTTTTTAATTTATTTTGAAGATATCTCCAAAATATTTGTAAATGATACGGGTCATGTATTAAATTCCTTTTATATTTAAAAAAAATATGTTTACATTCCTGTTGTGGGCAATATCAGCGCAGCTTCAAGTCCCAGTCTGTGTTGTTGTTCTTGTCCCCTGAGCTGGCTGCACCCAGCAGTTATACCAAAACCCCAGCGTTGCGTCGGACATCGGCCTGCAGTCAGCACGGCGTCCCGGCCTCAGTCTCCACCCACGCCACAATCTTATCTTCCCACCCTGGTACCACCGTCTCGTCCTTGGTCAGCTGTAGTACACAGACATTTGTTTTTACATAAATATTGTTTGTTTAAAAAAAAAATATTCTCTGTTATGTTTATGTTTAGATTTCATTCGTCACCTTGTGTGGCGAACTTCGGGTCAGCAAAAGCGGGTCAGCCGGGAGACCAGCTCCACCCAAGTCTGTGGTATGCAATGTTATATAGAAATACAAAGTTATTATGTATATATTAGCGATTAATCCTACTTAAAAAGCGCTTTTCCAGTTCAAGAGCTGCTCAAGCAGACCTGTTTACCCCAAGAAATTCAAAATAGGGAGATTTCATTTAAAATAGGGAGAATTTATAAACACGCTCTATTAGCAAATTAATCTAATAAAATATAATCATAAATCATAACATGCAAAAAGACACTGACTTTGTGTTGTTCTGATTTTATATATATTTCTAGGTCATTTTTGCCTCCATGGCTTACAATAATGTCTTTTTTGCACAAAATGCAGAAAGCGTGGGAGTTGGACTTTTCCGATGGACGAAATGCAGGATATTTGGATCGCCATTCCGCTTTCCATTTCGACGAGTACTTTACTCTCTTGGTTATCCGAACGGTAGCACTCGATTTTCTTTTCTCTTCTTCTGTGTCACTACCAGATGTTTATAGAGAATCACGGTCTCTTCTACGCTTTTTGCTCCACTCCATCTTTCAAACTGACACTGCAAAAGCCTCGCATGCATTCAACGGAAGTTGCTAGCCTAAAGTAAACGGGTTTCCGATTGGGCTAAAATGATCCACTTGAAAATAATAAACCAATCAAAATGATCATATTGTAAATCGGCGGTAAAACTTAGTCGCGCAGTAACTACATCAGATCGGCACAGAAATGCTCGGTCAAAAAACAAAATGAATAGTATAGTTTCGTTTTCGGGATATTGATGAAAACATTATCGAGAGATTTGAGATTTAATCGGGAAATTGGGAGTTGTAGTCTTAAATGGGGAGAGTAAACAAGTCTGCTCAAGGCTGTGGCCGATACAGGCTGTAACTCAAACCACCTGAGGCGCCCACTTGGCTGCCTTTGGTGCATCGTCCAACTCCACAGACCGCTGAGCACAATCTTGGATTGGGGAAAAGGGGGGACTTAGTGTCTGCTGGGTGTATTAATAACTAGGACATGAGAGTCAAGATCTTTTTAAAGCCCGTGCAATGGAATTCGTGTGTGCACAGACTAGACCTCGGTTTATACTCTCATCCGAAAAAAACTGTGCAGTTATTTATTTCTTTTCCGACTTCAATGTAAAAGTACATCACTGAAAACAAATAATTTCATTAATTTATTTATTATTATTGTTTCAATTTATTTAACTATTTATTGATAGATTGCGACTGACTTCTGGTTGACATATTGATTTGATTAGGATTGGTTGACAGGGCTGGAAATTAATTTTTTTTCTTTGGGGGCCACCGGGCCCCTTGATTGAAAAATTTGAGGGCCCACAAGCAACTTTCGGGGCCCAACTTGAAAAATAATGCAAACAAAAACCAAAAGAATTATTGACAATATAATAAGTAGAAAGTACAATTTGTCTGATAATCTAAAATAAAAACAATTGAATTTCCAATTTTGCTGAGTGATGTCATTTTTATTTGCCTTTTCTTTCACTTTCAAACATTACCAATAAAAAAAGGGAAAAAAAAACAACACACACACATTCAGTGACACACATATTCCAGTGACTAGTGAGCCTGAAATGGCCATTAAACAAAATAGAAAAAAATCAAGTGAGTCTCTTGTATAATACTTTTCAGTTTTGTGACTGAGTATTGCACAATACATATCATTAAATTTTTAATATGAGTAACCTAACAAAAAATCTTACCTCAATCCACAAAAGTTCAAAACAAAACCATGAAAGGGAACTAAACTTAACAGTACTCTTCCTCGTTCACTTCAAGGCCATGCCATGGAAATCTTTTTTTCCACCCTTCATTGTGGTTCCTTGATCTTTTTTCCTCTTCATACTTCTTTTTTCTCTCTTTTTCTTGTTCTTTCCTTTCGTCGACGTTTTCTTCTGGCGTCTTTCACTTCCCAAATATTGGAAAATACGCCATGGCCGATTGTTTTAGCAACTGTATGGTGACGATATGTAGACATACTTTCGTACTTGCAAAGATGGAAATTTTGCGCTTATGTTGTGCCATAGCCTTTTGTTTATTATATTAAAAAGAAACTGAAGTGTATATTAAACTTTTGAGTGCAAAATTAAAGGGTTTTCGCTTCTTTTCTCTGTTTTTGTTTTCTGTCCAAATTTAGGGCACAGGTGTGGGTTGCTTCCCTTGGCCCAAATACGAAACTGCCGAGTAGAGCTAGCTGTAGCAGACGAATTATTTTTCGGGCCAAGCGGGCCCTTCGTTTTTCAACTTTCCGAGCCCGAAATCAACTTTGCGGGTTTTTGGCCCCGGGCCCCCGCTAATTTCGAGCCCTGGTTGATTTTTTTTAAATATTTACCTCTTCTTTGACAGTGCCATATTCTGCATCCAGGGCCTTGAAATAGTATCGGTACTTGTCGCTCTCCTCAAACAGATTCTTGAAGTCACGCAGTCTGATGTCCCCAAGTCTGCACACACACACATATAGAATGCAGAATTTTCTCAAGCAAGTGACAACAGTGAACAATGCAGAAGGAATTTTCTATGATGTTAGTAAACATACACACATACACCCACCCACACGCACATTACTGGAAACCAACCAATTTTTTCATGTAGCAGAGTTTCCATGAGCACCATCGGAAAACATTTGTTAGGAGGGAACAAAGCAACATCAGGTAAAAGGTTACTGAAAACGAAATGAACAGTAAATTGAAGTCCGCTCACTTTCCTGGTATGAGACATGTTGAGGGCTGTATGGAGTGGTCAGTGAAGAAGATGACCGACACGCACGGTCCATCCCCTGACTGACCGCTGATGCCTTGTCTGCCAGCCGCGCAGTAGTCCCCTACACCTACACCACAAACAATGAATCAAAAAGATTTGTTCGCTGTAATTTAAATACTTTTTACAACTTTATTTTGGAACTGCAACTATTACTATTACCATCTTGTCCACATTTGCACAAATCTGGAACATTTTGTATTGTGTGGGTGTGGGTGAATTACATCAACACATTGCTGCATGCATGCCAGTACACAATGACATTAACGTCTGTTCACATTTCAGACCAACCAGTCCCAAGCACTTGGATTTCAGATCCATACACGCGGCTTAAAGAACCTAAAGAAGACCTTGGCCATGAAAATAAAACAACAATCACGAACGCTAATAATAATCACAAATGCTAATTTTAAAAATTTATATATAAACAATAACAACAAGCTTCTTCTTCATGACTCCAAAACAATCTGCAGTAAATAAAATATAAAATAATAAACGCAGTAAAAAAAAGAAGCCAATTTCAGCAAACTGACCTCTGCGTGCCATTTGCTGGGCGTTAACTTTCAGTTTGGGTAATGCCGCAGACTTGTTAAGCAGTCCTCGTGTGTCCTATAACGGCAAAACAATGATATCAGGTCCTAACACAAAAGCCAACACAATCTATTTCTCAAAGATCACCATAGCATCACATGGGTTTGTGTTTGTGCGCCGATGTATTTGTGCTGTTTGTGCGAGGTTTGGAGCCTTGCGAGCGAGTCTTGTTTGAAATAATATTTACAAGGAGCATGTGATTTGCTGTGGACGAAAGTGGTGAGTTGTGTACTGTTAATAGATATGGTTTTTAAACTGTGATTCTGAGCCTGTTGTCATTCCTTTTGATGCCTTGCACCGAGTTGCACTGCATAGTATTGTACTGTACTGTATTGTATTTGAGCATTAACATCTTTATTAATTCTTGGGTTTGGGGGATTCAGGCCTTTATGGTGGGGCTACAAATGTTGATTCACAACCCTGACCTATGTGGTACTGAAGCATTCTATAGGGGTGCATACTTACACTGAGCAGAGAGCACTGAGATGCGTCGTGGTGACCAGGGTGTCTGGAAGCTCGGATGTTCTGCAGCAACATGATGATGCTCTTCTCCAGCTGGTCCAGTGGAGGCTCTGTTGTGGCGGAAGACAACAGGTGCTGCATTCCCAGCAGCGAGTCTTGCAGGAACGACATTTCCGCTAAAGCCTGGGCACAGCAAAAATGTAGGTGGCAACATTCTAGACCTAAAAGCTCAATGCCAGTAAACTAACAGATAACTAACTACAGCTCAAACTCTTAACTAGCTCGTTTTCTCCATAAAATGAGTGGTTATGGCATAGTTGGTGAGGGTGCTTGGGTTCTATCTATTATTATTATTATTTTTGAGGATTTTTATAGCGCACTTATCTCGCCGTACTTGACCAGACTCTAGGCGCTGGCCGATACAGGATCTAACTCAAACCGCCCGAGACGCCCACCTGCAGCCTTTTGGCGCATGGTCTGACGCCCGGACAACCAAGCACTATCCTGGCCAGCCAGGGATGGGGGAGAAGGACCAAGTGCATGCTGGGTGTGTTCTTGTTACCGGCACTCACCCGTCTAGGACATGAGCGTCAGGATCTTTTAAAGTCCGTTATGATGGAATGTATGCGACACACAGACTAGACCTCGGTTTATACTCTCATCCGAAGGAGTAGGAAATGGGAGTAAAGTGTCTTTCCCAGGGACACAACACAATGGCCCGGACAGGGCTCGAACCCGGGATCTTCAGATCCGCAAGCCAAAGCACTACCATTAGACCACCGTGCCTCTCTAAAAGAGACTATGCTGAAGGTTGCAGATTCAACCCAGCAGAGGGCAAACTTGTGTGACTTTAGGTACAAGACTTTTCACAAGTCACCGAGGGTTCTCTGCGGGTACCGCAGTTTCCTCCCTCTGGTCAATAATGGTATTGGATGAAGTCAATACAACACATTTTCAAACTATAAAAATTATATTTCCTGTTTCCTATAAGAGACCTTCCTTTACATGACCCGTTTGAGTGATGAATGTTCCTTGTGTGTGTAGGAATGCGTGTAACATGTCAGCGTGTATGCTGGTTACAGATCGCCGCAATTTGAGTCTCTTTTAGGAATAAGTCGCGTAGGGCATCCAGTATTATTATTATTATTAAAACAAAAGGAAGTGAAAATCTCAGGTCCAGAAGGCTCTCTATTATGTACTTTTGGACAATTATACTTTATTTATTGAAGCATCTTTCCACTATGAATCAAGCCAGGAATAAGTCAACCTACTGCTGTGGTCAAGGCTAGGAATAACTTTATTATAATAAACAACAGTTAGTTTTTGGCACTGCATAGTCACTCACTGTAGTGTTCCCATTGGGCGCTACTTTGTTCTTCGTCTTGTGACCCAGGTCTGTGATACGCTGATCCTGCTTTGTCACTTTGGTGGGCAGCGACTTCTGAAAACCCATTACCCACCTGTCTCACAAAACATAACTACAAAACATGCACATGCATACATATACTACTATGTATAATAGCAACTTGCCCTTACACCAAACGTTTTAGTGACGAACGTGCCTTTGTTGGAGGCGTAAGAGTATCTTCAGCATGCAAGTGCCTGTGTTGATTACAGATCGTCAGCAGGTAAACCTTCCACCATATGTTCATATGCATGCAGCAAGAGGTACTGTTGACTTCCGGATATTTCTAACAATAGTCATCGCCCATGAGGGCGTGTGGTCACGCACAAATAGAAATGCAGAAGGGACCTTTATGTTACATGCTCACATATAAAAATCTGTTTACAAAACGGTAACAGTGTGGCCAGCTTAATGAGGTCTCCTCTTGGTAAAGATCTTCAGTCAACTTTCGGTCGATCTCTTCTTCCTTGCTGCAATTACCTTCCTCAAATGTTAAAACAGGTCCAGCTACCCGTTCACAGCTGGGTAGACTGGGGTGCGTTTTGCGCTTGTTTCAATCTTTGTGTGTCATTTGGTGGTTGGCTTCCAACCATGGCCACCCATCCAAGTACTAACCCATTTTACGGTCAACAATTCTTTTAATCGTTTTTCTTTGCGTTTTCCATGAACAGAAATAATTTTTATCAAAGTAATCTTTTGGATTATTAACATTTCTTATGTCCCTGCGTAGGACGAGGCTATGTGAAGCAGGTTAGACTTTCAGGACACTGAGCCTTCTCCTCCTGGGTAACTCCGGTTTCCTCCCTCCCTTCAATAATGGTATTGGATGCAGTCAATCAAAACTTCAGCCATAAAAATACTGATATCTATTCTGACGTCTGTAATAGCAATCTCTTCAGATCGCCGAGCTTTGAGTTCGACTGAAGAAAAAGCGCGATAGCATCCTGTATTATGGTTATGGTTATGTTCGAACCCTGTCCGTCGTTGCATACATGTGCCCAAACCACTACGCTGTTTGGCCACCAAAACTGTGCTACAACCACTGAACAAAGCAACGTACCTCGTTGGTCGGTTTCAGTTTCTTCGACTCCAGTTGTAGTCTGTCGATCATCAGGTCTCTCCTCATAACCTCTCTCTGCACAAATAAGACCACAAAATCCATCCTATCCATTTCAAAACAGTAGGTTGATAACCCAAGCCAATTGTATTTATACCTTCCACTTCAAACATTGTCATTGAGGGAATACAGATGCCTCGTATTGTAAACAACGTTTGCAAAGTAAGGTAAATAAATAAATTAATAAATAAATAACTAAAAAAAATAAATAAATAATAATAATAATAGTAATAATAATACACTGATTTATAATTGCCACATCTGTCACTGGTGCAGAGATTCAAGGCGGATAAATAAATTAATAAATAAAATAAAAAGGTGATTGCAAAGCAGCAAAGCTCACTCTCAGACTTGTAACAGTTTGGTCCCTTGCCTGTAGCTCTTTACCCAGATCTGCCTGTAAAGTACAAAACAGGTGCATTTTCATTTAAACATTTCACAGCAGACATAAATTGAACAAATGAAACAAACAAAATAAAGAAGTAAGTAAATTTAAATTTTTTAAAAAAAGGTATACAAAATATTTTTTTAAAATATATATGCGATTACTTTTTTGTTTTCAAATATAAGTTTCAAATCTTTGTTTTGTAAAGGGAAACTTGTATTTTATTATGTGTAGAATATGTTCTATGTGGCATGTAGCTGTACTGCTCTTGTGTGTTTATATGTATTCCTTGTTTAGCTGTGAGCTTTCAAATTTTGTGTGAGTGTGTGTGTGAGAGCATGCGATTACAGTCAACCCTCGCTACTTCAAGGTTCCACATTCACGGATTCATCACTATGCAGATTTTTTCATTATATTATATGAGAAAATATTTAGCGGATTTTCCGGAAATTTCAAAAAGTCACAATAAATGATGTTTTATTACTTAACATTTGTGCCTGTGTACTGTATGTACATTACTGTATAGGGTGGTTTGTTAACAGTACGTAAAGGGAAGGTTTTAAAAGTCCTATCCTATCCCTATCCTATCCTGTTCCGTAACCCGGAGGTCGTAGGGGCACCACATATGATCGTTTAACTCTATTCTGCCTGAGCGTGCACAGGGCTTCCAATGGTCTGAGATAAAAAAGGAGGAAAATGACCGAGTGACGAGGTCACGAGCGCACGACCCCAAACACTGTCACAACACTGTCTGCTATAAAAGAAACAATTTTATTAGTGAGAGTGAAGTAGAAGAAAGAAAATAAGTGATTTACAAAAGGTTTGATGTAATGTCTCACATGAATAGAGAATAATTAAGGCAAATATGGAATTTACCACATTTTAACGATCTTAATTGCTTCATATCTTAAAAGCAAAAACTGAAGAAAAAAAAAGGAATGTTCAGCAAAAAGTGACTTACCAAAATCTGCAATTAGAAGATATTTTTCTTGTGCAGCTGACTTAGTAAAACCACAATGAATTCAGAATACAATACAGAATACAATCCTCACTAGCAAGTCACTCATGGTCTACTCTGTTAGTGTTACATAGAATGTTCATAATATTAAACTACTCCTACTAGTTCTGCTTTTACAAAAAATTATGGTCAAATGCATACACAGTTATGGTGATGAAAAATGGTTTTGCACCTTTTAGGCCATCAGTAGTAGGAAAGGCATTTGGCAGTGAAACAAGTCTAAATTTTCGCTTTTTAAAAATGTTTTTCTAGTCGGCAGGAAAAGATAAGGTTGCAAACACAAATGTATGTACACAGATCCATGCTCATCGCACAACATAAAGTAGGCTACTGTGCAAGTTGAAAACTTGATTTCGTTCGAGCACAAGACGCAAAACGCGTGTCCGACACGTGGAATCTTTCGGATATGTTGACTCAATTTTTCTTCTTCTACCTCCACCTCCATCCAGTCCCATCTCCACTTGTTTTTGCAAGAAACATCGTCAAACTTTTGGCCGCGTTGAACAAAAATTCGACCCGCCATTTTTGCCTATTCGCAAACAGAACGATGATCCGTTTCCAGTCTTCGAAACCAGCCAATTACAGATCAACCAAACTGAGACTGTGTTACGGATATTTTGTGTTACGGATATTTTGGAGCCCCTATGAAATTTTTACCTCGGCAGTTTTCTACGGCGGAACTTTAAAATTTTTCGGCTGAAATTTTTTTTTTAATGGCGGAAATTCGCCGAACGGCGGAAGATTGGAAGCCCTGGTGCAGCAGCTAAGCATCACTGCTGGCCTGAGCCTGCAGGGCCAGACTGTTGTGAAAACCACTAGTTGTACAAAATCGGCTCTTGCCTAGCTCAGTGCAGGCCTATTGATGTGAAATTTGGCATACTTATAGAAAACTAATTTCTTTACAAAACTATATAAATTTTATGTTTGTTTAATAATAAAAACTCAAAAATTCATAAATGAAAGCCTCTTTTGCATTTTTTTTCCTTGAATTTTCACAATAACATTGAAAAAAAGCATTTATGTAAGTTTTGTTGAGCTATTTAGGTAAACATTAAAGTATTTAGATATTTCTTTTGGTAAATTTCCACAAAATATTATAGCAGCTCAACACAAAAATAGCAGAGAGAGAGAAAGATCTTGACAGTCCTTGATTTTTCGTCATTTAAAAATCAAATTGCACGCAAAATTCGCATCAGAACAAGAAAATTCGACCTGGCGGAAGTGACCGTATGTTTTATTAACA
This sequence comes from Oncomelania hupensis, assembly GCA_036898135.1. Lineage (NCBI taxonomy): Eukaryota > Metazoa > Mollusca > Gastropoda > Littorinimorpha > Pomatiopsidae > Oncomelania > Oncomelania hupensis. Next base: position 38,780,067 of record CM072520.1, on the reverse strand, counting down.
TGGGAAATAACCGTGCTTTCAATATATTTTTGCAATGCGGAGTTTTCTCTCTTTGACCGTATGCAAGTGTGGGATACTGGAATACCTGCCTCCCGACAGGTAGAGATGCATAGCGGCTACTGGAAAACTTGCTTCCCGGCGCGGAAGAGTTAACCAGCATACTCCATCTTTCTCTGTCCTCAGCAGCCCTGATGACTTCGCTCAGGGTCAAACAGTCCATTCTTGAATGTTGTCCTCCCACCTCTTTTTCAGTCTCCCTCTTCTTCTACCTCCTTGCACTGTGCCTTGCAGAATAGTCTTTGCAAGGCCTGATGATCTGGTGACGTGGCCATACCATCGGAGTTTCCGTTTCTTCACCACTGTGAGCAGCTCACCGTGTTGTCCAATGGCTTGCGTGATGGTCTGTCGGACTTTAAAAGTCCAAATACACATTAAATAAATACAGTAAATATGTTGTCCCTATTTCGCGGATTTTCAGCTATTGCGGCCGGTCTGGGAACCTATCTAACTCAATAAACGAGTGTTCACTGTATTGCATATTATAAGCGACATGCCACATTTTCACTACTTTTTTTTTTTTTTTGGTCGTGAATCGAGATTTCTTGACTACATGAACGTTTCTCCTTTCTTCTTCTTTTCTCGTTCCTCACCTCGAGTTTTTCTTTTTCTTCTTTTTCTCCTCTTCTTTGCAATGTACAAAGCCCTGCACCAGCAGCAATCCATGCCTCACCAGTTAACCTATCACTGTTGCAGAAGTTTCAGTGTTTCCCAAAACGCACATGTGTGCGTCAGAGACGCACAACAACTGAAAAAGGACGCATGAAAAAAAAAAAAGGTGCGTCACAAGGGACGCAACTTTTTTTTTTTTACTGCCGTTATGTATCCCGGCACCTCTGAGCCATCGTGCGCCCGAGCCGAGTAAGCGCGGTGATCTCCCCTACCCACTGACCGCGCTGACACCCAGGCGCAGCCTTTTTGTTTGCTTCCGAAAAGCTGAAACATGTCGCTCGACACATGGCTACGGAAAACGATAACCCGCAGAAATGCGGAAGACGATGCAATCGTTAAATGTTGAATCATCATTTTCAGTTCTCCCTAGACTTGGCAATGATGATCTTGTCTGTAATACGCAGTTAACAGATTTTTTTGTCTCTTTTTTTTTTTCTTCTGGTCATCGACTTAGTCACCTCTAACACTAACTGCTTTTACAGAGACAATTTGTCAGTACATGCAGATTGATGTGTGTAAATTGTCGTATGACTATTTCATGTTTGTTCTATGGTCATTTTATGTGATTTTAAGGTTCCTCTAGTCAATGATGGATTCCTTTGTAACATTTATCAGAACAGTATTCCTTTTGTTGTGTTGTTTGTTTTATGGCTATTCATAATTTTCAATAAAGTTGCATTGAAAACTAAGCTTTGTTTGACTTTGAGGCGTATTTGTGTGTCCGTGATGTTGGTAATCAAAATCAAGGTAAATGTAGGAATTGTAAGGGGACTCTCAAATTTTGTAAGGGGACTCTTGAAATTTTGCACCAGAGAGTCCCAAGGACTCTCTGAAAAAAAAGCTGTGGGAAACACTGAGTTTGTGGAACATCACCACAAAACTCCAGCTGTGAGGGTGGCGCTTGTGTGTTCCTGAAGCTGGCACTTGCTCACTACGACAGGAGTGTCTGAGGCAATGGGATGCATGGGACTTCCAAAGCCTGAAGGCCTAACCCGGTGATGAGTAATTTCATGGAGTGTGCTCTCACAGAGCTCGTCAACTAGAAGGCAAAAGGCTGATAACCTATGGTGCCATCTATACTACGCTTTCCTATCCTGTCCTGTCAAACTATACTATACTATATTTGTACTATACTGTACTGATGTCAGCACAGACTAGACCTCTGCTTATGCTCTATTCCGAAAAAGTGGGGAGGAGCCTTGTGCTGTCTGAGCATCAGGTTCAAGTTACCAAGTTTGGCAGCAGCTGGAATGGTCATGCATCCCATGAACGTTGCCATTTCAGTGGCAGACATCAACTTACCTTCACCTTGTCAACTTGGTGGTTCAATTGTTTCCGCAGCGATACCTGAAATGGCAATTCATATGTCAACTCTCTTCATTCAAGTATTCTTCTTTTTCTTCATCTATCTTGTTCTTCCCTTTTTTTTTTTTATCTACCACTTATTACTTTTATTTGTTAATTTTTTTTCTTCAGATTTCTCTTGATCTTTCAATAATGTATTTCTCTGTATAAAATGAATGTATGCGATTTTATCCTTCCCCCATATATGTGAAAGTTTCATTGTCAATAAATGTTAATCCATGTTTAATTATTATTCAATTTTATAAGTATTTTAATTCAATGTGATTGTTTTGTATTTTTTGAACACATTTTGATTTAGCTTTTTTTTTTGTATGTTGTTGGACACTACACACAATTCTTCTTGTGAATATTTATAAGGATAATAAAGGGTAGTGCATTGTGTAAATGAAAGAAGGAATCAATGACTTCATTACCCAATTGCCTATACGCCAATTAGCACACAGTGGGCAGAACATTATTTGTAACAAAAACAACAACAGCACATCAACAATGTAGCCCTTACAAACACAAAAGCAGTTTAATCTAATAACAATTACAAGCTTCAACGCAAAATCTCTGCATTGACAATACAAAGAAAAACCCATATTATTAACAATGTAATGTCTGTGAATAAAAACACTCAACAGTTAGTTTGTGACTTTTGACGAAGCATTTCAGCAAAATAAATGTGTAGACAATCTTTTAATCTGCTGTGTTTCATCTTCTACCTTTTGAGTTACCTTCCTCTAATGCACACTTGAAAACCAACCAATCAAATAATTAAAAAAAAAACATCAAATTAATAAAATAATCCATTAAACAAACGGACACACTGACATTTTCAGCGGTGATAGTTTGCAGCTCAATCTCCAGTTTGAGTTTGTCTGATTTCAAGCTGGACAGCACTGCGTCTTGCTCGCTCAGCCTCTGCTGCAGTCCCACCTGAAGACACACACACATATCAACACCATGTTGGAGTCAAGAGTGACTTAACCTGTTACGCAATTTTTTATCAATAGTCGATTCAGCCCCGATGCTTGAATCTTGATAAGTGTAACTCGAATTCGTTTTTCCACGCAGCCTGTTCACTCAGCAACAAGGTAGGAGTTGTCGTATAAAGTTTTTCAACTTTATTCAGCAAACATCAACAACTGCATAAAAGATCGCTTTCCAAAAATCCCTTCAAAGATCATTATTAAAAATCATCAATCACTTTCCAAGCAGAAAGTGTATTCATTACTTATATAGCCTCTCTGCAATCGAGGAAAAAGTTAGAACATTCCAGCATGACGCAATAACACCCAATCAAAATAAAACTCATCACCGGAACTATGCAAAACATACGTCATTAGGTTAGGAGAATCGCTTAGCTATTACCAGATCTATCTGGAAGCTTCAGTCGATAGTAAACAATTCCAGAAAAATCTCAACAATATCAACCGACGCAAATTATTAACATTATACAAAACTGCTTCTAGCAACAACGCAAAATCAAATCAAAGGTAAATACACTCTGTTACTGCATGCTTTGCAAAACAAAATGATAGGATATATCGTGCACGTCTCAATCGTAACATAACCTTACGCCGACCATTCACTGGGTTGTATTCATTGCAGTTATTTCTCCTAGACTAGACTGCTCACAACAAAATGATGATGACGTCCACCAGTTTAAGCATCGTCCAAAGGGTAACAATTTCATCTTTGAAACCATGCACTCATTTGAGCGTACTACTGTTAACTATTGAGTCTAAAATGTGCAACCAAAGTTGTGGAGGTTTTCTTCTAACAGTCAAGTTTTGTTATATCGGATGGAGAAGGTGTTTTTATTGAGAGTGCACGAGTGGTTCGTCAAAGAAAATGTTCTATACATCTGTACTAGGTAGGTGTATGTATTTTTAGTGAAAGGACTGCAGAGACTAAACTGTGTATGTGTGTGTGTTTAGATGTGTGTGCGTGCATGTGTGTAGATGTGTGTGCGTTGATGTGACAATACAGTTGAAAGTATAATGTGTCAGCGGTTGTGGAAATGTAGTTTCAGTTGTTATTTTGTGATTTTATATAGTACTTTTATTTATTTTTACAATCTTTATTTGCTGAGATGCCATGTGCTGAATGAATTCCCCATTGTGGGTGATAAAGATTAGTTGGCTTGGGCTTGGGCTGGACTCAAACTCGGACTTGGACTCAACTGCACTGGATTGGACTGGATTTGGACTTGACTTCACTCCAGTACCAGAAGTATCCTGAAGAGTAGGAACTAGAAGGGCAAAGCCCATATGACTCACAAGATCCTTATAGGACTCGCAATATTTATCATGAAAATGAGTGCCACCTTCCCCCCCCTCTCACCCCCTCCCCTCAAAAAAATAAAATTAATATGGTGGCATTAAAGTGCAAATACTGACTTTCTTTCTATGCACTTGACCCTGAGATAACATTGACCTCTGGCTCCAAATACACTCGTGTACTATTAAATAAAGTACAGCAAATGTTGTATTATACCATTATACCACCAAAAAAAAAAAAGTTGACCTTTGGATAACCTTGACCTTCAGTGACCTTGATCTTGGGATGAACTTGACCCTCACATGACCCTTCATGCATGTCTGATCCAATAACCCAATGTTGTTGCATGCTATGGGTTAAATAAACAGCCATTCCACTATACCTATTTTGTGTATGTTTTTTGCAAGGCCTAAAATGACCTTGACCTTCAAATCAACGCAACAACGAGAAATATATGAAAGATCAGTCTATCATCTCTAGATACAACAAGTTTGGCTTTTATATCTCTCATAGTTTAGGGTCAAGGTCACTTCAAAGTATACAAACCAACTTTGGGGGGGGGGGGGGGGGGGGCTCTATTGACCTTGATCTTGGGAGTGAGTTGACCAAATTTTGCACAGTATGTATGTCTCATTGATATGTATCATGCACCAAAGAATTACAAGTTCAATATTAATAACCTAGAAAAAAAGTGAAATGTGAAAAGTTGTCATTTTTTTAATTAACATTTGATGACCCTGTGACCTTGACCTTAAAGTGAAGTCATCCACCCACTCATCTTTAATGAGATCTCATGGGTATACACCATCTTACCAAGTTTGGCTGTGATAGTTGAAAGAGGCACAGACACAAGGTGGACTATTTAAGGACTCATCTTGCACATATTTACAAAAAAATGTGGATTTTAAAAAAAAACAATTTGGGGGGGTGGGGGGTGGGTGGTAAATGAGATGGATGGGGAGCTTCTGCATGCGAGTCCACAAAGGAGAGGTATCAATATGTTTAACACACAGCAGAAGAAAACGCTGATTACAATAATTATACATGGCTACAGGTTGAAGTGTATCCCTTGTGTGCTGACTTTGCCAATACAGATGCTTGTATCCCTGTAGGCTGGTAGCAACAAACATCCCACTATTCAAGCTACGCCAACCTACCTTGTTCCCTTGGACCTGCAGACAGTCATTTTTCATGCGAGACAGCTCTTCCCTCAGCTCTTCGTTCAGCAGGTTGGCGTGCTGCACCTGACTTCTCAGCAGCACAGCGCCCTCTGCAGTGACCGGCTCGGATTTGTACACATCGGCCGCACCGATGTCGGGACTGTTGACCATGAGCTGCACACAGTGTACGTAACATCGCCTTGATGGAGCCGTTTTCTCCACCGCACTTGCTCCACTCATTTTGGATGTTATACAATCAAATAGGCCAGTTGCCGCTTATCATGCGACCTTGACCTTGACCATAGCGGAATCTCAGAGATCTGTCAAGCACAGGTTGTGTGTAGAGTTATGCCCTCGACAGTCTCTTGAGAGCTGGGTGTGTTTGCTTCTACAAGTCAGTAGCAGTCCAACACAGCTCAATTAGGCTAGGGTCCGTTATTATTATCATCTTTAGCATCATTATCAGAATCTTTACTGTCCCAGCAAGCAGCAAGGAAAATTATTTTGCAGGGTACGACAATCACTGACAGTCACACTCACGCAAACACAGTCAGTATACCATAAAACAGCAATTGAAACAAGCAAGTAGTCAGGCAAACACAGTCAGTATACCATAAAACAGCAATTGAAACAAGCCAGTAGAACCAAACTTCCATTCAACCATTTCATCTCAGTTCCCTATTGAACTAAACACAAACCCCAGCATTCACCCTCTCCCCCTTCCTTCCCTGCACACTCCCCACCCAAACACATTACATTTTCAAGTCACAGCACATACAACCACCGGGCAAAGTTCAGCGGCCCGACCCCCCTATCCAATAGGCATTATCCCTAAATAAACCGAAAGTAGAGTTGCTTCCCCTGAAATGCGGTACACAATACATGTTGACAGCTATCCTAAATAAACCGAAAGTAGGTCAATGAGAGTTGCTTCCCCTGAAAAGCGGTACAAAATACATGTTGACAGCTATTAAGGAAGTACTCCTATTTGTCATTCTCGTACATCCATGAAAATTAAAGTATTTTTAAAACAACTTTTTTAAACGACAAACTATGGCAATAATCAAATAGTACTGATAGTAATAATCATACAAATAATAATCAATAAATACAATTATACATCAATCTGTTTTTAGAAAATACCTTCTTATTACCAAAATTAATAAATAACAACCTTAAATATAAAGAAGAGGAGAGAACAATAACAGGATTGGTCAACGTGTGATCATATTATTTTCCCCTTTACCAACAACTGGCCCGCTGGTGTCAGTATAAATCGGTCCAGTAGTCACCTATATGCGAAAGTGTCGTGTGACTATAATCTACAAACAACAACAACAACAACAATAACAGGCACAACAAAAAAACAACGCTAGCATCTCTCCAAGAATACGGCCCATTGCATCGGCATGGCTGCATGTAAGCCGAGACCAGACCTAGCATAGTCGTGTATTCAAGGCAGTGTGTGAATAGGAATTGGATGTATTAAAAATAAAATTCAATTTCAATTCAATTCAATTCAAGATTTATTTACCAAGTGACATACATACAGTTATAGTATACATGACACAAAGAATGCTTTAGATCAGCGGCAGGCATGCACAAGATACATAACAGACAAATAAAGCATAGATCTAGTGCGACCTATGTAACCACCATTATACTAGACAGCAGACCCACGCCTGACTAGAACACTCATGTAGAACATAGAAATACAGACATCAACAAACACAACCGAATTACAGATAACAAAACAGGTGCATGATTTTTAGTGTACATCATCAGACACATCAAATATACAGATGACTAAAATAGATTCGCAAGCAAAAGCAGCCTCCCGCAATTCATGACTAATATGACTATACAAGTGCACGCAATAAGGAGCAGCTTAAATAATTCTTATAATTGATTTAAGTGTCTGATAGACCACGGGAAGAAGCCATTCAGTGAGCGTGTGGTTTTGCAGGGGAGGGAACGGAATCTACGGCCTGAGGGAAGCATCTGGAAGAGCACGTGGGCGGGGTGGGACTCATCATGGATAATATGTTTGACTCTGCGTGTGACACGTTGCGCGTGTAAAGCCTCGATGGATGGGAGGGCCCCACCAACGCATCTTGAAGCCTGGCGCACAACACGGTCTAAACGCTCTTTATCTTGGATGTTTGCGTTGGCATACCAAACAATGAAAGAAAATGTCAAAATGCTTTCTACAGTGGCGCGGTAAAAATTGGCCATGATAGCTTGGCTAACCCGAAACTTCCTAAGCTGGCGGAGAAAGAATAGTCTCTGATGGGCCTTCTTGACTGCGCCAGTGATGTGCTTTTCCCATCCTAAATCTGAGGAAATGGTTGTGCCAAGAAACCTGAAACTGTCTACTTGTTCTACTACTTCCCCGTTAATGGACAAGGGTTGCATGTTGTTTCCGTTTTGACGGAAATCTACTAGTTCTTTTGTTTTGGAGACGTTTAATTCCAGATTGTTGTCTATGCACCAAGCCACTAGCTCCTCCACTGCTTGCCTGTATGCTCCCTCGTCATTGTTAGAGATCAGACCTTCTACCGTGGTGTCATCTGAGAACTTTAATATGACTACCTTATCATGGTGCGACACGCAGTCGTTCGTGAATAGGGTGAACAAAAGGGGAGATAGTACGCATCCCTGTGGTGCACCTGTACTCAGGGTCAGTAGTTCGGAGAGCTTGTTGCCTACTCTTACTGATTGGGGGTGGTTAAGGAGAAAATCTAGTAGCCACCTACACAAGGCCTGTTCTACTCCCATTTTCTCTAGCTTGCTATACAACTTGTGAGGAATGATCGTATTGAATGCCGACGAATAATCCACAAAGAGAATCCTAGCATAACTTTTGGGAGTGTCAAGATGTTGCAGAATGTAATGCAATCCCAGAGCCACTGCATCTTCAGCGTTTCTATTCTTCCGGTACGCAAACTGATGTGGGTCCATCCGGCTCTCTGTAGCCCGCTGAAGGTGGCGGAGCACCAGGTGCTCAAACACCTTCATGATCACAGATGTTAAGGCCACGGGTCTGTAGTCATTTAGCCCACTGATAGTTTTCTTTTTAGGAATCGGGACTATGGTGGAGGTCTTAAAGCACCTAGGCAATGAGCACTGTTGGAGGGAAGCGTTAAAGATGTCAGTGAATACTGGGGCAAGCTGATTAGCGCATGATTTGAGGGCTGCTGGGGTTACACCATCTGGCCCAGGGGCCTTCCTAGCAATCTGCTTCTTAAACAGCGCTCTAACTTCGTCTTCCTGTATTGTGAAAGGGGCCACGAGATTATGATCAGGAGGGGGCAGGGGAGAGCTTAGGGTTACGTTGAGCGTATCAAATCGCGCGTAGAAGTGGTTTAACTGGTCAGGGAGCATGGGGTCGGGGTCAGGCGGGGTGAAATTCTTATCTTTGTACTGCGTGGCCTGCTGCATGCCTTGCCAAACCTCTCGGGGGTTGTTGGAAGCAAACTGCTCCTCCAATTTGCGACCGTATTCTGCTTTAGCTTTATGAATTGCCCTTTTCAGACCATACTTGGCTGCTTTGAAACGTGTTTTGTCCCCACTCCTAAACTCGGCTTCCTTTATCTTAAGCTTGTCTCTAACTTCCCTTGTAAACCAGGGTTTGTCTTTCGGTGCCACCGTGCTTGTTTTAGTTGGAACACAAACATTCGAACAGAAGTTAATGTATGACGTAACCGTGTCCGTATATTCGTCAAGAGACGGGCATGCGTCTTTGAAAACGTCCCAGTCAGTAGACTCTAGGCAATCCTGAAGCATATCAGTAGCTTCAGGGGACCATTTCCTGCTTACCCTCACTACTGGTTTAGTACGTTTAAGTTCTTGTTTGTATGTTGGAATAAGCAGAATTGACTTATGGTCAGATTCGCCAAAATTGGGTCTAGCGACAGCATGATATGCATTAGGAAACACAGTATAACAATGATCTAGTGTTTTTTCTTCTCGGGTAGGAATGTTGACATGCTGATGGTACCTAGGTAGACATTTCTTCAATTTAACATGGTTAAAGTCACCAGTAATGATGATGGCACTGTTAGGAAAATCAGATTCTGCACTGTTGACGATATCGTAGATCTGTGGCAGAACCACTGATGGGCAGGCCTCTGGAATGACGTACATGCAGATAACAATCACAGAGGAGAACTCACGAGGGGAATAGTATGGCCTACAGTTCACGACAAGACTCTCAAGTTCGGTGGTGCATGACGAGGAGACCACGTGGCTGTCCGCACACCATCTGTTATTCACCATGATGCCGACGCCACCGCCGCGTACTTTCGCAGACAATTCCGGGCTTCTATCTGCCCTGAACATAACGAAGCCGGGAGGGGTGACCACGCGGTCAGGCGTGACGGGCTGTAGCCATGTTTCCGTAAGGCAAACGAGAGATGATTCTTGGTACTCACGTTTGCTTGTCATCGACATTTGAAACTCGTCAATTTTGTTGTTGATGGATCGTACATTGGCGAGTAAGATGGCAGGGAGGGGAGGGCGATGGCAGCGACGCCGAAATTTGACTAGCGCACCGCCGCGTCTCCCTCTTTTGCGAGTCGAGCAGCGTGTTGTAGTTCGTCTGCTGCAGCTATCGCCATGATGGGATGGCGCAAACCGGTCGGGAGCAGCCAAGAGAAGATCCGAATTTAAATCCGTAGGAGCCACAGTTGCAATGTTTGATGTTCGTATGCTGAGAAGAAAGTCTCTGTCATACTTCAGGACACACTCACATGACGTCACAATGAGTAGAAACACAAATAACAATAAAAACATTCGCCAGCTGATCATGTCGCCCTGTGTCGGCTGAACAAATCATAGCTGAAGAACAAGCAGGATTCAGGGCAGGGCGAAGTACCACTGAACAGATTTTCAACCTCAGAATAATCTGCGAGAAATACCTACAGAAAACAAACGAATTGACAATTTGTGATAATATTGTGTTCATTTTGGCTAGGAAACGATGCGTCAGTGTGAAGTTGGTCGTCATCCCCTTCGCTGCTTATTCAACACGTACGCAGACCAACGAGGTAATAATAATGACGAGTAAATATTTTTGTCTTAAAATAAATTATTTTACTGAGTGAGCTAAGCTCAATTTTTTATGTTTGTGGATATATACTTGATACCAGTAATGTCTTACTTACAGGGGCGTCGCACGGTCCAAAATATTGGGGGGGCAACCCTGTCGACGGGGAGGTGGGGGGGGGGGGGGCTGACAAGCGGGATGCACCCTGTAATATATCCTCGTACCTTCATCCAACTGAAAGACTGAGAGTAAAAACATTTAATTATTTATGTTCTTCTTTACTGAAAATACAAGATTCATTTCCAGAAACTACAAATACATGATTAGCGATATGTGATAATGATTAAAACCAGGAAACACGAACATTAATTACCTGCCGCAAGATCATCTAGGTTGAAATTTTGTCTTCTCTATAAATCACAACTCGTTTTGCATATTGCATACATATAATGACCAAACACTTCCACTACCAGTTTCAGAAAATCAGTCAATTGATCAATTTGTTTTATTAGGGCGTATATTACTCGCAGTTTCTCTAAAGCAAAATACTGTCTGTCTGAGTGCCTTTTGTCTTGGTGATCACACCCAGCTTGCAGTTGTCCAGGACGCTGAAAGTTCCAAACACTTCTCTGCGGTGCTGAGAAGATGCAAAAGTATTGGCAAGCTTAACCAAATCCAAGGAATCCGTCCTTTGTTTGTGGACGTGGAGCAGCATCAAGTGGTTCAGACGCTCTTCTGTTGAGCTTGACCTGAGGTAGTTCTTGACCCTCCTCGTGGCACTGAAAGTTCTTTCGCTCACGGCATTGGTGGCAGGCATGACCAAAATGAGCTTCAGTAAAAGCCCAACCTCAGACATAAGAGCTAGCTTTGAGACAGACAGTGACTTGAAATGCTGAACAACGGCTGACAATTTCTTGTTTCCACCAGACATTTCTTGTGCAAGAATCTGAAGGTGAACTGAGAGCCTTGACTGGTCAAGGTCTTGCCCATAGAAGTCGCAGACATCTTGTAGCTGCTTGTCATAGTCCTGGCCGTTCACTGCATTCAAAAGGAGCTGTTCACATTTGGAGTAAGTTTCAAAATCCTGTTGATCAAAACGATCAGTCAGGGACGTTGTAAGACTGTCCAGGGCCTCAAAATAAATTCCCCGGTAGTGGTCTTCAACAGTGCTTGGGAATTCTGGAGCACTGCATCCTTCCTCTAACCTTGCCGGTCTTCTTTGTTGTCTTGGTAAACATGGATCGTTCACCTGTGAGACTTTTGCTTGGCGGCAGGTTTTCTCCCAAAAAAGGTGAAATGCCTCATCACTTCTGATGCTGCACAAAGTCTCCCTGGTCATCTTGGCAATCTCCTGGGCTTGGGAGGCTGACATTTCATGATGCTGCAAAGCTGCTGCCAAGTTGTCACTATGCCGTAGAAGAGCCTCCCCAAGAGATAGGCCAAAGAATGAAAATTGTTCCATGTGGGCGCTAACTCCTCTGACCCTGGCCTTCATTTCACTGTCTTGAGTAGTCTCAAGAGACCATTCCCAAAGACCTTGAAGCAAAGAGTAGTTTCTAATGATGCTGTAGAGTGCTTTTCCTCTCATCGTCCACCTGACTGGACAAAGCATTCTGATCCCAGGAGCATCTTTCCGTTCATCTTCGTCGTCCAGATCGTTTTTCATGCGCTGTAAATGTGTATCTCGCTTCGGCGAATTCTTCACTAACTTGGTGATTTCCTGGACAGTGTCATGAACGTCTCTAACCAGCTTCACATTTTTTATGCTACTTGCACACGCCAGATTCGTGGCGTGGCCATAACAGTGAGTATACAGAGCACGCGGCTCTTCCGCTTTAATCACGGTAGCCACACCAGACTTTGCACCGCTCATCGTGGAACAACCATCATAACATTGCCCCCTTAATTTGGCCAGTGGCACCCCCATGCTCTTGAGGATATTCTTGATTTCTTCAACGATCGACGCTGCGGAAGTTGTTTCGAGATGTCGAAGGCCTATGAAGTCTTCGTGTGCTTCGAACTTGTCATCTATACATCTGACACATATAACAAGTTGCTCCCTGTTAGAAATGTCTGCGGTTTCATTCGCGAAGATTGACACAAACTCTGACTTGTTTACAGAGTTGGCAATATCTTGAAGCACGTCTTCCGCCATCAAGAAAAGAACTTCATTCTGGACTTGTGCGCTCGTGTATTTGTCAGTCTTTCTTTTGAGCCATTCATCGAGCCCTGGGTTGTCATGTGATCGAAGACTGAACAGCTGCATAAAATTCGAGTCATCCCCCGCACCCTTTCCTCGAAGTGGTAGTCCCTGCCTGGCAAGAAACTGAATATTTTGCAGGATGATCAGGAGATTCTTTCTGTTTGCTTTTGCATCTGAACCAAACGCGTCAGACAAACTCTCCTTAATACCTTCCGTCTCACTAGGTAGCAGAACATGACGTTCAACAGCTTCTTTGTGAGAATTAGAACTTTCGTGTTTCTTAAATCCCTTGTCCTTTGCAGTAGCATTCTTCCAATTGCAGAAGCCAGTCGTAATGAATGCTTCATCCAGCTTACTCGCTGACAATCTGTTGTTAAGTTTAGCCTGAATGCACACAAAACAATATGCGTTATCGTCACTGACGTCATAGTGGAGCCATGGCCACTCTTTAAACCACTGGGAATTGAATCTCCGTTCATGGAACGTCTTGCCCTTCCCGAATGACCTTGCTGGAAATGTCATTTCTGGTTGATGAGGTTTACTTCCTACATTCGGGGGTGTCAGTCTTCCACTACTAGAAGATGAGGATGATGCGTGTGGTTCTGAGGTTGTTTCAGAAGTCGAGGAAGCCCCTTCAGAATGACTAGAGCTTGATTGCGATGGCCCTGGTTTTGGCTTTTTAATGAACGCGTCTAGTTTGCTTTGTTGCATGAACCGTTTCCCTTTTTGTGACGTCTGTGGATGCACACGTTTCAGGGGGACGAAGTGTTTATTTGCAACGTGGCCCAAAACAAGAACGTTCGCTGAGACTGATGTGGCTGATGGTCTGTACTCATTTTCTGACAAAGATCGGGATGTGGGATCAAATGAATTGACCTTCAACTTCACTTGCAGCATTTCTGCCATAGCCTTTGCAACGAGGTCGTTCTTTACATCTTTATGTGGTTCAGACAAATCGTTCATGAAAGAACACCAGATATCTTTTTACAGACCAAAAAAGGAGCCAAAGGTCAGGTTTTGACCTTTTTGACCTAGCTGTGACCTTGGATTTTGGGAAGGATCGAGATGATCTTACTAGTAGTCCATGAACAAAATCTCAGCTAGTTCAGTCCACAAACATAGGAGATCTATTCGCGGACACATAAACAAACAAAACAAACAAATAAACAAACAAACAAACCAAGTGAAACCTATAATGGGGGGTGGGGGTGGTGGTGTAATAATCAAAGCAGTCAAGCCCACGTTATCTGTCCCCAGAAAAGCGAACGGGTCCTTTTTTTCCCCTTTTACGATCAAAACACGTGCACGTGTAGGCCTATCAACAAACTAAATCTAAATTAAAAAATATCGCGCACCTCAACTATTTATTGACACTTGCACATTCACCCTTGCCTTACTCATTTTACAGACTAAAGTAAATAATTGATATCAACAAACCTGGAAAACAGACGATTCCATTGTTTTGTTAATTTTGCTCTTTGCTTAATGAAATGAAACTTCTTTCAAACAGCGAAAGCCAGCTCTGCTGCCCGGTGATTGCGTTAGCGCCACGAAATATTTTGTTGTGAAACACAGGCACATGCTAATAGATTATTGTAATATTATTTCGTACGTTAGCCCTTTACTCTACGGTTTAAAAATATGGTGATTTTTTTAATTATTGATTCTTCCTGCCTTCCTCTATCGTTTGAAATCTTCTTCTTCTTCTTCTTCTTCCTCTTCTTCCTTTTCCTCTTCTTTTCTTCTTTCTCTCTCTCTCTCTTTTTTTTTTGCCAAATTATTGGGGGGGCAGGTGCCCCCCCCTGCCCCATCCGTGTGCGACGCCCCTGACTTATTGTTGTAAATTATCATTGTCATATAAATTACAATTCGTTATTTATTTTGCTGTGGCGACTGTGTGTGTAAAATTGCACGTCATATTATTTAAATTATCGATGTAAAAATAACCCTCATCTTTTCCTCTTACCTAATCTTTTATACGTTTAATAATAAATGTTCTGTGCGTGTGGTATTTTTCATGTTTCAGTTTTACGGATCTGTTTTGGGTAATAAAATCATCCATAAAAAGCCGTGTTCGGCGTTGGGTACGTGAAAAGCAGCAAAACCTATTATTATCATTATCACTATTAATATTATTATTACTATTACTATCATAATTTATATCATTATTGCTATTGTTATCCTTATTAATCTCATTATTATTATTATTAACAATAATAATTATTATCATTATTATTATTATTATTATTGATATTTTTTATCAAATGATGAGGTATCTACTCACCACGTCTTGGAGTTGTAAGAGTTTCTTTTTGAAGTCTTTCACGGCTAGTAATGAGTCTTCGATCCCACTGTCCAGAGATATGTTGTGGCCTATAGAAAATACATATATTATTACTATTAGTAGTATTAGTATTACAATAAAATACATCCATCAACATAGTAACATTTCACTATGACCCAGGGCTGTACATTCCTAGCAACTAACTAGAAGGGCAAAGCCCATATGACTCACATGCTCCTTATGGAACTCGCAATATGTAACATGAAAATGAGTGCCAATTTTGATCTTCCAATGCTCTTGACCTTGAGATGACATTGACGTCTGGCTCCAAATACACTCATGTACTATCAATTAAAATACAGCAAAAGTAGTATTATGCCAACAAAAAAACACTGGTGACCTTGGGATGACCTTGACCCTCATGTGATCTCTCATGCATGTCTGATCAAATAACCCAATGCTGCATACTATAGATTAAATAAAAACAGTCATTCCTCTGTATGATGACCCTATTTTTGTATGTTTTTACAAGGCCTAAAATGACCTTGATCTTCAAGACCAACACAAAAACGGAACAAATAGGAAAGATCAATCTATCATCTTTAAATATACCAAGTTTGGACTTTATATCTCTCATAGTTTAGGGTCAAGGTCACTTCAAAGTACCTATACAAACCGACTTTGGACAGCTACAGTGACTTTGACCTTGGAGTGAGGCTGACCAAATTTGCAAAGTACATGTGTCTCATTGATATCTATCATGCATCAAAGAATCATTTTCAATAATAATAACTTAGAAAAAACTGAAATTTTGTGAAGAAATTTTCATTTTTTTAAATTAACATTTGATGACCCTGTGACCTTGACCTGGAAGTAAAATCATTCATTCACCAGTCCTGCCTACCTTACGCATTACTGATCAGTAGTTTTCCCTGTGAATTTCAGTAATTTTGCATTTTCCTTCAGTAATTCTACAGACATGAGGAAACGCGGTGTTTCTGAATAACCAAGGTATGAATAAATTCACGGCACGTTTACTACTTAAAAAGCACAAAAACCAGTTTTTAAAAGGATAGCAAAAAGAAGGAAACAATATCAAACAGATTTTTAAAATGATTAATTAGTATCATGAGAGACCATGGCCTGCAACAAAAGATAAACCTGCACATCACTGACCCGGTTGTGATGAAGGATAACTGTTCCACAGGAGTTTTATTTACATTACAGGTGATTGACTCAAATGTCATTTTCATGATAAAGATGATGTGTAATTCACAGGAATAGGCACTACACATAAATGAATTCAAAGTTTAAAAACAAAATTTCGGGAGGGGGGGGGGAAGGGAGGGGGAGGGGGGGGAGGGGGGAGGGGGTTCATCAGCTGTTTAAATAAGGACTTGTAAATGTGAATATGTTTACCAATAACAACAGCACATTGTGAGGTTCATTTAAAATAGTTGAAATCGACCACACTGGAAAAACTATACCCTGTACAAATTTTGCAGTTAAAAATAAAAAAAATCTGGTCCTTATATTGTGCCAGCTGTCTGGAGTAGGCACATTTGAGATGGTCCAGCTCTTCTGGCCTGACATATCTGGTGTCTTCATGGCGAGATTTGAGGACCAGCCGCCTACAGTCGTTTGCTCCTCCATGCCCAACTGAGAAGTCAGAATGGCTCACAGAACAGTACACGTATAATTCTGGGGGTGTATGACGATTCGCCTATCGACGATTCCCCCTCCACTCGTTTTCAGTCAATTCGCAACATCTCAATTCAATTGCCCTACATGTGTTTTTGAATGCACAACTTAATCATTGTGTTGTATTGTGTTAGAGGATATTATATATGATAGCGGGTATTATATTATATTATATTATATATTATAACCCTAACCCTTGAATTAATGTTCAGGTGAGTTGACTGAGGCGAATTGACAGTTAGGCGTATCGTCGTGCACCCAATTCTGGGCCACGTTTTTTGAAGCCACAAGACAAGGCCAAGTCCGCGTGTAATCCGAACGAAATACTTGCAACTGCAGCTTTTTCTTCTTCTTCTGCACTTGAGTAATCTCTACACACTCAGACTCTTCTGATTCGTAGTCTGTCTCATGTAAACGTGAAACTTTAGCCCGATTAGAACTTTCTCCACTCGCTATTTTCACTCAAGACCGCCGCGACAATCTAAGCTCGTAACGTTCGAGCATGTTCATTGGTTCACGACGTCCAATCACAACTCTCGAAACATTTGCTCATGCAAGGGTGGTTACTCTGTCGGCTTCTAGGCCTAGCAGACAACAATTTAACAAGTTTACACGGCTCTAAAAATTGCGTATTTTTTAAATTGTTTTCTCCGTAATTTTGCCTAAAATTTCGTACTCCCGTAATAGAGGGTAAAATTCCGTAAAATTACGGAAGGGTAGGCAGGTCTGATTCACTGATCATTTATGAGGTCTCATGAGTATTCGCCATCTTACAAGGTTATGATAGTTGAAAAAGGCTCTGAGAACTTATCCACTTTAAAGTATTTGAACAGACAAAACGGCAAAGGGCCGACTGCCAGACATTTTTTTCTATATCATTTTGGGACTATTTAGGACTCATCTCGCACAAATTTGTAAAAATCTTAGACTTTTATTGGGAGGGGAGGGGTGGGTAATTTCATAGACTCTCAGTGCTATGCATGAGAGTCAACTAAGTAATAAAGCTATTCTTGCCTCCCATAAAAAAGTGAATTTCAATTTGATACTCCCACCTACAACTTTTATGGGGTATTTACAGACATGCCTACCCTCAATTTGAAGTTTCCGTATTAGCTTTTTCAAATTCAGTATCACTATTATTACGATTTCCGTTTACTTTTACTACCTTGTTTTTGCACTCATCCTTTTTGATATTATGCGAAGAATCCAGTGATTGATAGCTGCCACAATGATCTTTTTCTTCTCCAAAGCCTCGTAATTCTTCATATACTGTGGGCCTTCCGCGTGCCGCTTGATGTCGTTCATATCACCGGCGGAGATGCCAAACTGGTTGGCACAAATCGTACTTTTGAGTCAGTGCTGCCGCGAATAACGAAAGGACACTTTTCCGAATACGAGGCAAGAAATGTCTGCCCCTTGCGCGTTTTTTTTTTTAAAGATTCAGATTCACAATCACTTTGCTTAGCCATTCGTTTGAACGCCATGTTTTAAATTCACGAGCACCGATCTTTACTGCGACTGTGCAAAAACGGGTTCGGCAAACTTCTGTGCCTCTACCGGAAACTTCGATGTCACAGGTCTCCACTGCGACTGCGCATTGCGGCATTAAACCTTCGGAAAAAGGTCATGCGGTGCATTACCACAGGCCAACGATTTCATTTTTTTTTCTTTATCATTTTTTTTAAATTTCCGTACCGTAAAACAAATATCCATATTTTCTTGCCGAGTTTTTCAAATTTCCGGAAAAAATACGGAAATTCCGTACGGGTAAGCATGTCTGTATTTATACCCCCTCCACACACACATTTTTTGTTTAATTGAGAGTACAATACTTAGGTATGATTCAGTGGCCTGTAGACTGAAATTTAGAACAATACCATTAGTGAATGGAGGAAGGAAACTGAAGTACCTGGAGAAAACTCTCGGTGTCCTGAAACATTTGGTATCAAAGTCACGCAAGTTCATCCCATGCAGGTTTGAAACCCGCAGCCTTCAGCTTAGAAAACCAGCACCCTGTGGACTGTGCCACCAAGCCATCCCATATAAACATGCATGCTGTCATACTGTCCACAGCGCACAGAGTTTGAGAGCATGTATGTGTGTGATAGTTGTGTATGCCTGTTGCATGTTATGCCTGTTGCGTGTTATGCCTGTTGTGTGTTATGCCTGTTGCGTGTTATGCCTGTTGCGTGTTGTGCCTGTTGTGTGTTATGCCCGTGTTGTGTGCATGCACTGTGTGCGCGTGTTCATCGTGGTGACAAACACCCTCTCTCAGCCCGCTTACCAGCATGGCTGTCTCCCAACTTGAAGTCAAAATTGTCATCGTCAAAGTGCAGGCTGGTCCGACAACTGGAGACCGGGCTGCTGCCGGCACTGCATCCTTCCAGCTCCCGTCGCTCTTGAGGCACGGAATTGGACAGCCGCCAGTCTGGTCGCAAGTAGCTCTGGTCCGAGTCGCTGCATGGCTCTGAACTGCTTTCATTGTATCTGTGCAAAGACGAGATGAAAAGTGAAAGACGGGTACATCAACATGTCTAACAATGCTCTTGCTCTATCCAGACTGAAACATCAAAGAGGTCATTCACTTGAGGCCAAGCCTGACATGCACGCAAAAGACAATAAAGCAAACACCATAGGTCATGTTCCTCCCACTGATTGGGATCTTTGCAGTCCACTAAATCCTATAAACAATGATTAACTAACGGATCTTTGCAGTCCACTACATCCTATAAACAATGATTAACTAACGGATCTTTGCAGTCCACTAAATCCTATAAACAATGATTAACTAACGGATCTTTGCAGTCCACTAAATCCTATAAACAATGATTAACTAACTCCTCCCCCCACCTCCTTCCTTCGCTCCACTGTCTTGGGTGGCACAGCTCTTGCAGCTGCTGTGCTTTTGCTGAGAAAGCAGCCTGATTTCACCGGCATTGATGACGAATAAAATCCCCAAATCTAATAAGACAGGCCTTTCAGCCATCACAAAGCAATCATTTCTCACACATAAGCAAATCAAGTTACACAAAAGCCAAAAGGAGATGAAAGACACCTGTACATTAGACCCCTGACAACGGCAAAAATCACGTACATGGTCATAGAAGCCGACTCACAACCATAAAGCGATTTGGAAAGTCCAATTAATAATGAAGGATACTATCGCTTCAGCCGATTGCTATTGTCATCAGCAGGCCCAGTTAACAATTGCTTTCCATTACTACGTTCATGTGTCAAGGGACGCAATTCCTGTTCCACTGTTCTTTGTGGATGGTTTCACGCAATTCATGTGAGGCTATCTGACACAAGCAAATCAGTTTCAGGAGAAAATTTGGAGGCAGTTTTCGAACCATTATTTTTGGCAAAAGGCAGAACGGAAGATTGCAGCTGGAGTTGAAAGGGGTTGTGGAATGAGGACGAGCCATAAATGGAAAGTGTTGCAGAGCGGAGCATTCCAAGAAATGCGATATCATGCAGGCAGGGTTCGACAGGCCATCATGCACCGCAGCCAACACTGATTTGGGGAGTCAAAACACAAGAAGAAGTTGCCTTGCCTGTGAGAGTAGGGAGCGGAGTAATGAAAGCATCTTGGACATACTCCTTCCGACGCTCTCCTGTAATGGTAAAAGGGTAAGAGGATAGACAACATACATACCTTTCAAGCTGCACCCGCAGCCAACATTATTATCTTGACTATACAAACTGAAAAAAAGTTAACTTGCTCCCTATAGGCGAGATGGCTGGTAACTCCTGAAGAAGCTGATAGCAAAATCCCAGGATAGATAGCTTTTTAACTCTTCTTATCTTGTTAGGCTTTCCATACATTTCTGCCTCAATCCTGTAAAGATTTCAAGTTTTGAGCAATAAATTGGGTTGTTAGTTTAAAAAATTTAGTATACATTTATTTATTGTCACAATTACTTCATATTTTAGGATTTGTTGACTGTGTGGTTATTCTGCATACCTAAAGTGTCATTTTGAGTTTAGCACTGTTTTTACCTGTACAAATCTTGTAATTAATTAATAATTACAGGTATTTTTTATATTTTTTATTTTATTTTAACAACTTTATTATCACCACGGTGAAATTCGGGCACTTTTATTTTCGAAAGTACAGCAGCCCCAAGTGAAGCGCTATACCCAAGGTACATGCTGGGTGTGTTCTTGTTACCGGCACTCACACGTCTAGGACATGAGCGTCAGGTTCTTTAAAGTCCGTTATGATGGAATGGATGCGTTTATACTCTCATCCGAAGGAGTAAAGCTGTCAACTGTGTTACTAAAACAACAAAAACAACACAATACAGTGTGGTTTGCATATGAATGTGTGCACAGTCAACACAAAAAAGAAAACACTTGCAAATCAATCAATTACCAATCATGAGGGCCGATGTATTGATGAATAAAATCACAGGTACCTGCAGACAGTTATATGGCCAAAACGTTAGCAAAACCAAACCTCACCCCAAAAAAAAAAATCGCTAAAATCGTCCACAAAACCACTCGAAACTTGCAGAAAAGATAGCGAAAAGCAAACACGAGGCTTCCCGGAAGTGGACTAATGCTTCTCTCACGTACTAAAGAGTTCTTTCTTCCTGTGATTCATTACTAAAAATAGCACTATAGAGAGATGCGCTTCGGGAATAGAGAGCATTTCTGCGTTACAGGACTCTAGAAGGTAATGTGCTGTGCTGTATTTATCTCCCCTCCCTCGCTGCTTGACCTTCCCTGGTTCTAAACAGAGCCAAGTACCCATTCACAGGTGGGGGGACTGGGGTGCGTGGTGCGCTTGTTTCAGTATATTTGGCGTCGTAGGGTGGTTGCCTTTCAAGCATGGTCACCCATCCAAGCACTAACCCTTCCCGATGTTGCTGAAATTGTTGTAAAAAATTCAAGCAGTTTTCAAGGAGATTTCAAGGAGTTTTCCCAAAAATTCAAGTTTTTTAACTCTTTGCCTGCCAGGCATGTTTCCACGTTTGTGCCAGACATTTCTCTGGCACCAGAAAGAAAGTTCAGTACCTTAGGCATTTAAGCTACTGTTCTTTCAATAATAGTTGTTAAATAGACATATTTCATATCAAATTAAAGGTAAAAGAGTGAAGAATAAGAAAAAAAAAACCACAAATGTTAATTTGATTATGTTATTGAAATATGTGTTTTGAAAGCATGTTGATCTTTTTGAAATTATAAAATAAAATAAAAATATTTCTACATACCACAGTGATAAAAAAAATCTGGAGAAATAATTCCAATCACTGAATCAGCTTCACACACCAGAAAAATTTTTTATTTAGGATCAAAATACACTTTACAGTTTGAAATTATATTGATTATTAGCAGAGTTTGACACACTGTCGATAGTGCTCATCACATATGCTTAGTAAAATGCACAAAAAACACTAAAAATGAATCAATTTGAAGAAACCACGCGCGTGTCGATCGGGAACGAAAGTAGAAAGAGTTATCTCTCTTTGGTTAAAATAAAACTTGGATTGGACTGCGCAAAAACCGGAACGAAACGGAATACTGAAATCGACGATATATCGTCGATTGGCACAAACATGGCGGCTCAGATCAACGATATATCGTCGATTGGCAGGGAAAGAGTTAAAAATTGTAAACGCACATAAGAATTCATAAGTAGTCAAAATAAAGGATAAAATCTCTTACCCAGTGATATCCATAAATTGTTTGCAGTCATGAATCTGACGGTGATACTGATGTTGATATTGATTATGAAATCTACACGCATAAATATTGCATGTCGATAAAGTTGCAGTTATAATGATGATGCAGATTACGGAGTCTATACCCATTTAAACAATAATTGTGAAGCATGTTGTCCTTAGACATAAGTTAGAGAACTGTAAAAAGTCAGAAAGAGGTACCACCACCGGCTAATGTATAATACACTTCATACAGATGAATGTGTTTTCAGTTATAATATTTCAGTTTTTCCATTTCTTCATCAATCTGACAGGAAATCTTCTCCAGCTGGATCTTTATTTCCTTGGATTTGCTCCTCAGCATATTTGACTGAATCAAGAGTCTCAGCGCACCTTCTTGTTCAGCAAGCTTGTCTGCCTTTTGAGTCAGGTGCTGAGCATCCTTCTCCATTCTTCTCTTTTTCTCTCTTAAATCAGCAACAGAGTCTTCCTGTGCCTTCCTCTTCTTTGCCGCTTGTGCCTGTTCCTGGTCTTTCTTTTGTTGATCAAGGTAGTCATGGTACTTTCTCCTTGCAGAAGATGCTGATAATAGCAGCTCCTTGGTGATGTCCACCTTGTCGATTCCACCAATTTTCCTGATACCGTTCAGCACTTGTCGGCGAGCAACCAAGGACTGCTAGGAGAGATTTTCAGTGCTGGTCTCTTAGTTGATTGAGAATCTTTTCTTGACAGTTGCTTGCCCATGGGACAAAACAACTGCCTCACAACAGCCCAAAGATCTTGATAGTCCTTTTTTGCTTTCATGTGTGTCTAACACATCACTTTCACGTCGATAATTTTCTAGCAGACGCGGCAGAAACACGCAGGCTTGTTCCCTTTCTTTTCAAGCAGCCACCCTGCATATTTAGATTTCGATAACCACAAAGATTCAACACACAATCGCCTCCAGGCATTTTTACCCATTCAGTAAACAAACACGCGCGGTTTCGCTGTCCTTTTCACTGTTTTCATACTTTCTGTACACCGCGCGTTAGAACGAAGAATGTATGGAAACCGACAGCAAGGAAATCAACAATTTCCAGTGGTGGTTACTTCCCTTATCATTAGCAGACGACAAAACTTACGATCATCGAATAGTTGAAAACACAAATAATATTATAATTTTTGTTTTATAAATTTTTATTTTTCAATGGCCTTTTTTGAAAACTTGACAATAAAATCTCTAGGTCAAGCAATGGATAGATACACTGGTTGAAATTTCAAAGAGTTTTCAAGGAGCTGAGGCAATTTGGCATTTTTCAAGGAGATTCAAGGGCCCTTGAACAAGACAGAGAAAATTCAAGGAGATTCAAAGAGGTTCAAGGAGCGTACGAACCCTGTTAATACGATGCTTGGCATGTGCCCAAGCCACAACACTATTGCGCCACTACTTGTATAATAGGCAATTTTTATTTTATTATTATTTTTCTTTCTGATATTTGTTACTGGTGCAGGCTAAAGCGGGGATTGCCTTTTGAGGGAAAGCATGGCATCTGCACAGAAGCACCACCCAGGACGGGGGTGGAGGAGTGGAGTGGGGGGGAAATAAAATTCCGCTTGCAGGGAGTGTTTTTGTATGTGGTACTCACCCATCTACGACATGAGTACCAGGACCTTTCAAGACCGTTGTGATAAAATGCATCAATGCGCGAACTAAGACCTCATCCGGAGTAGAGACGCTGTGTTGCACTGCTTGAGCAACAGGGTCCAGCTACGGCTACGCTGGACTGTCATCCAACAAAGTTCTAACTGTGGTGGACTTTGCTTAACCGCTGGGGAGCAAAGCCGTTATTTCCAACACTTGGCTCCAATGGAAGGTTAAACAATCCCTACACTCTCAATTTAGGGACAGCAAATTTGTTTTCTTGTTTCCACCCCTCTCTTCCCAGATCCTGCCATATCAGCTCCTGTCACATGGGCACACTGTTGTTGGAAAGAAAGAACAAAAACACATTTGACTTTAGACGCACCTGTTGTCATGCCGTGATCGCGGCATGGGCTTGCCAGCTTTCTTGGCATTCCGTCTGGCTTCGGTCAGCGCTGCTGAAGCACCCTGTCCATACATAACAAAACACAATATCACACCGCATACATCACAAGCAAACGCTGTACCAGCATTATAAACTGCACAACAGTACAATACAAATCTTTATAAATCCTTCTTTTTTTAAAATGTTAAGTTCATTATTGTTACTTATAAAGCAATACAGCTATTACATACAGTCCTTTGTGTTGCATTGATTTATTTATTTAATAGTTCTTATTTGGAGATTTTCCAGTTGAAAGAGCTTCTCAAGGGGCTGGCCAATACAGAATCTAACTCTAGCTACTGGAAGTGCCCTAGGCATTCAAACATTCAAGACCAGAAACTTCAAATGAAGTATCAGGACAAACGTTCTGGGCAGCCATGATACTCCATCGGAAGTAGCAAATGTTAGTCTCAAAGGTTAAAGAGAGGAAACTCCTGGTTTAGCTGCACTAAGAAGTTTTATCATATAATTAAAGATTGCTTCCCTTGATTAAGCTTCTCAAAGCTAAAATTAATGCTTGCGTTTTACCATATAATTAAAGACTGCTTCTTTTGATTAAATTTTTTCTCAAAGCTAAGCTTAATGCTTGTGTTTTACCATATACTTAAAGACTGCTTCTTCTGATTAAACTTCTTCTCAAAGCTAAGCTTAATGCTTGTGTTTTACCATATAATTAAAGACTGCTTCTTTTGATTAAACTTCTTCTCAAAGCTAAGATTAATGCTTGTGTTTTACCATATAATTAAAGACTGCTTTTTTGATTAAACTTCTTCTCAAAGCTAAGCTTAATGCTTGTGTTTTACCATATAATTAAAGACTGCTTCTTTTGATTAAACTTCTTCTCAAAGCTAAGATTAATGCTTGTGTTTTACCATATAATTAAAGACTGCTTCTTTTGATTAAACTTCTTCTCAAAGCTAAGCTTAATGCTTGTGTTTGTGAAAAATTTTGTGGAGAAAAGGCAGTTTGTTGTTTTTTTTTACGTAAACTCAAAAGTACATTATTTTTCAGAATTTCAACTAATGGTTAATTTTTAAGCGTTTTTTTCTCTTATCTTTCTTTTAATCTTCACAATAATAATAATAATAATAATAATAATAATAATAATAATAATAATAATAATAAAAGCTATATGCGCCTTATTCGTAAATCAGACTCAAATCACGGCGATCTGTAACCAACATCCACTCTAACATGTTACAGACGCTCCCAAACACACATTCATCACCCAAGCACGGGGTGTATAGGTCAATCGCTATTACAAGACTTTAAAAAACATCACATTTTTGCTTTAGAATTTTGTAAAGAGATTGGCTGCACCCAAAACACCAACATGTACATATGGTACATTTCTACCTACACAACAAACGCATATTCATCATTGAAGCATGCTGTATAGGCCATTCGCTATTACAAGACAGACATGAAATCTAAAACAAAATTTAAATTGTCTTCTTTATTTTTTTAAATACATTGCTAGAAACCAATACCATTATTGAAGGAAAGGATGAAAGTAGAATGCACAGAAGCAACCCTCAGTGACCACTTCTTTTTCTTTCTTCTCCTTGTGTACAAACCTGCGCAATGTCCATGACAGACTGTTGTGGAGATTTGCTGGTGTGACTGGCAGAGTGTCGGACGCTCAGTGGCTTGTAGTGGGCCGCCAATGCCAGAATCAGTCGCATCACTGACTTTAAGTTCCCTTCCACAATGTCTGCAAACAATAGAGTAAAAACTTTTTTAAATATACAGAAAGAAAACTACAAAATCAAAATGAAGTTATTCAATCACAATAGTCAAGATGAAAAGGATTGCCCATAATAATAATAATAATAATAATAATAATAATAATAATAATAATAATAATAATAAAAATAATAATAATATCTTGAAAACACATTTTATATATTTCCAAACACTAAAGAACTACATTAATCATCATCATCATCAAAAATATGGAGTAATGTCACTGGCGTTATAGAATGAGCAAGTCGCTAACTAGTACCAGTCTTATTATTGTATTAAGTCTCAGGCTCATTCTACTATATTACAACTACAAATCTGTAACAACAAACATTACTCCAAATAATAAATTACAGCACATATGAATTACAGTGAAAGCAAAAGCTAAGACTGGATTTTTTAAAACTTTAAAATTATGGTCATGTTGTTTGCTCTCCTTACTGATTGCTAATTATAAGAAAAAGCCAAGACAAAGACTTTATCAGAAAAAAAAAAAAGAAGAGAAACACAAAAAATAATGATGAAGAGGAAGAAGATGACAATGTTAATGATGATGATAATTGTGGCAGGGACTACAACAATGACAGCGTTGGTGATGATGACGGTGACAATAAAGGAAATTTGAAGAAAGACAGCACTCACCTCTGGAGCTAATGCGATGCATCTTGATGCGGTTCTGCGTCATAAACAGCAAAACACGATCAACGTTATGTCGCATTTCTTCGTAAGTCGCAGGGCAGCCGTTTATGCCAAGGATTTTCTGCTTAGCTGCAAAATAATTCAAAAAATAAATATGGAAACAAGTACATACAAATATTCTACTGTTCTTGTTCAAAGTACACATTAAAATTATTTTATTGCGGTGGTTTTCGTATAAGTGTATAAATTTACTAACCTACTTCTTAAAAATATTTTTTTTACATTTAATACATCCTCTTCTCCTTTATAATAATAATAATAATAATAATAATAATAATAATAATAATAATAATAATAATTATTATTATTATTAATATCAATAGTTTAGGATTGAAGTCATCAAAAGCCTGTATGACAAGGCTACCAGTGCAGTCCTCCACAACAGCGCCATCGGGGAACTGGCTCAGAACAATCGACGTGCGTCAAGGATGCCTACTCTCTCCAAAACTCTTCAACATCTTGCTAGAGGCATCATGTCAGATGCCCTTGCAGATCATGAAGGCACAGTCAGCATAAGAGGTAGAGCAATCTCCAATCTCCGTTTTGCGGATGACATTGATGGATTGGCTGAAGAGGAACAAGAACTTGAACCACTGGTACAGAGATTTGACACCACCTCCATAGCCTTTGGAATGGAAATAAGTGCAGAGAAGACCAAAATCATGACCAAAAACACCAAAGGCATCGGACAGGGACATCAAAGTCCAAGGCCAATCTATCAACACAGTGCATAGCTTTAAAGATTTAGGAGCCATTGTATCAGACAACTGGTCACGACAACTTCTCTAGGATATGACAAACAACTGCTGCCCTGACAAGATTGAAGCCCATTTGGAAAGACAGGACCATCAGTCTACACTCCAAAGTAAGGCTGCTGTGGTCCCTTGTCATCTCCATCTTCCTAGACGCTTGCAAAACATGGACCCTCACAGCAGATCTACAATGAAGAATACAAAGCACGGAGATAAGCTGCTACAGAAGACTTCTGGGCATTTCCTATACCCAGCACATTACAAACAACGAAGTCTGAAACACCATCAGGCTTTGCAAAGACCATCCTGCAAAGGCATGGTGCAAGGAGGCAGAAGAAGAGGCAGACAGAAAAAGAGGTGGGAGGACAACATTCGAGAATGGACTGCTTGGCACTGAAGCCATGAATGTTGCTGAGGACAGAGAAAGGTGGAGTATGCTGGTTAAATAATCATTTGTGGTGCCCCAATGACTTTCCAGTTATAGGATAGGATAGCGCCTAAACTAGACTTAGCTCTAGGCGCTTACTTGAATACAGAACTATAAAACAAAACGAGGAAAACTCATGAACTATTAACAGTAACCTTATAATTATATCAAAAATAATGTTTTATAATTATATAGTTATAATTATATGACTCTATATTAATGACACACACACACTAACGAGCACACTCAGTCATACAGGTGAACACTATGACTTTGCAGATTTGTTTCCTTCATTTCAATCAGTGGAAGGAAAATAATGAGTTTTAAAGTTTGTTCCAAACATTAGGGCCCTGAAAAGAGCAAGCACTTTACCCTGAGTGGCACTCCACTGCAGCTGCCTTTGCCTGAGAAGGCAACGAGAATTTCCCCTTGCATGGCTAACAGTGACACATCCTACGACCTAAATTCTAAATCCAGAAAAATCTAAACACGCTTACAAACAATTTCAATGATGTCCGCAAACACGACCCCATCCCTCATGTCGTTTCGGAGGTCCTCCACGACGTGCACGCCAGGTTTCTTCTTCAACTGTGAGTTGACCCACGCTTTGTAGGCACTTAGCTGTTGCTGTAACATAAAATCAAAGCCATCGGTATTATGCTATAATACCAATCTTGTGTCCAGTCTTGAGTAAAAGTCAACATTTCTGAGCCTCAGTAGGTTGCAAAATAAAACCTAATGACTAACGTAAAAAAGGAACTCAGTGGTTCTCAATGAAGATTTTCCGTCAAAGCTGACATTGTGACAATACTACGCTGCATTATAGCTAAAAGGTAAGGTGAACATGATCATGACTAATGTATGGGTGTAAAGGAAGAAAAGCACATTGCAGCGTATAGGGTCCACCAAAATGGACAGTATACAAGAACTAGTAGCTTGAGAATAAAACTGGCAGTGAAGACTTTCTTAACATCCTTTCGCTGTCAAGTGTAACTTCTTCAAGTTCAAGTTCAATTTAAATCAGTTTAGTTCTTGGGTCTGATTAGCATGCAATTTTAGTTTCCCTAGTATAAGCTTCCTTCATTTAAGCTAAATTACTCAAACACAGTAACCCTTTAAAGGTTGGGACCTCGTCTAAATGGTTTTTAAAAGAATTAATGTTAGAACTTAGTCTTAGAATTAGATGCTTTTTTGCGTGTGTAAAACAGGAAGGTCATTCCAGTAAGTAGCGACCAGTGTTAGAAAATGAAATTGTACATTTATGATTACAAAGCGTTAGAACTTAGTCTTAGATGCTCTTTGTGCGTGTGCAAAACAGGAAGGTCATTCCAGTAAGTAGCGACCCTGTTAGAAAATGAAATTGTACATTTATGATGACAAAGCGGTCACTACACAGTGTTAGATGACAAAAAAAGAATCAAATCTATTACTAGTATTAGTATTATTACAAATTAAAAATTCTGCATTGTTAAAAGTTTGTCTGTGCCATGATTCTCGAGTAAAACTGTTCTGAATCAGATTAAAAAAAACAAAAACAGAAATGATAAAACGATTGCCAAGTTTGGTCACTGACAACACGTCACAACAGACAATGAATTTAGAGTTGGACATGTTAATTGCTAGTGGTCTAAGAAATATATTTAAATAAATAAATAAATGTATAAATAAAATTTAAAAAAATAAAAAATAATAATAATAAAATAATTAATGCAATTATAAAAAAAGAAATAAAACAATTTTTTTTTAATAACAAATAATAATTTGGACTTTTTGGACATCAGATTCGCACAATTCACAGGATGGGACATTTTACCAGTTATAATTTGACCAATTATAATGTGACCAATTATATAACCGTTTTGTTCATTCCTTATCAAATTCATCGTCATCATCATTGTAATTAAAATCATCATCACTGATCACTCTGAGGTGTTCATCATCGCCATCATCATTATCATCATCATCATTGTCATCACATTGTCAGCATTAGCTTTGTGGTCATTGTTATTCCATCGAAATGTTATTGTTCAAAGTACCGGTCAATTGATATTCTTTCTGTTTTGCATGGCTGGAAAGAATTGTCCAATGTAATCCTCTGGACGAATAAAATTTCTTACGTCTTACGTCAATCATTCAATATTCAAGTTCTGAATTTACTAATACTATAATTAGTATAATAGTAATACTAATACTGTACTATTAATAGCACAATACCACTACACCCACCACCGTCATCACCACTACCAATACCATAACATCTTTATTTTTAAATGAACAAATAGCAGCATCGTGTAGACTTCCTTTCCTCTCTCCTCACCCACCCAAACAATATTAATATAATTATATTTATAGACTTTAATCAACTAACTAGTATAAGACTAATAATATAATGAAGTCCAAAGTGAAACATGTTAGTCATGTATTACAATCATTTTATATGCTGTTAGGGGGGAACTTCATTTGAAAGTAATAAATCATAAATTAATTAGTTAATTATTGTTTATAGTGTCAAGAGATAAAAAAGAAAAACGAAAACCTCATGGGGAGCTAATGGCAATGCCTAACGAAAAATCAACAATGACATCCGAAAAGGCATGTGCACAGCAAAAAGGAGAACTGGGTAGAAGATGGATGTCAGAAAATAGAGTACAGTCTGAACAAGAACAACAGCAAGAAGGCCTACCAGGCTATGAGTATGAAGCGGCTGACAAGTGTTAAACAGCTTAAGGTCTCCACGATCCAAAGCCTTACAAAAGAACAAGAAGTCTTGGATAGATTGACAGAGTACTGCTCTAACCTTTACAACCACACACCAAATGGAGACACATCAGTTCTAGCACGTTCCCAGAACAGAGAAGAAGAAGAAATCATCACCATCAGCCTCATTAGCCATACTTGCAAGGTCCTCCTGAAAATAATACTCAACAGGTTGAAACCCCAACCTGAACAAATAATAGCTGAAGAACAAGCAGGATTCATGATAGGAAGAAGTACCACTGAACAGATTTTCAACCTCAGAATAATCTGCGAGAAATACCTACAGCATCAACAACATCTTCGTAGACTTCAAGAAAGCATTTGACCGAGTCTGGCATGCAGCTCTGTGGGCAACCATGAGAGTGTACAACATCAGCCCTAAAATATTGAAGTCATCAAAAGCTATGACAAGGCTAAAGGTGCAGTCCTCCACAACTGCGTAATTGGAAACTGGTTCAGAATAACAATCAGCATGCGTCAAGGATGCCTACTCTCTCCAACACTCTGTAACATCTTTCTAGAGCGCATCATAGATGCCCTTGCAGATCACCAAGGCACAAACAGCATAGGTGGTAGAGCAATCTTCAATCTCCATTTTATGGATGGCATTAATGGATTGGCTGGAGAGGAACAAGAACTTGAACAGCTGGTACAGAGGCGTAACATCACTTCCAGAGTCTATGGAATAGAAATAAGTGCAGAGAAGACCAAAATGATGACCAACGACAACAATGACATCAACATGAGCATCAAAGTCCAATCCCTTAACTAGTTAACACAGTGCATAGCTTCAAATATTTAGGAGCCATTGTATCAAGATATGGGTCACGACAAGAAGTCCTCTCTAGGATCACACAAACAACTGTTGCCCTGACAAGGTTGAAGCCAATTTGGAAAGACAGGATCATCAGTCTACATAAATACAAGGTAAGGCTGCTGCTCTCCCTTGTCATCTCCTTCTTCCATATAACTTGCGAAACATGGACTATCACAGCAGATCTACAACGAAGAATACAAAGCATGTAGATGAGGTACTGCAGAAGACTTCTGGGGATTTTCTATACTCAGCAAATTAACAATTACAAAGTCCGATAATTATTTATACAGTCACACAAGCCATTGGACAACATGATGACATGCTCACAGTGGTGAAAAAACGGGAACTCCGATGGTATGGCCACGTCACCAGAGCAAAGACGGTGCAAGGAAGCAGAAGAAGAGGGAGACAGAAAAAGAGGTGGGAGGACACAACATTCAAGAATGAACTGGCCTGACACTGAACGAATCCATGAGGGTTGCTGAGGACAGAGAAAGATGGAGTATGCTGGATAAATGATAATCTGTGGTGCCCCAACGAACTTCTAGTTACAGAATAGGATAGACAGGATAAGATAGTTTATAGGGTCCAGCGGAATGTAAAGAGCTGAATCAGGACCATAACTTGGTTCAAAGAGGACTCACATTTGGTCTGTATAAAAAATCTGCTGAAACAACCCTGATGCCGTGATGGTAACACAGAAGGCTCTCCACCAGCCGGTCACTTTACAATAAAGGCATCCCATGCACTGATGCAGTGGATCCATGCTGAGGCTGTAAGACTCTAATTTATTGAACCACCTCCTCCCCCCCCCCCCCATTTACAAAAACAAAATTGAACATAAGCATTATAATATAAAATAATAACAAAACACACACATGATATAAAAGTAAAACTCTTATATTGCTAAATAAAACTACCATAGAAAGCCCCATCGACCATCCGGCAGAAAACGTCAAATATCCCCAAGCTGACCAAACAGACCTCATAAAAAAATTATGAGTTTTGGGGAGAGTTTTCAAAAAAAAGATAGGTGACTGGTCTAGCTAAGAAAATAGTAGAACGATAGAACAGAATAGGAGCGAGAAAGAACAAATGAGAATGACAGAACCAGCGGGAATTTAAAGCACTAAATTTCCACAAAGTGGTGATACTAAATTTATACAGAAACCCCCGGCACCCCCACAGGGGGAATAAATCATAACTACAGAATAAAATATAAGCACAACGGTTTACTGCCGCTCAGTACACATACTGCACAATAATCCAGTATGCATACATTAACATGCACTCATGTACGCTTTGCATGCACTACTTTAACATACTTTGAACAGAACGACAACAACAGGATGCAAGACTTCCGCAGCAAGTGTCCTGTAATGTGACAATGTTAAATGAGAGGACGACAGTAAAGAATGTAAAGCTCTCATTAATTAGCTTACTTGGGGTTCAATCCATGTCCTGGATTCATCAGACTCCATCGGAGATGTCATTGGAGATATAGATCCCACACTAGATGTCATACTACTAGCCATGGTATCTATTGGCACTGCCATGTTCCAAAAGAAGTTTACCACCGGAAGTTAATCAACTAGAAAGTAGCAACAGAAACTGTGCTCAACAAATGTCTCGTTTACAAAACCAGATGGCGAAAAGTTTTTACTTTTACTAATTTTCAGGAACCTCTGCCACTGAATTTTCAATCAAAATCAAAGATGACACAATTTCTTTTTTTTGTTTAATGGTCGAGAAAACACTGCCGTCAAACCAACAACTGAGATGAACTAAGTCAATGAAGGTCCAAGCAGAATTTGATCGCTGCGGGATTGTGTCAACAACTGAACAAGTGGCATTCAATGCCATCACTCTCGTTTCCGTTCAATGTTCTCTTGCTTTCTCCCTTTCTTTCCCTCTCTCGCCAAGCAGTCTGCGCCATCTGTCAACAACTCTGCTCTGTTCAAATATGACACCACAATCTGCAAGCCATAGCGCATAAATCTCAAGAAATCAGACTAACTGCACAGTCTGCTACGATTATGATGAATACATTCGCAGAAACTGGAGACGCTATTCATCGCGAAGTCAGACGGAATGCTCTCCCTCTTTATAAATAGCAAAATGGCCGCCTTAATCTCTAACTCCAAAAGTCTTGGACGCTCACAAACAAAATGCAATATTTCGGGGGAGCAAAAACTTTGTGTAAAATGCGGGGTATAGGTTGGGACGATAAAAAGGAAGGAGATTTGAGTTAACAAAAGCATCGCGGACATAATTCTAATCAATTTGATACGTTTATTTGGGGGGAAAACCCCCAGAAGACTGCTAGCATTCATAAAAGAAGTGAGCTTTAGAAAGATGGCAAGAAAAAGAAGCAATAGCTATAATGATAGGTAGTGAGCGATAGTCAAATTATTCAAAGCTATGTTGGAAGTTATAAAACACATGCGCTTGTATCAGGACACGGAGCGCCTATGCCTATGACGCGTCTCTCTTTGGATTTCTGTTTTATAGATAAACAAAGGGAGACGTGCGTCACAGGCATGGGTGCTCGCGTGTCCAGGTACAAGCGCCTGTGCTTTAAAATAACCTGAGCAGGGTTTAAGATTAAAAGTAAATGCAAATGCAACAAACTGTGTACAAGGTAATAAAATAATTAAAGAAAGAAAGAAAATTATGAAACAGGGAAAGAGATCGAGTTTAAAACATGGGAAGGAAGCGGGTGCATGGTAGATAATTTGGGGGAGGGCTGGGGGAGAGAAAGGAGTGCTGAAGCAAAACAGATTCACTTCAAAGCACACACACACCCCACACACAAACGCGCGCGCGCGCGCACACTCACCTGGTGAAGAGCTTAACTCGAAAAAATGTGCATTGTATCGTTTTGTCTAGTATTTGTCACCATTAACATTCCTTGACTGCTATGTACACATTGGTTTCTTAGTATTATTTATTGTATATTTCAGTAATTGTCTATTCAAAGACTAAATACATTACAGACCTCGACCACTTCATCTCCGCATGTATTCAATCGAATTTAATTAAACAAATCTGGATGCTAAAAGAACTAGCAGTCGAGCTCACCCCTGCCCTCACACTCCTCTACAGATCCTCCCTACTCTCTGGCGTGGTGCCCCAAGACTGGCGCCTCGCGAATGTCACTCCTGTCTTCAAGAAAGGGGAGCGGTACCGCCCAGAGAACTACCGTCCCATTTCACTGACCAGCATACCCTGCAAAATCTTCGAGCACATCGTGGTGAGCTCCATCATGCACTTCGCCGAAAGAAACAACATCATATGTGAACAGCAGCATGGCTTCCGGAGGAACCGGTCCTGTGAGACCCAGCTACTGGGGCTTGTGGATGAGCTGACAGAGAGTCTGGAGAGGGGCCAGCAGTGCGATGCCCTCGTCATGGACTTCTCCAAGGCGTTCGACAAGGTCTGCCACTCTCTCCTCGTCCATAAGCTACGCCACTACGGGATCACAGGCCAGGTGAATGACTGGATCTGCAACTTTCTTAGCGACAGGAAACAGGCCGTGGTGGTTGAGGGGACAAAGTCCGGTTTCGTGCCTGTGGAGTCAGGAGTCCCGCAGGGATCTGTGCTAGGCCCCTGTCTATTCCTACTTTACATCAATGATCTCGATCCCGTCCGGCCTGACCTCTGCTACCCGCCTCTTCGCAGACGACACCCTCTGCAAGAACAACATTTCCTCCACAAAAGACCAACAAACCCTCCAAGACGACCTCAACCGCCTTGCAGAGAGTGGGAGAGAGTGTAGATGATGGCCTTCCATTCAGATAAGTGTCAAACGCTCCACATCACCAGGAAAAGGTCACCCATGACTCACATCTACTCTCTGCGCGATCACCCCCTCCAAGCAGTCAGCGAAACGAAATACCTTGGCGTTACCATCACTGACGACCTACGATGGGACCACCATATAACAAACACCACCAACAAAGCCAACAAGACACTTGGGTTCCTGCGGCGTAACCTGAAGGTTGGCTCCCAGCGAGCTAAGCAACAAGCCTACCAAGCCATGGTACGTCCCATCCTGGAATATGCAGGAACAGTCTGGGACCCGTACACAGTTAAGGAAACCCACAAGCTGGAGGCCGTCCAACGACGAGCTGCGCGCTGGACAGTGAAGCGACACCGTCAGACCTCCAGTGTGGACGACATGATTGCAGACCTCAAATGGCCCACCCTCCAGGAGCGACGCAGGAAAGCCCGCCTGACGATGATGTACAAGTACGTCAACGGACTTGCCATCATCAACACCACCAACAAACCAAACCCAAATCCTCAGCGAAGGACCACCCGTCAGAAGCACCCCCTGACTTTCCAACTCCCATCCTGCCGTACACTCTACCGACAACAGTCCTTCTTCCCTCGAACAATCAACGAGTGGAACAAGCTCCCTGCCCATGTGGTCTTAGACCCTGAGCTGGAGAGCTTCAAATCCCAGCTGTAACCCCTCCTTCCCCTTCCTCCTGCCTCCCCCACCCGCCACTCTACCCCCAACCCTAAACACCCCCCCCCCTTTTTTTTTGTGTGTTTGTGCCGTACTTTTATAAGCGCGAGGTACCATCTCCCCTAATGTTGGCTGCAGCGTCCTCAATAAGTTGAGGTTGGCAGCCCCAAATGAAAGAAGAAGATCTGTATTACCTATCACATGAATTGCATATAAACACGTACACATACCTATTTATAACAATAAATCCCGAAATAAAGAAGATAAGATCGTTCGTGAAGAGAAAAGAAAAACAAACAAACTACGTGCCCCTTTCATAATGGAACGTACGTCATCCAGATTATATGATCAATATAGGGCTCGCGACTGCGCAGTGTCGGACTCCCATCCGTACTTAGATGGCTCTTATAAATAATGGTGTAGAAAAGGGACGGAGGGGGGTGGGAGTGGGAATGCAGACACAGTAGGAGTGACGAATAGATTTCAGCATCACCCTCCCCCACCCCTCCCATCCTTCCCCCACTACGTTTGGGCGGTGGTATAATAATATATACGCTACTGCATGAAAAAGCTTAAAATCGTATGAAATGAACGCAAGGCCAATGATCACGTCAAGAGCCTGGTCACGCCCTCAAATACCTACGCCTTGCCATTGTGAAGATGAGCAAGCCGCGAACGTTCGTGTTTGGCCGCGTCACGTGATACGACAACCTTGCAAAAAAAAACAACAACACCGTACACCCTGCAAGGAACAATGGAAGGAGGCAGGAGCAGAAGACGACACAGAAAGAGTTGGACAGATATATAAATGTCAAAACATGGTGGCTTAATTGGCGCTGGACACATGCCACTCTTCCTGACAACAGCTGCAGACAGACCGAAGAGGTGGATATACTCGGTGTCGGCTTCCATCGATCGGATCGTGTCTCCCCCCCCCCCCCCCCCCCCCCCCAAAAAAAAAAAAAAGCCCGATTGACTGCGGAACTAATGATGATGATGATGATGATGATGATGATGATGATGATGATGATGATGATGATGTACGTAGGACAATGAGGTGGATGCAGTGTATTAAAGAGCCTGACACTCACACCTCTCTCTCTCTCTCTCTGTACATACATTGTCTAAATAGCCACTATGGCTCTGCAGTTATTGTTTTGTTAATAAATCTTCATCGTACATACATCCATTGTCTCTCTGTCTCTCTCTCAGCATATGCACGTGCTCTCTCTCTCTCTCTCTCTCTCTCTCTCTCTCTCTCTCTCTGTTCGCTGCAGCACCTATTGCTATAACCACCTATATGTGACACAGGTTCAGGCAAGATATGTGACAGAAGTGTTGAAGGGTGTGTGAACAATGGAAACGGACAGCGGTCAGTGCTAGTGGCCTACACACCCGCCGTATACGACCAGTGCAAAAGGGACAGTTTCTGGGAATCGCGACGTGTGACAGAATCTGTAATAAATGTACTTTTAATAAGCTAGGAGACGAATTTCATTTTATTTTTATACGTCCAGAGTGCGCGCGATTTGTATCGAATTGTGTGGACATAACTTTTATGTAGCATACTTGTGTTGTGTGGACATAACTTGTATGTAGCATGCTTGTGTTGTGTGGACATAACTTTTATGTAGCATGCTTGTGTTGTGTGGACATAACTTTTATGTAGCATGCTTGTGTTGTGTGGACATAACTTGTATGTACAATGCTAGTGTTGTGTGGACATAACTTTTATGTAGCATGCTTGTGTTGTGTGGACATAACTTTTATGTAGCATGCTTGTGTTGTGTGGACATGACTTTTAAGTAGCAAGCTTGTGTTGTGTGGACATAACTTTTACGTACAATGCTTGTGTTGTGTGGACATAACTTTTATGTAGCAAGCTTGTGTTGTGTGGACATAACTTTTATGTACAATGCTTGTGTTGTATGATAATAATTGCCTGCCTTTCCAAGAACAGGAATAAAACTAGTACTTTGAAAAGGTTCTGATGTGCGGCGTGAAAAAAAGGAGACTAAAAACATCTAGGTTCTTGCGCGTCTTCAAGTGAGGGGAGTTCTTTGCTCACAGGAGTTGATTGTCTGTAATCATCATCATCATCATCATCATCATCATCATCATCATCATCATCATCATCATCATCATCATCATCATCATCATCACGATCATCGTCGTCGTCATCATCATCATCATCGTCTTCGTCGTTATCATCATCATCATCGTAATCATCATCATCGTCGTCGTCACCCCTTATTGCATTTGGTTTGAGAGCTAACGATTATGGCTGGGTCGATGAAGGCTTGCCTGCCTTTCCAAGAACAGGGATAAAACTGGTACTTTGAAAAAGGTTCTGATGTGCGGCGTGAAGAAATGAGACTAAAATCATCTAAGTTCCAAGAACCTAGATGCGCGTCTCCAAGTGAGGGGAGTTCTTTGCTCACAGGAGTTGATTGTCTGTAATGGAGTGTCGGATAGCGCAGTGGTTGGAGCACTCGCTGCTGTGTCGCAAGTTAAGCACCGTACAATGCGGTTAGCACTTGGATGGGTGACCGCAAAACGTGAAGCGACAAATAACAACGCCCCCAGTTGACTCAACTGTGACTGAGTACCTACTCTCTTCTAAGGGTGGGGAAGGTAAAGCAGCGAGGGAAAGAGATGGGCATCACCCTCATTACGCTGGCCCAAGATAAGTGTGATCTCCAACATCACGCTCCCCTACGGCAACAAGGCTATGGGACTACCTTTACCTTACCTTTATTTTTTTTAATGATCTCTTTAATCGGTGGATCACTTCCCCGCACCATCAGTGCACATGCGCTCGTAT
Source organism: Oncomelania hupensis (assembly GCA_036898135.1). Taxonomy (NCBI): domain Eukaryota; kingdom Metazoa; phylum Mollusca; class Gastropoda; order Littorinimorpha; family Pomatiopsidae; genus Oncomelania; species Oncomelania hupensis. The sequence goes on along the minus strand of CM072520.1, from coordinate 38,741,082 downwards.
TTTGGACTGTATTATATAAGAAAAGCGTAACGTATGCACATGGCACTAATCGCTTTGGCAAATAGCTACATTCTTGCTTTTTCGTACATTCAAATCACAGGCGCCGGAATCTGGATGCGATAGCGTCTCTATAGAGCGCGTCCCTCTATTATAGCCTGCTATAGTTACGGGCGCCTGTGTTTTCGTACGCAGAGCGTGTATCAGTGTGCTAATAAGGCAGACCTAGTTACCCGGTTCTGGCGCCTGTGTTTTCTTACGCATAGCGTGTATCCTATCCTATCCTATCCTATCCCGTAACTCGAAGGTTGTATGGGCACCACAGGTGACCGTTTAACCAACGTAGTCCATCTTAATATGTCCTCAGCAACCGTCATGGCTTCGCTCAGTGTCAAGCCAGTCCATTCTCGAATGTTGTCCTCCCAACTCTCTATCTTTCTCTTCTTCTGCCTCCTTGCATCGTGCCTTGCAGGATGATCTTTGCAAGGCCTGATGCTCCGGCGACGTGGCCACACCATCGGAGCCTCCGTTCCTTCACCACTGTGAGCGGGTCATCGTGTTGTCCAATGGCTTGTGTGATGGTCTGTCGGACTTGGTTGTTGGTGATGTGCTGGGTATAGGAAACGCCCAGAAGTCTTCTGTAGCACCTCATCTCTATGTCCTGTATTCTTCGCTGCAGATCTAATGTGAGGGTCCATGTTTCGCAAGCGTATAGGAAGATGGAGATGACAAGGGAGCGCAGCAGTCTTACTTTGGAATGTAGACTGATGGTTCTGTCTTTCCAAATGGACTTCAACCTTGAAAAGCGTGTATTAGTGTGCTGATAAGGCAGACCTAGATACCCGGTTTCCTCGTTTCCGGGTTTTAGCTGTGCTGATAACGTGATAGGCACGATTGTTGACGGACACTTGGATTTAGGGTAAGCCCACAGACATAAGCCTACAATGGGATTGAAGAAGAATGTACGGAAAGAGTGGAAGAAACAACTGGAACAAAAATAGAACAGAAAGGACAGATTTAATAGCAGAACGGGACTGAAAGATTAAAAGGAGAGAAAGAAAGAAAGAGAGAGAGAGAGAGAGAGAGAGAGAGAGAGAGAGAGAGAGAGAGAGAGAGAGAGAGAGAGAGAGAGAGAGAGAGAGAGAGAGAGAGAGACTTTGACTTTGACCTCTGGCCCATTGCATACACACGGTGCAAACATACACGGGCATTCTCACTTTCACAGGCATATTCCAGCGTTGGCCAACATGCTGCAGTTGCCATTGGGAACAAACAACTATAATCAATCCATGAATAATGCTGTTAGGAAATACACAGAAATACGTTAATGAAAACACCTACGAATAATATTAACGAAAATGGCATTGATAATAACAATAATAACAATAATAACAACAACAACAACAACAACAACAACAAAACCAATATTAATAATAACTACCGTTATGATGCAGAAAGCTCCTTCTTATAATTCTGCTCCAATCTGTTATCTGCTATTTGTTACTTTTGATATTCCAGTGACGAATATTCATATCCAAAACTTTCCGAGAAGCATGCAGCCATCCATTGATAAAACAACTTAAGATACAACAGGCTCCATCCTACCCAAGACACTCTTCAAGCCGCGGTGTTCCTTCATTACATTACATTACATGATTATTGCTTTAGGTCCAGCGGACTCTTCCGAGCCAAATCAGGACCGGACAACCCCTGATCCGCATAAAAGATCTGCTGAAACAACCCTAGTGGTAAAACTGAAGGCTCTCCACCAGCCAGTCACTTTACAATAAAGACATCCCACGCAGGGGACGCTGAGGCTATACTCTAATTTATCGAACCCCCGTTTACAAAAACAAAATAGATTACAAATATCAATATAAATTATCAAAACATATACATATAAAATGCCTACATTGCTAAATAATAACGTCATAGGAAGACCTAGTGACCACCTGGCAGAAAGCGTCCAATATTCCCAAGCTGATCCAACAGACCTCACACACAAATGAGGAGTCTTGTCCCGGAAGAGTTTTCAAGAAAAAAGGTAGGTGACTGGTCTAGCGAAGAAGAAGATAGTATAGCAGACTGATAGAACAGAGCAGGAATGAGAAAGAACAAATGAGAAAGACAGCGACAGTGGGAATTTAAAGCACTAAGTTTCCAGAAAGTGGGGATACTATTTATACTGATACCCCCGGCAACCCCAACGGGGGGAGAGAGGATGGGGGGACGGTGTTCCTTCAGAAATAGGGCCAAAGGTAACACGGCTATGGTATAAGAGTACCGTTAACCAGGGGAAACCACTCTCTGTCACAACAGAAATGGACAACTCAAACCTTAGAGTTTGGTTTGAGCGACGAAAGCCCTCTTTAGCGCTGTTTAATGTTATAACAATGCGAATTTTAGGGTTAAATCCGTTTACACCAAAAAGTAAACCAAGCCTGTTAAGCTTGCAGATCATCACAGTACACGATGATGTTCTTCAGAAAGGAACTTTTACCGCAATAGGTAAAACAATAAGCTGACTAGAGTTTACACAAAATTGTTTCATATTTACGAAATAACCGTTACTGAAGATATAAGTAATAAACGTATTGTTTCGTTTTTTTATTATCACATGTGAAGTGTGAGGCAGACCTACTGATAGCACGAATACGGGAACGTTATAATGTCACAGAGAAATTACATCTCTGTATTCATTGTTGAGATAATTACAATAATATATTTTAGACGTTAATGTTATCGATGGATATCACGATGTAAAGCATTAAAGAACTGATTAGGCCCTACTTTGTTTTGTTCAAAGTGTGAAGTCCTGATAATATTCACTCGTTATACAGATAATGTCAGATTTTGTGCAAGAGGATGACAATATTAGGTGTTCACGTGTAAAAGCATGTTTTTCAAATTGATTTGTTGCATATTTTAGAGATAATTCAATTGATCGAGATAATAGTGACCATGCCAAAGCATGTTATTATCTCTCTGTCTGTCTGTCTGTCTCTCTCTCTCTCTGTCTCTCTGTTTGTCTCTCTCTCTGTCTCTGTCTGTCTGTCTCTCTCTGTCTGTCTGTCTGTCTCTCTCTGTCTCTCTCTCTCTCTCTTTCTCTCTCTCTCTCTCTCTCTCTCTCTCTCTCTCTCTCTCTCTCTCTCGTAGTTTCCGTATTTCCGAAAACTCCGATGGTATGGCCACCTCACCAGAGCATCAAGCCTTGCAAAGACCATCCTGCAAAGCACGAGGCAAGGAGGCAGAAGAAGAGGGAGATATAAAAAGACGTAGGAGGACAACACTCGAGAATGGACTGGCTTGACGTTGAGCGAAGCCATGAGGGTTGCTGAGGACAGAGAAAGATGAAGTACGCTGGTTAAACGATCAACTGTGGGTGGTGCCCCAACGACCTTTGAGTTACGGATATTTATAGCAATATGTATTATTATTATTATTATTATTATTATTATTATTATTATTATTATTATTATTATTATTATCTACAACGAAGAATACAAAGCATGGAGATGAGGTGCTACAGAAGACTTCTGGGCATTTCCTATACCCAACACATAACCAACGACGAAGTCCGAAAGACCATCACACAAGCCATTGGACAACACGATGACCTGCTCGCAGTGGTGAAAAAACAGAAACTCCGATGGTGGGGCCACGTCACTAGATCATCAGGTCTTGCAAAGACCATCCTGCAAGGCACAGTGCAAGGAGGTAGAAGAAGATGGAGAGCGAAAAAGAGGTGGGAGGACAACATTCGAGAATGGTCTAGTTTGACACTGAGTGAAACGATCAGGGTTGCTGAGGACAGGGAAAGATGGAGTACGCTGGTTAAACGATCATCTGTGGTACCCCGACGACCTCCGAGTTATGGGATAGGATAGGATAGGATAGGATCCTATAGACCACTTAAGACTGTTTCCAGACTACCAAAACCGGAAAAGCTGACAAAGTCTACTAAAAGGTCGCCAAAATATTGGTCTTGGCGCTATGAACCACTTCCCTCGACTTAACACGTATAATACTACTCACATGCAACAAACTCAACAAACCAGGCATTAGGTACGGTCATTAGATTGATTCTGCGCCATGTTGTCCCCTACAAAAAACAGTCCCCTCTGCAGTCATTTTATTTCTGAAAAAACACTTGACTGGATCGCATTAGACCCAGAGAAGCCCTCAGCCAAAATGAATTAATCTGGCAAATTCTGCGTGTTCCACGCGTGTGGCATTACAAGTTGTGTAGTCTGGCGTGCGTGAGTTATCTAGCAAAAAAGAATTAATAATCCCGACAGTGGTGTGGTACAATGTAATAATAGCATCTGTTGATGAGAACTTCTGAACATTAATATGGTTTTGTATCGTTTTCGGTTAAAAGATAGTAGACTACTAAAGCTGACGACACAAAATATGTTTTTGAAGCTGCAGACATTTGGCTATTATTATTATTATTATTATTATTATTATTATTATTATTATTATTATTATTATTATTATTATTATTATTATTATTAGGTTTATTATTATTATTTTTATTTTATTTTTTTAAATTGTTTTTTAAAAAGTAGTAGTAGTAGTAGTAGAATCATTCTTCTTCTTATTATTATTTGAATGTTCTGCTATGGACAATATATGGATAACTCTTTTCTGAGGGGCAGCTCCGCGAGGGCGGTGCATGGTCCTCTCCTTTCCCTGCAGATTGTTTATCATCCACGATTCTACAGAGTGCTAGGTACCGGGTCCTTCCCTACTGAGTGGACTGAGAGGTCGCTATCTCAACACTGAAGATTTGATTAAAGATTCGCTTTGTTGATTTGACTGGTCTTTTACTGTCCGTTCCATAACTCCATCCAAGTACTGGACTATCAAGAGACCCGAGGACCCACAAGACAGCGGAGTGGAGCTTGAGGGTGATCGCTGTTCGCTGCTTTGCTTTGACGATATTACTTCTGCCCGTGCGTTCCATGGTCCCATCCCAGCGCTAACCGGATGAGAGTATAAACCGAGGTCTAGTCTGTGCACGCAGACATTCCATCGTATGGACTTTAAAGATCCTGACGCTCATGTCCTAGACGGGTGAGTGCCGGCTACACAAATACACCCAGCACGCACTAGGTCCCTTCTCCATCATACCAGGTCGCCCAGGATTGTGCTCAGTTATCTGGGGAGTAAGACCATGCACTCAAAAGCTGCAAGTGGCCATCTCGGACGGCTTGAGTTAGATCCGGTGTTTTATTTTTTTTAATATCTGTATTTATCTGACACTCACTCATTCAGGACATGAGCGTCAGGATCTTTAAAATCCGTGCGATGGGCTGTATGCGAGCACAGTATACATTTTCCGTTTATACTTTCTTTCGAAGGAGGTGTTTCAAGGTGTGTTTTTTTGTATCTATCTATCTATATATATATATATATATCTATATATATATATATCTATATATATATATCTATATATATATATATATATATATATATATATATATATATATATATATATATATATATATATATATATATATATATATATATATATATATATATATATATATATATATATATATATATATCCAAAGAGAAAACCCTACCCACAACACTGTTGCTGCACTCCATCTGTACAGGAGACAAACTGCTTGCGGAAATTCTCTACATTCTATCACTTAGGTGTGAAGCCTGGTCAGCCCAGCCAACGCTGTTCACTGTGCTTGGTGTCGTAGTTTTCTGCTAGGAAGAAAGTCAAGTCAAGAAATGTTTATTCTAAAAATTTAAAATCTCTAGGGGCACATGGAATTATGAATTAATTTTTAAAAAAGTATAAAATAAATAATTAAACAAAATGACACAATTAATACAAGTATTTAAACACTCATTAAAAACTCACACTTTTAGAATCAATATTCACATCACAATAATAATACAACACAACCAGCTCAGGCAGTCTACAAAAAAAATACAGGTTTCACTTGTTTACGACATTCATTCATTCCAACAAGATAGCCTTCTAGCATCACAATAAAACAATATATTCCCCACTGGGGCTATGCGAACCATTACCAATGCACAATACAAATATAATTATACCTCATTTAACTTTATTTCACTTCATTAATTATTACACCTCATTTAACTTACTTCAAGACAAATGTGACATGCTGTGTAACATTATTTGAATAAACTTGGATGATTTAAGCAGACTTGGTTTCTTACTAAAACTCACGAGCGGATTAAATTTTAATGTGTTAGGATGTCTGTGAAAGTTCGTTTTAAGCAGGAGATTTCTTCTATTGAAAAGTGCATACAATTAAACATATAATAAAATTCATCAACCAAATCACCCGACAGACATTTATCACAAATCCTTTCAAGGCGTAGTTTATCCGTGCATCTCCCTCCCTTTTAGATTCGTAACTTGTGATTTTACACCTGATATTTCAACATAGCATTTGATAAATTATCTGGCAGTACTGTAAGATTCTTCTCAGAAATAAAAGTTTCTTTCGCATCCTATAACTATAAAACAAATAATTATTATTTACTTTCTGCATGTCACTTTTGGATGAACTGGTCTTGTAACCTTTCCTTTACTATGTCTGTGACCCCCGTTGGGGTGCCGGGGGTTTCAGTATAAATAGTATCCCCACTTTCTGGAAATTTAGTGCTTTAAATTCCCACTGTCGCTGTCTTTCTCATTTGTCCTTTCTCATTCCTGCTCTGTTCTATCAATCTGCTATACTATCGTCTTCTTCGCTAGCCCAGTCTCCTACCTTTTTTCTTGAAAACTCTTCCGGGACGCAAACTTGTTTTTTCCAACCTAGTTCCAGTCATTCGCCGAAAAATGCAATCACCGAAGTCGAACGAAGCTCTCCGATGGATCAGCTTGGAAATATTGGACGCTTTTTGCCAGGTGGTCACTGGGGCTTCCTATGATGTTATTATTTGGCAATGTAGGCATTTTATATGTATGTGTTTTGTTGATATTTCATACTGATGTTTATAATCTATTTTGTTTTTGTAAACGGGGGTTCGATAAATTAGAGTATAGCCTCAGCTTCCCCTGCGTGGGATGTCTTTATTGTAAAGTGACCGGCTGGTGGAGTGCCTTCAGTGTTGTCACTAGGGTTGTTTCGGCAGATCTTTTAAGCGGATC
>CM072520.1:38638935-38728935 GCA_036898135.1 Oncomelania hupensis | reverse complement strand
TTATCATTAGTTAGTTAAGATCGACAAGGATTATTGTCTAGTTAAGGCCTTAGTACAGAGGGTCCCATTCTTGAGAAAAGATACAAGCTGTGACGCTAGGTTGGAGGAGGAGCCTAAAGGGACGTCATGATGTTCAAATACCAGCATGGATGGGTCACATTCTTTTGTCTATGTATTAGTTGATATAAAATTTAATTGACATGAAGGAGGAATGAATGACTAGTGTTAGGACCAATAGTATTTATTTAGGACCGAACTGCACCTTGGGAAATATGAGGATAAGAATTGATGCAGGACGCGGTCCAGAGGACTCGACAAAACCCGACAGGGAGAGACCACCACTGTTTTTCGGAACACCACCACTGTCAGAGGATTTACAGTTAGACTTAGTAAGAACGGGAAACTATCTTATCCTATCATATCCCGTAACTCGAAGATCGTAGGGGCACCACAGATGATCGTTTAACCAGCGTACTCCATCTTTCTCTGTCCTCAGCAACCCTCATGACTTCGTTCAGTATCAAGCCAGTCCATTCTCGAATGTTGTCCTCCCATCTCTTTTTCTGTCTCCCTCTTCGTCTACCTCCTTGCACCGTGCCTTGCAGGACGGGTTTTTGCAAGGCCTATGCTCTGGTGATGTGGTCATACCATCGGAGTTTCCGAAACAGACGGGAAACAGACTACAGAAAAGCATGAGAATAGAATTAAAAAAAGAAAGAGAAGTACTGTACAGTGTGAAAAAAATATGGAAAGTTTGTTAATTGTAGTAGAGTTAAAGCAAAAATCTGAATATCAAAAAAGTTGAAGTGTTTTCTGATGACAATAATCTTATTAGTGTAATGACCATGTGTTCAGTAAAGTTGCTAAAACGATAACCTTCCAACCTGCGTGTTTTAATTATGTTTTGTGAATTTGTTTGTGAATTATTTTTGTGATTCCGGACATTGGTCAAGGTACAATAACAACAATACCATCAATATAATTACCACCGCCGGGACCATCACGCCTGGAATAGCGGTCTCTTCAGATCGCCGCGCTTTGAGCTCGATTGGAAAAAAAAAGCGCGTGGCAGCATCCTGTATTAAGAAGACAAAGGGTATCTAGAAAAGGCTGTGATCAGATACAACAGCTTGAAGAAAAGAAATCAAAACCTGGCCCACGGAGAAACCTCCTTCAATGAGCTAAGACGTTGACAGGTAAACGGATTTGCAGCAATAACTTCAACGACAACGCTATTTCCATACACCACCAATGTCCAAAGTCGCAAGCATATATTAGAGACCACGTTGCCACACTTCCTTAGAGAACGGCGCAGCTTCTGGACTGTCAATCTTAGGGTGTGAGTGGGGAGGTAACTGTCGATGAAAAGGGAGAAAGAGAGAGAGAGAAAGGGGGAAGGGGGGGGGGCAGTCCGTGATATGAAAGTCCTTGGTGGGTTTTAGAAGAAAGAAAGAGAGAGAGAGAGAGAGGGGAGTGGGAAATTTGACACTGATATTTTAATGCATATCATAATGGCCATTTTTTAAACCACAGGCCCCATCATCATTATCACCATCAATGTCTACACACAAACGCAAGCATGTACTAATACAAACAATTTTATGAGAAAAGTGGCTGGCGAGAGAGAGAGAGAGAGAGAGAGAGAGAGAGAGAGAGAGCGAGAGAGAGAGCGAGAGAGAGAGAGAGAGAGAGAGAGAGAGAGAGAGAGAGAGAGAAAGAAAGAAAAGAATTTGACGCTTATATTTTAATCCATTTTTACCATTTGTCCGAATGCCTACACACGCGTTGGCATGTACAATTACAAACCCTTTCATGGAAAGGGTGGTGAGAGAGAGAGAGAGAGAGAGAGAGAGAGAGAGAGAGAGAGAGAGAGAGAGAGAGAGAGAGAGAGAGAGAGAGAGAGAGAGCATATCTATCTATCTATCTATCTATCTATCTATATATATATACCGTTATTTGCGCAAGCGTCCATTGGCGCATAGAGGAAATAAAATTAGTGAACTTTAATTTGATTGAAGAATATAAATAATGTATCACCCGCTATTTGTCAATCTTTTTTCATGACTTTTGAGACAGCAGCAGCAATACCCTTCAATAATGGTACAGGACGCAGTCAATATAAAAATTTCAAAAATAAAAATTCGATTTTCTTTCCGTCTTCTAATAGCGATCTCCCTGCCTTTACACCACCTGTTTGAGTGATGGATGTGTGTTTGGTGTGTGTGAGGGTGGATGAGACAGGTGAGCGTGTATGTTGGTATAGGTCGCCGCGCTTTGAGCCTGAATGATTTGGGGTAAGGCGCGTATAGCATCCTGTATTATTATTATTATTATTTCAATAGCTAGTTTGATATTTATATCTAGTGTAATTCTAAACTCGGTGTTATTAGGAAGCCACGTTGGGCGTAGTATAATATACATTCTTTGTCCTGAGTCACACTGACCGGGCTTATTTCTTCCACCTATTACTTCTCGACGTATCACTACTATAATCTTCAGTATATAAAGAAACTTCAAGCCACTTTGTGTTAGATGATTATGAAGATGACTATGACTGTGACGACGACGATGATGATCATAATGAAAGGAAATTAAAACGTGGTTTGAAGTTTATCACTATCTTCTGACTTTTTCTCCTTGAACAAGAACCCTCCCTGAGTGTCCATGAACTATTATCTTTCCCTCACACAAACTCCGCAACATGTGTGTGGGTGTGTGTGTGTGTGTGTGTGTGTGTGTGTGTGTGTGTGTGTGAGAGAGAGACAGAGAGACAGACATACAGAGATGTACAGAGAAAGAGAGACATGCATCCAGAGACACGTATACAGATAGAAACATAGAGATCTATAGTCAAGAGACCAATATTGTAGACAGACAAGGAGGGGAAAGTGACAAGAGATCAGCAGGGCCCTCATCAATTTGTCTCAACAAACACATTCTGTCCGCGGTTGTCAAACAAAGAAAAGGCAAGACTGGCAATGAAACTGTTGGTTCAACACAAACACAGGTGAAAAAGTCACTTTGACCGAGGAAGACGATCCGTGGTTGTACAGACGAAGACATTTTCCCGGAAATCCTGTAACTCCCGGAACATAGGAAAAAATGTGATATTTAAATGTTAAAACTAAAAATTATCACCCTCAACTAACTCTCGGACAGATAGATTAATATTTTATTGTTAATGAGATCAATTTTTAAAAAAAATAACGCTACGTATAAGATGCTTTATCGTATTAAATTTAAATAATACTTCAAAGCGTGCACAAACTAACACACACACACACACACACACACAAACACACACACACACACACACACACACCCGCGCACAGATGGCGTAAACATTGTAATTTTAATTTATTTGAGAGAGAGAGAAAGCGAGAGAGAGAGAGAGAGGGGGGGAGAGAGGGGGAGAGAGAGAGGGAGAGAGAGAGAGAGGTTTGCGGATGCAACTTACACAGAAACTTCATCATCATCATCATCCATTCTCCAAAGCAAACTAATAATAATTTATCAAGATTATAATCATACCCTTCCATAAATTTAACCTTCATCAACCACCATCACCTTAACGATAATCATCCCCTCCATTGCCATCACCTCCGTACCATCATCATAACCATCATCATCATCATCATCATCATCATCATCATCATCACCATGACATCATCGATTTTCAACAAGTCCATCATCTCAACGATCGTGTCATCTCCTTCATCACCATCTTCACCATGCTATCATCATCATCTTCATTATCAACTAGAACTTTAAAACAAGATGAAATTGAATTGACCCAAATGAGATAAGACAGTATAATAAATATATGTTATGTATTGTCGTGTTTGTCATCATCATCATCATCATCATCATCATCATCATCATCATCATCATCATCATCATCGTCATCATCATCATTATCATCGTCATCATCATAGTCATCATCATCATCATCACCATCCTCCTCCTCATCATCATCAATGCCATCGTCGCTTACTCACCTGCTTATGCATCTCGGCAGCACTTTGGGCACAGCACGTACAACCGGGTGTAGCAGGGTTCGTCTGAAAATTCTGGTACATCCCTGCCCAAACACTCTCCTCCTCCTTGTCTTCCTCCCCCAATGACGCACTAGAGGAGGGAGTGAGACAGGGAGTGAGCCTGGCTTTCAGGTACCCTTGAACCACAGCTGACGTAGCGCTGGAGTTGTGAGGGTGGGACAGATTGGAGTACAGGTTCGAGTACACAGTAGCATGCGACGACGACGATGATAATAACGATGATGATACTGGAGCGGTCAATGATATTCGAGGACTCCCAAAGGAGGAGGGCGTGGTTACAACGTCCTTCTTCCTTATCGGCTCCTCCTGCTCGCCTCCTACCATCGCTCTAGGAGACAGACGAGGATCGGCAGGGGAAGGGCTCAACCCTCGTAAAACTTGTGAAGTCGGAGGAGAAGGAGGAGCAGGAGGAGCGAGAGCAGGTGAATGTTTGAGTTGTGGTACCTTTGCATTGCGCCGGTGTGGATGGTGATAGGGAGGCGGCGGTGGTAGCTGCTGCAGTTTGTTGACGACGGTTGGAGGTGAGAATGCGGAGGTCATGATGATCACCATTTCTTTCTCACCACACCAGTTAGACGGCAAGAGTGGATTGTAATTTTGCTGATCTGATTTAATGGTTGACTCAGTTATTTGCTACGATATAGGGTCAACCTTCGACTGGGTAATCTCCCGTCCAAAAGACGTCATAAAGACGACTCAAGATTTCAGCCACGAGATTTTAAACTTCAAACTTTCACTGTAAATTGATTTTAATCAATGAACACACGGAAGCCTATGTAGGCACTGTTTGTCCAAAAAATACCAAAACACCGTCACACACGATTAAGGCGCATTCACAGAATAATTATTATTCCCCTGCAGTCGTAGATGTAGTATTCTCCAGGAGCCAGACATTACCTATAATTAATTTTTTTGTACATTGCAGTCTCTCACTTTTTGACTAACTACAGTTGTAAATCATTTAAACATAGTCGTTCTTCTTTCACCCTTTGTTCCCCCATTTGGAACAGTGTTTGACAAAGAATTTTGCTTATTCAAAAACACAATAGATGAGGTTATGAAAATCCAAAGTACCGTTGTTTTCAAATATATATTTTGCTCATCAATACACACTCTCAAGTTGACATTTTGACACGCACATGCACACAAATCTCAAGTAGATAATTCACACGACTCGACCCATTATCAAAACCGGCAAGCAGACGTATAAACAGGTGTGCATTCTACGGCACAGCAACTTGAACATTGAAGTGTACGGTGGAGTGCTGACCAATAATCTCACAGTAGCTTGCTAACACTATACCTGTTACCTATGTTTACAAACATCAACTGTACGTTTGGATGACTTGGATTTCACAAGAGGTGTCTTTAATACCGAATTCTCTACATAAATAAATTTACAAATCTTGTGATTTTTTTTTGGGGGGGGGAGGGAGGGTGGGGACGCCGGCGACTTCTCCATACTGAAAAATCGCTCTCCAGCAAAAGTGCACTGTCAATTTTGTCTTACGTGAAGAGTTGTGTTCTAAATGCACTCGCTCTGGTTTCGTTGGTTGTAGCCTACCTCATAGTTGGGTTGTCGGGTAGTTGGTGTGTGTGATGAATAAAGGATTAGGCGACTCCTTACGGTCGGTCGTCGCAGCGCCGTTGGTGGTGATCATCTGTACTGTAGTAAACGCTGACAACTTGGGACTTTCCGAGTTGAACCTGTCTAGCCTGTGCATGTGCTGTGGTTGTTGATGGCGATCATTTAAAGCTGGTCCTAACAATTCGAGACTTTTGGAGTTGACCGTCTTTACACGTGCTTGCTGTCGTTGAAAAATGTGCATGACGAGATTAAAAAAAAATTAAGTCCAAAAGCCCCCTTTTTGGACCGAGAGTTTTGAATAAATCGTCAATCTTGAATCAGTCTCAAATTCTTTCAATGTAGGGGAAAGATCAGGGCTTTCGTTTTTCTAAGCTTCGCCGAACCGAAGAAGTTTAATGATCCACGGCTTAGCACTGTGCGTACATTTGCGGCAAGTGTGTGTCATGAGCGCGCGGGATCCGAACCTTGCTCTGTAAACGCCACGAGCCGTATTAGGAAAGCTTCTGATACGTTTCAGAGCCCAGCCACCAGCTCATTGTAAGAGATCGCAGCACGACCATTCTAAAATGCCTCTTATCGATGTGTAAAAAGAGTAAGTCCTCTTTCATGGTATCTGCAAAGACTTGTGTGTAGTGTTATATACATGGTCAGCATATCATGATGCCAAACCGTGAGAGCCTTGAGCCGCTCTCTGAACTGGAAATGGAACTACACAAGAGAAGCCTACTGTGTGTAGGACGTGACGACGTATCGCATTTTGCCGGCGAGGTGTATCACATGGTGACAGCGTGAGGGGTGATCACAGCCAAGCAGACGAAGAAATTCAAACACTGCGTCAGTCTGTCTGAAACATCGCAAGCAAAATATTTCCATATAATATTAATTCTGGGAGTAAGGTTCGGAGAAGAATGAGGGGAGTGGGAAGGGGGTGGGGGAGGAAAGGTAAAATTAAGACGACTTTAAAAATATATTTTTTAAAAATATAACTAAAAATAAACAAACAATATTTACTTCGAAATAAACTCCTCTACAGATTGAGGTTAGAGCTCAAATAGATTAAAACCAACCATCTTACAATATACAATATAGTACAGGTGATCAAACTTTCTTCTTCTTCTTCTTTCCCTTTATCTTCTACTTCCCTCCCTTGCATGCGCCTTAAATATCTATCTATCTATCTATCTATCTATCTATCTATCTATCTATCTATCTATCTATCTATCTATCTATCTATCTATCTATCTATCTATCTATCTATCTATCTATCTATCTATCTATCTATCTATCTATCTATCTATCTATCTATCTCTATCTATCTATCTATCTATCTATCTATCTATCTATCTATCTATCTATCTATCTATCTATCTATCTACGTATGCTGCCATCCACATCCTCTGGTGTATGTGTGTATTGCCGTATGTGTGGGTGTGTGTGTGTGTGTGTGTGTGTGTGTGTGTATGTGTGTGCTTTGTCTTTATTTGATTGTCTTACAGTAACAGTGTGGTTCTATTAAGCTAAAAGAATACAAAAGAATAAATTAGTGAGCTGACGGCGGATGAAGATGGTAAAGCAGAGAATGATGAAGGAGATGAGTGAAAATAGACGGGACACGACTACCACCAAGCTGGCCCATATAAAAGGGATCTTCCTAAGTTCTAAATGTAGGGAATATAGAAGATTACAGACCGGTGACTATTCTTTGACATAGTTCTGACACGAGGTATCACGAACACAGCAGGCCTACTAAGGACAGATAATTCAGGGTCGGATGCCAACTCTTAGTACACAATACAATATTCTAATACTATATTCTTACTGGCAGACCCGCAAACCAGTCGAACCGTCGGACAATGCCTGAGATGACCGTACGGTCAAACAAAGCTCCGATAATAATCCGACTGACCAGACAACGAGACAGCAAAGTTAAACAGTGAACGCCATTTTGGACGGGGAGATAATCCTAAGGTAGCTGTGGGTTATAGACAAGGTCGAAGGGCCGTAACTTCCGCTCAGGTCAAAGTTCGACACTATAATATTTAAGTAGCGCGAGCAGCCAAGTCGCCCACTCTCTTTACAATCAAATGCTAGAAGTGTAAAAGGCCCCGTTCGAAGACTTTGTTTACGTTTGGCGAAGACGGGTGTACCCTAAAATTCGCATTGTTATTACACTACACAACGATAAAGTGGGCTTCCTCAAACCATCTCTGTATCTATGCTCAAACCATAGATCAAACCAACCGCCATAGTTTGAACTGTCCATTTCTGGTCTGACAGGGAGTGATTTCCCCTGTTTTTAACGGTACAGCGATACCATAGCCGTGTGGCCTTTGACCTTATTTCTCAGTGAACCTAGCGGCTTCAAGAATGCGTCTCTGGTTTTCTGGTACAGGGTAGTAGGGTCTATTTTATCAACCAAAAACTTTTACGAGCAACTTTTCACAAACCAGCTCTGTCTTATACAGGTTTTGGTAGCTGCTATGTTTAGTTCCAGTGCCGGGGGTTTCAGTATAAATAGTATCCCCACTTTCTGGAAATTGAGTGCTTTAAATTCCCACTGTTGCTGTCCTTCTATTTTGTTCTTTGTCATTCCTGCTCTGTTCCATCAATCTTCTATACTGTCTTCTTCTTCGCTAGACCAGTAACCTATCTTTTTTCTTGAAAACTCTTCCGGGACAATACTCCTCATTTGTGTGTGAGGTCTGTTGGATCAGCTTGGAAATATTGGACGTTTTCTGCCAAATGGTAACTATGATGTTATTATTTAGCAATGTAGGCATTTTATATGTATCATATGTGTTTTATTGATATTGTATAATGATGTTTGCATTATATTTTGTTTTTGTAAACGGGGGTTCGATAAATGAGAGTATAGCCTCAGCGTCCCCTGCGTGGGATGTCTTTATTGTAAAGTGGCCGGCTGGTAGATTGCCTTCAATGTTACCACTAGGGTTGTTTCGGCAGATCTTTTATGCGGATCAGGGGTGAGTCCTCTTTAACTTCTCTGGTCCTGATATGACTCGGAAGAGTCCGCTGGACCTAAAGCAATAACCATGTAATGTAATCTAACGGCTGTTCCTATTAATAGCCACAAAAACGACGTAATTTATTCATTAAAAATAACCTATACTTTCGAAAGAGTTTTTTTTTTTGTTGAAAGCTTTTTTCAGTGAGGCAACACTCACTGTGAATGTCAACAGGATCTGTCAAGGAGGCATGGTCAATGTCGATCCCTTTAATTTAGCATAACCACTCAATGACCACACACACAAACAAATCAAGCAAAATATGTTGGTCAAGATGCGTAAAAGGTCGAAGTCAATCAAAGTTATTAGGACCAACGAACGGGTGTTTCAAACAATGGCAACAGATGTTATGTAGGGTTTGTTTTTCCAGAGTAACGACAGCTGTCAACACGCGGCACCCCGAAACGCACACAACCGACTGGACTAAGAAGTGAAGAAGTTTGGAAGGGGTGGCCTCGTGGATTAGTCGCCGGTTTCCTAGGCCGAAGGTCGCGGGTTTAATGCCCGCAAGGATTTTTAGTTAGTTAAAATAGATTAACGTCCCCGGACACATAAGCGTATAGGGGACGATACTAAATGCCCGCAAGGAGCGAACGTATGTGACTTAAGTACGAGACTGTTGTGGTCACCGAGGGTTTTCTCGGGGCACTCCGGTTTCCTCCCTCCCTTCAATAATGGTATTGCGTGCAGTCAACATATAAAAACAAATAAAAATTCGATTTCCTTTCCGTCTTCTAATATAGCGACCTCCCTGCCTTTACCCCACATGTTTGAGTGATAGATGTGTTTGTTGTGTGTGCGAGTGGGTGAAACATGTGAACGTGTATGGTCGTATAGATCGCCGCGCTTTGAGCCTTATTGGTGATTTGGTGAAAAGCGCCTATATAGCGTCCATTATTATTATTATTATTATTATTATTATTATTATTATTATTATTATTATTATTATTATTATTACTAAGGCGACTCAAGACAAACCTCTCCTATCCTATCCCGTAACTCGGAGGTCGTAGGGGCACCACAGATGATCTTTTAACCAGAGTACTCCATCTTTCCCTGTCCTCAGCAACCCTCGTGGTTTCGCTCAGTGTCAAACCAATCCATTCTTGAATGTTGTCCTCCCACCTCTTTTTCGGTCTCCCTCTTCTTCTACCTATTTGCACTGTGCCTTGCAGGATGGTCTTTGCAAGACTTGATGATCGGGTGACGTGGCCATACCATCGGAATTTCCGTTTTTTCACCACTGTGAGTAGGTCATCGTGATGTCCAATGGCTAGTGTGATGGTCTGTCGGACTTCGTCGTTGGTGATGTGCCGGGTATAGGAAATGCCCAGAAGTCTTCTGTAGCACCTCATCTCCAAGCTTTGTATTCTTCGTTGTAGATCTGCTGTGAGGGCCCATGTTTCGCAAGCGTATAGGAAGATGGAGATGACAAGGGAGCGCAGCAGCCTTACCTTTCCAAACCACAGGGTCAATTAACCAAGTAGAATAAACCCGCGATAGCGCAAAAGAAAGTGGATCCTCGATCGCGCAACCGTAGATAACACGCAGCCATTTCTCTTTGGCGAAAGGAATCGGTCGCTCAAACAGTTTATCATCAAACCGTGCATCCTCAAACCGCGCAACCTCAAACCGCGTCAGAACGCATAATGTAATCCTTCCTTTAAAATCGAAACCATATAAGCATATGATAAGTGAAAGTACCGCAGATAATTAAATAATTGTAGATTCTAGTCACACGATACCGGAGCATAAGACTACTGGTCACATTATTGTGACACCAGCGAACCAGAGAAAGTAATACGGTCACACGTTGGCCAATCCGGGATTCGAACCATTTACCTTTCCGTTACTAGTAAGCCGCTCTACCAACTGAGCTACCTCTAGATTAACCATTGGCAATATGGCAGACATAAATAACCATCCCAGGGAACAAGGGGAAAGGGACCTAAATGAACACTGAACCAACAGAGCAATCATACTGCTAAAATGGACAGCGAAAAAGGGCCACTTTTATTTTGCCCATCAGGGGCTTCGATCCTGGGCCATCGGTGTGCCAGACAAACTCTCTACCACTTGAGCTACGGTGATGGGCGTACCTGTAACAGGCCGAAATATACCCCTGGCTACTTTATACCCTGGGTATAATGTAGCCTAGGCGGGTTTAACCCCCTGGGTATAGATCAGCCTAGGCCAGGTCATACACCTCGCGCCCGGAATATACCCCCACCTAAAGAGATTTCACTCATGGGTTTGTTGTACATGACCGTTTGCGTGACCAACTCTCAGGTTACAGCCTTTTGCTTGCGTGTAAAAGAAAAAAAAAACACAAAACACAAAAAAAAAATCCTGAGTGAACTCAGCTAACAGCCTTTATCTTGCGTGTAAAAAACACACACAAAAAACAACAACAACTAACCCTAACCCTATCTATCTATCTATCTATCTATCTATCTATCTATCTATCTATCTATCTATCTATCTATCTATCTATCTATCTATCTATCTATCTATCTATCTATCTATCTATCTATCTATCTATCTATCTGAGTGCATCAGAACAATTACAACACATAAATTAAAGAGTAACGTGAAGAATAAGGTCTTCCGTAGTGGGTGGGGGGTGGGGGGTGGGTTATAATGGGCAGGAGAGGGTTAAACGAGTCTAGGCCAGATAATACTCAGGGGTATAGTCTGGGCTAGGCCAGTTTATACGGGGGCATAGTCTGGGCTAGGCCAGTTTATACCCTGGGTATACTTGAGGCGGGGTATAATCTGGCCTGCTACACCGGGCACCATCGAATAAGCCTATTTCAATATCTTCCCAGCAATAGAACTGTAGTTTTGGATGCAAATGAAGATACTATTGGCTCGTTGATGCGCGGACTGGGACCAAACAGTTTTAGCGGCCGATTCCTTTCGCCACAGACGCAGTGTGATCCCACCCTTCTATCTATGATACATGGGCGGTACGCTACTACTGCTACCTTCTATCTATGATACATGGGATGTATTCTACTACTGATACCTTCTATCTATGATACATGGGATGTATGCTACTACTGCTACCTTCTATCTATGATACACGGGATGTATGCTACTACTGCTACCTTCTATCTATGATACATGGGATGTATGCTACTACTGCTACCTTCTATCTATGATACATGGGATGTATGCTACTACTGCTACCTTCTATCTATGATACACGGGATGTATGCTACTACTGCTACCTTCTATCTATGATACATGGGATGTATGCTACTACTGCTACCTTCTATCTATGATACATGGGATGTATGCTACTACTGCTACCTTCTATCTATGATACATGGGATGTATGCTACTACTGCTACCTTCTATCTATGATACATGGAATGTATGCTACTACTGCTACTTTCTATCTATGATACATGGGATGTACGCTACTACTGCTACCTTCTATCTATGATGCATGGAATGTATGCTACTACTGCTACCTTCTATCTATGATACATGGTCTATACGCTACTACGGCTACCTTCTATCTATGATACATGGAATGTATGCTACTACTGCTACCTTCTATCTATGATACATGGGCTGTACGCTACTACTGCTACCTTCTATCTATGATACATGGGCTGTACGCTACTACTGCTACCTTCTATCTATGATACATGGGCTGTACGCTACTACTGCTACCTTCTATCTATGATACATGGGCTGTACGCTACTACTGCTACCTTCTATCTATGATACATGGGCTGTACGCTACTACTGCTACCTTCTATCTATGATACATGGGCTGTACGCTACTACTGCTACCTTCTATCTATGATACATGGGCTGTACGCTACTACTGCTACCTTCCTTCTATCTATGATACATGGGCTGTACGCTACTACTGCTACCAAGGCAAAGCAATGCAAGGCCAGGCAAGGCGAGGTTTATTCCAATTGATTGATTGATTGTTGCTTTAGGTCCAGCGGACTCTTCCGAGCCAAATCAGGACCGGACAACCCCCAATCCGCATAAAAGATCTGCCGAAACAACCCTAGTGGGAAAATTGAATGCCCTCCACCGGCCAGTCACTTTACAATAAAGACATCCCACGCAGGAGACGGCTGAGGCTTTACCCCAACTACTCGAACCCCCGGTTACAAAAACAAAATAGAATACAAACATCATTATAAATTAAAACAAAACACATACATATAAAATGCCTATAGTGCTAAATAATAACATCATAGGAAGCCCTAGTGACCACCCGGCAGAAAGCGTCCAACACTCCCAAGCTGATCCAACAGACCTCATACACAAACAAGGAGTCTTGTCCAGGAAGAGTTTTCAAGAAAAAAGGTAGGTCATTGATCTAGCGAAGAAGAAGATAGTATAGCGGAGTGATAGGACAGATCAGGAATGGGAAAGAGCAAATGAGGAAGACAGCGACAGTGGGAATTTAAAGCACTAAATTTCCAGAAAGTGGGGATACTATTTATACTGAAACCCCCGGCACTCCAACGGGGGTACTGTTGCCGCAGTGAATCAGTCATGCCTACAAAGGCAAGACAGGTTTTCAACTGGGGCTTTCCCTTTTCCCTTTATAGGTTAGAACAATCTACAGTGGCAAGATTGCTCATGACCCCAAGGGGTGGTTTATTCCAATAAAACCCCGCAAGGCACATGGGTACATTCAAAATAAAATCAAAAATAAAGCAAAGGACATTCTTAATTCACACCACACACGAACACACACACTTAAATTGTATACCCGATCTATGACATCGAGGATCGATTTTCCTTTTGCTAGATCGTGGATCTACTTGGCTAGTGCCCTTAAGGCCAAACTAACCATGGACTAGACAAGGGTTTAGTCACACAGGGTAGTTGAGACCAGCCGAGGCTAACCTCTCACTAATACGAGGTAGGCTTACCCCGCGAGTCTCATCGGAGCGGTGTACAGTTTAGTATGATTCTCTTTCAGTCACTGGCCTGGGTTTGAAGCAAACTCAATTCAATTCAATTCAATTCAAGATTTATTCGCCAAGTGACAGACATACAGTTATAGTATACATGACACAAAGAATGCTTTAGATCAGCGGCACGCATTCACAAGATACATAACAAGGAGGGTAAATTTCCTCCTGCCTTCTCAAGGAATCTCACAAGCAGCAAAAGTAACACTTACTAAACCTTAAATATGCTAGAAAGAGAACAATAGATAAATATATATAAAATTACTATGTAATGTAAAGCAATAGCTATCCTATCCTATCCTATCCTATCCCGTAACTAGAAGGTCCTTGGGGCACCACAGATGATCGTTTAACCAGCGTATTCCATTTTCCTCTGTCCTCAGCAACCCTCATAGCTTCGCTCAGTGTCAAGACAGTCCATTATCGAATGTTGTCCTACCACATATTTTTCTGTCTCCCTCTTCTTCTGCCCTCTTGCACCGTACCTTGCAGGATGGTCTTTGCAAGGCCTGATGCTCTGGTGATGTGGCCATGCCATCGGAGTTTCCGTTTCTTCACCACTGTGAGCATGTCATCGTGTTGTCCAATGGCTTGTGTGATGGTCTGTCTAACTTCGTCGTTGGTGATGTGCTGGGTATAGGTAATGGCCAGAAGTCGTCTGTAGCACCTCTATCCATATACTGACAAAGAACTCGCCACAGTGGTCAGTGTTGACCAACAGTAGCTATTGCCTATAGGGTGAAGCGACAACAAAAATGTGAGTAAGGCACAAGCATGTATACCTGTTTCGAGATGTTAAGCAACAATCACACAGTACTTAGACTCGTTTGGGACGTTGTTTACCTGGCACACAAACGAAACACCGAAGTTGGTCTGGCTGTGGATGCATGAATACCTTGATCTCTTCAGATCCGGGGACGGTAATGTATAAGCAAAGGGCCTGTGTGTATAAGTGACGAGAGAGAGAGAGAGAGAGAGAGAGAGAGAGAGAGAGAGATGGGCAATAATTGTACCCTCATAAAGCTGTCCCTGAAACTAAAAAAAGAGAGAGGTCTCGACAGTAAAGCCAGTTGTCAACATGTAACCTGGTTCTTGTTTTAGAACCGGACGGGGGGAAGGTAACACCGAAAATAAAAAGACGTGCATGAACACCGACCCTCTGGAAGTTGCTCCTGAAAAAAACAGTAAGGTCCCTAGACATGAATGGGTATCTGGCTTAGTTTAAAACATGCAAAGCAGCCAGGGTGAAGAGGGGCAACGCCCTCTTGAAGCTGGTCCTGAGAAAAAAGAGGCCCTTAATAAGGCTTCTTGCTCCCTTACCACCAAACGGTTACCGAATACCTTGCAGTTGACTGAGTAGTGCTAAACAGCCGCGTCAAACGATATTTGGGAGTGTGTGTGTGTGTGGGGGGGGGGGGGGTGTGAGGAGAGGAGGGAAGATAATAATAATAATAATAATGAAGTGTTCTTATTAAGCGCAATTCCCCTTGCGGGCTCAACGCGCATGCAAACAGCAGCCGCACGTATTCATACAAAAACACTGCCGTACGGGAATGGAGGGAGGGGGCAGAAAGTACTGGATAAGCATAAAAATGTCAACGGAGTAATTGTTCACAGATTAAAAGCTGCGCGAAAAAAATATGTCTTGAGCTTTGTCCTAAAGCTCGCCAGCGATGAAACGTTCCTCAGCTCAGTGGGCCACGAATTCCTTATCACAGGGGCCAGAGCACTGAAAGAGCGGTCTCCGACTGTTTTCAGGTTAGTTCTTAGAGTCTTAAGCAGTTTTTCGCTTGATGATCGCAAAGAGCGTGAGGGTTGGTAGGTTGTAAGCGCTGCAGACAGATATGGCGGAAGTGTAGCGTTGAAATGTTGGTAACTAAGAACAGCAATTTTGTATAGTATGCGGAAATGAATGGGCAGCCAGTGAAGTTCTTTGAGCAGAGGAGTTGTGTGGCAACGTTTAGGTTTACGCATAACAAGCCTTGCAGCATTGTTTTGAATCTGTTGCAACCGTCCTATTTGTTCGCTCGGCAAGCCGCCAAGGACCGAGTTGCAATAGTCTAACCGGGATGTAACCATAGCGGTTACAAGCCTAGCAGCTGTGTCCTGAGTTAAATTAGACCTAATAGAGGCTATTCTGCGCAACGCCAGATATGTGGCGCGGCAAATCGCACTGACTTGCTGATGCATTGAGAGCCTCTGATCGAGGTGTACACCTAAGTACTTAACATCTGATTGGAAAGCGATTTCATTACCCCCTATTTCTATGGAACTGCCGCCTACCAGTCTAAGGCGAGAAGCAGAGCCCACAGGCATCACTACAGTCTTTTCTGTGTTCAATTTCAGCCTATTACTGTTCATCCATTTAAGTACATCTTCAATGCAGTTCTGCACACTAGCCTGAACCGTCTGAAAATCAGCAAGGGGTGCACTTTTAGAGAGCTCCGTATCATCGGCGTATTTGTGATAGTCACAGTCATGCTTGCTAATGTTAGAAAGAGGCTGTGAGTACAGCGAAAACAACACTGGACCCAAAACAGACCCCTGGGGCACACCAAACTCAAGAGTCCGTGTTGAAGAGACACTACCATCAATAATGACAACCTGCTTTCTATCAGATAGGAAAGATTTGAACCATGCAAGCGCAACCTCCGTAACACCAAACGTAGTTTCAAGTCTATTGAGCAATATGCTGTGATCAAGCGTGTCGAACGCCGCGCTCAAATCTAGCAGAGCAAGCACAGACACCTGCCCCTGGTCAGCCCTAGCAAGGAGGCCATTGAGAACACACAACACAGCAGTTTCAGTGCTGTGATTTTTCCTATAAGCTGACTGAAACACTTCGAGCAAGTTGTTGTTGGACAGATGCTTCTGTAACTGACAGAGCACAACCTTTTCTAGAATTTTAGAAATAAATGGCAAATTGGACACCGGTCTAAAATTCTTCAGATTGTTGGAATCCAGACCCAACTTTTTGAGCAAAGGTGTTACAATTGCTTGCTTAAACTGACCAGGGACCGATCCTGTGGTGAGAGACTGGTTGACAATTGCAGTGATAATAGGCACAAGATCAGGCAAACATTGCTTCACGAGGGAGGTTGGGATGGGGTCAAGAGAACAGCTTTTGGTAGGAGACTTGACGATGAGATCAAAAATATCTTTCTCTGACACAGGCTCGAAAGCACCAAGTTTTGGACCATTGCAATCCTCAAACACAGGGGGGTCACAATCACAAGAATTGAGCTCGGCCCTGATAGCCGTGATTTTGTCACTAAAGAAAGCGGAGAACTTCTCAGGCAGTTCAGACTTGGGAATGTTGTTGGGAAGAGGGGTTACCTTGGACTTGCCAAGCAGTACATTTGTGGCAGCAAAAAATAGTTCGATGGGAGAGGGGCGGTGAGTAGTGTGAGGGGAAATTATTAATATAATATTTATGTAAAGGCTATTTGCACAAATTCTTTTGACAGTATCGTAGTATGGTTTAGATTGTGTGTGTGTGTGTGTGTGTGTGTGTGTGTGTGTGTGTGGTTGGGTAAGGGGTGGGTGCGTTGTGTTTTAATGAAGAAGCGCATTAGAGAATTATGTTGTGTTTGTTTCTCTCAAGTACCAATCATGGTGTGTTTAAAGCAAATCAGAACACGTTTGAGCTCATTGAATGTAGCTCATTCGTACCTGTATCTATTTTGTTTACAACTTATTATTAAAAGGGCCTTCCAGTGATGGATTCTATATAGTGTATCAGAATCCTGATACCAACGCTTGTTCTCAAAACCACCAAAATGCCCCTTCAGGGCTCGACAGCAACTTTTTTTCTTTCTTTTTTTTTGGGTACCACAAAATTTCCTTACATGTCCAAACTTTTTTTTACAATTTTGATAAAGAAACACAAAAAGTAAGATATTCAAGCCAATTGTATTGCAGCACATTGCACATTCAAACACTTGTGGCGAAGTCGCATTAAGTTTACAAAAACAAGTGGAAACTTAAAAGTCCTCGCTTTGTTCTAGAGGCCCTCTGCCACCATGTGTCCAGTGCCCTGGCAGTGTTAAGCTAAGCCAACATCACTGACGCTGACTGACTTTGGCAGCTGAAAAATACCTGCCAGTCGGACAGGTTGGGTAGCGATCCGACCTATCCGGCAGCCGGTCCTACATGTCCCGGACTGTCGTACCCTGCCCTCTGTAGGCATATAGGATAGGATGTTAACTGGAGAGTAACAATTCTCAAGTTTCGCAACCTGTGAGGGTGTGTTTTAGGGGGTGTGTGCGCGGGTGTGTGTGTGCGGGTGTGTGTGTGTGTGTGTGTGTGAATGAAAGAACGAGAGAGAGAGAGAGAGAGAGAGAGAGAGAGAGAGAGAGAGAGAGAGAGAGAGAGAGAGAGAGAGAGAATCGAAATCAGATCCATATCCCAAAGGTGATTGATCTTGAAAACAATACTGTATGTTTGTGTGAAGAAAAATCGCTCAAATTACACCGCGGTAAACTCTCTCATCATTCAGGGGTGAAAAAGAGACTCTGCTATAAAGTATATTTCTTTCTGGCGACGTCATCACAGTGACGTCATTATTTTGTTTGCGTGTGTGATTATTTTTCTAAAAACTTCAGACACTTTTGCGTGCTTACCCAAGCTATCAAATAAACACACACATACAAAGTTAACTCTCTCTCTCTCTCTCTCTCTCTCTCTCTCTCTCTCTCTCTCTCTCTCTCTCTCTCTCTCTCTCTCTCTGTCATTGTCCGAAAAGGGTGTGTGGGTGTGAGTTGGCATGTGGGGGGGGGGGGGGGGGGGGGTGCAAGGAGGCAGAAGAAGAGGGAGACAGAAAAAGAAATGGGAGGACAACATTCGGGAATGGATTGGCTTGACCATGGGCGAAGCCATGAGGGTTGCTGAGTACAGAGAAAGATGGAGTACGCTGCAACTGTAGTGCCCCAACGACGTCCGAGTTACGGGATAGGATAGGAAGTTTGACGTCTGCACTCACCATTGACGATATGGCAAACGGGGATTATCCTCCCAGGGAAGGGAGGGGATAAGGACCTAAAATCAACATTGACCCACCAGAGCAATCATAGCCTACTGCTGGACAGTGAAAAATGGCTACTTATATCTTGCCCTCCATGCACGGATTCGAACCTGGGTCATCGGTGTGCCAGGCGAACGGGGTTTTACCCCTTGAGCGACAGCGGTGGCCGGGTCAACAAGCTGAGAAGCGAAGCATTTTCCACAATAGCGCGGCGATAGTTGACCGACACAAAGGTTACACAAATTGCGGAAAAAGATGAAGTAAAG
This sequence comes from Oncomelania hupensis, assembly GCA_036898135.1. Taxonomy (NCBI): domain Eukaryota; kingdom Metazoa; phylum Mollusca; class Gastropoda; order Littorinimorpha; family Pomatiopsidae; genus Oncomelania; species Oncomelania hupensis. The sequence continues at coordinate 38,710,016 of CM072520.1, read as the reverse complement.
ACACAATTAGTACCATGCTTATCGCCATGGTATAAGTCATATGCTTGGTGAAACAATGACTAATTAAAGTTAATATACAAAACACTTCCTTACCCCACCCCACGCCCCTTATTTCTAAACCCTTCCACTGAAGTTATATTATGAATCTTCCTCTTTCAGTTCACCCCCTTTTTTTTTATCAGCCATACTTTTCCCGTCTCTCCATCTATATCATCCCAATACTGATCATTTCTTTTTCTTTTTTTTTCTTTTTCTTTTTCTTTTGCTGAATCTAACAATGAATTATTCAACAGTAAAGGATAGGTTAAGGTGCCTTGGGTTTGCGAGCCTGTAGTACAGACGTCTTTAGAGGCGACCTGATTGAGGTGTTTAAAATCCTTCACAACAAGTATGGCACCAAAACTCCAAGGCCCTCATTAGGCTATGTAGGGTTGAAAGTTCTTTAGCCCGAGGTCATGAAAATAAGTTTTTAAAAAAATATTGTTCATATTAGTTTATACCACCAGCACGTTTTCACTAGTGGAATGACTAACTCATGGAGCAGTCTGCCAAGGGATATTGGCACAATTGGTACCCCAACTGCATTTTAAATTGGTCTAGATACGTTTTTTGTCTAACACAATGCATTTCACTGACTTGGATGGATTCTTTTTCTCCACTTCCCTCTGGTAGGCAACATTCCTCAGACAACCGAGGCCGGAAAGACTGCCAGAGTTTTAAAAAAAAAGAAGAAAAAAAGTATGTGTACTCTTACATGCACATTTACCCAAAGGGTAAAAGGCAGACAGCCTACGATGCCATCACTGCTTTGCTATACTGCACTAACTCCTGACAAAGCGTTGTACAGAGAATCTTTTCATATGATATATACGTTTGATCTCCTTCTATATTTGTTATGTATTTTCCCATTGGTGTTGACTGCTGTCTTACAACTGTCCTTTATATGCATGCGGTTTTATTTTTCTCTAAGTGTTTATAATGGTTTTATTTTGTTATCAAATTCTTGTTAACATCCAAATGTATATGTAAGTGCACACGTACGGATGTTTTGAGCAAATGTGATTTTAAATTGCGCTATAAAACATAAATTAGTAGTGGATGCCAAACAACCGTCTCAAGCTAAATGATAACAAAACTGAGGCTCTCCGTTTATCTCCGTCATCTGCAGACCCCTCTTCTCTTCCCTCAACAATCACTGTTGGAACTACTTCTATTTCTTTTTCTGACACTGTTCGCGACCTTGGGTTTTTTCTCGATCAGGATCTCTCCATGCAGCAACACATTGCAAAAAGTTGTTAGATTGCATACATTGAACTTAGACGCATAAGCTCCATTCGACAGTATCTCAAACAAGAAGCAACAAAAACACTAGTTAGCGCATGCATTCTGTCTAGATTGGATTATTGTAATTCACTGGGTTGTACACAGAAAGTCCTTGGACCTCTTCAGCAAGTCCAAAACTCTGCAGCTAAACTCGTCTTCAAAGCACGGAAATCACAGCATTGCACGCCTCTCTTTCAAGAACTACACTGGCTCCCAGTTGAACAACGAATCAAATATAAAACCTCATGTCTTTGCTACCACATCACCTCTGGAACTGCTCCTAGCTATCTTTCCGAACTTTTGACTGTCTAAGTTCCTTCTCGGTCTCTCCGCTCGTCTGCAGATGAAGGGATGTTCCGTGTACCAGAATACCACAGGGTGAGACACGGTGATCGAGCCTTCAGTTTATTCTCCATTCAGACCGAATTCGCTACCTCGGTCCGTCCGTCACAGTCCTTCACTAGCGTCTTTTAAAATGAACTTAAAGACGCATCTTTCTAGAGAGGCATTTTCTTAGGCGCCAGAGTGAGTATTGTTGTTGTTTTTTTTGTTTTTTTTTTGGTGTTGGGATGTGTATCTGATTGCGTGTTATTGACCAATGTACGCATGTTGTGTTTACATTTGTTTGTGTAAAGCGCTTTGTGATTTTGGAATGCGCTTTATAAGTTGCCTGTTATTATTATTTATTATTATTACATTAATGACGAACTAATGTTTAATGATTTTGTAAGCTGTTGTATTATATCTTTATGTGAACATGTAACAAAAAGATAACAGACTGTATTTGGCCAAGTGACAATATTAACAAAAGCACCCGGGACATACTGTAATGTTGGTAAAACATGAATGGGGAAAAAAATCGCTCTTTCTAACTTACATTTCTCACCTACCTCTCACTGTATGTGATGAACAGTTTTTTGGTCTCGTATTATTATAGTTTTAAAGTCTTGTACTGTTTTTGCACATTTTAAAAGTCGTTTAATGTTTATGTACATTTTAAAAGTCTTCTTGTATTGTTTATGTACATTTTTAAAGTTTTGCACTGTTCATCCTATCCTATCCCATAACTCGGAGGTCGTAGGGGGCACCACAGATGATCGTTTAACCAGCGTACTCCATCTTTCTCTGTCTCAGCAACCCTGATTGTTTCGCTCAGTGTCAAACCAGTCCATTCTCGAATGTTGTCCTCCCACCTCTTTTTCGGTCTCCCTCTTCTTCCACCTCCTTGCACTGTGCCTTGCAGGATGGTCTTTGCAAGACCTGATGATCTGGTGACGTGGCCATACCATCGGAGTTTCCGTTTTTTCACCACTGTGAGCAGGTCATCGTGTTGTCCAATGGCTTGTGTGATGGTCTGTCGGACTTCGTCGTTGGTGATGTGCTGGGTATAGGAAATGCCCAAAAGTCTTCTGTAGCACCTCATCTCCATGCTTTGTATTCTTCGTTGGAGATCTGTTGTGAGGGTTCATGTTTCGCAAGCATATAGGAAGATGGAGATGACAAGGGAGCGCATCAGCCTTACCTTGGAATGTAGACTGATGGTCCTGTCTTTCCAAATTGGCTTCAACCTCGCCAGGGCAGCAGTTGTGTGTGCGATCCTGGAGAGGACTTTCTATCGGGACCCATTGTCTGATACAATGGCACCTAAATATTTGAAGCTATGCACTGTGTTGAGGGATTGGCTTTGGACTTTGATTTCGGTGTTGATGCCACTGGTGTTGTTGGTCATCATTTTGTTCTTCTCTGCACTTATTTCCATTCCATAGGCTCTGCAGGTGGTGTACTGTTTATGTACATTTTAAAGTTTTGTAATGTTTATGTACATTTTAAAGTTTTGTATTGTTTATGTACATTTTAAAGTTTTGTACGTGGAGTATGTACATTTTAAAAGTCTTGTATTGTTTATGTAAAATTTTAAAGTTTTGTAATGTTTATGCACATTTTAAAGTTTTGTATTGTTTATGTACATTTTAAAACTCTTGTATTGTTCGTGTATTGTATTGTGTATACAAAATCTTGGATTGTTTATGTACATTTTAAAGTTTTGTATTGTGTATGTACATTTTAAAAGTCTTGTATTGTTTATGTACATTTTAAAAGTCTTGTATTGTTTATGTACATTTTAAATTCCTAAGTAAATACAAATATTTTCAGGACCTCAACACTAAAACTACAAACTAAAAACAGTTAATTACACTAAATTATAAATTAGCTGATAATTCAGTACCTGGGAGGGATGTTTTCTTTTCTCAGTAGTATTGACACTACCTCATACATTTCCTTCCTACTTCATAAATTTTTGTTTCATCTAGACAATGGCTGCATGCAGGTAGACAATAATAGGAAATGCGAATTGTACTACTTTACTAGTCTATAGGCTACAAAGTCTTGTTATCAAAGGGCCTGAGTACATAGGATGTTTGTTTTTGTTCTGGCAGCGAGCTTACACGGGAAATTGCATTGTTGTCATATTAAAAGATGGTACAATGGCTATAACTGTGGGTCACACTGACCTCCAAGCTTTGAATTGTAGATGTTTTCTCTTCTTGGCTGCGTAAATAAAAAACTGTGTCTAATCAAAGAATGTTCAGTTAGCACTAAACTTTCTTTGGGTTAATATGGCCTGTGGTGCTATGTTTTAGAATCAACAATGATGCTATTTATAGACACTTATTTTAAAAAATGAATATCAAAACTGTATTTAAAAAAAAAAGAGTTTGTTTTCTGGCTTAATCTTATTCTTCTCAGTGGGGTAACGCTCAATGTGAATTCAAAAACAAACTGTGATGTTGACATGTAAGATCTTGGTTCCCTTTAATTGGATCTGCAGCTTACAAGCCTTTAACATCAAAGTTGTCTAATGAATGCCTTAGTCACAGCTGTTTGGGTCCAGTTTTAGCATCCAGCAGTCAGTAAATCGCTGTATCTGTCTCACCTGCAGATGCCAGGTTAGTGTTACTTCTTAGTTCTAGCTAGTTTGGTTCACCATTGACGTTGTAACAGTGATGATTGTGAATGTGTTTTGTAGAAGTATTGGGGGGAAGGCTTACTGCAGAGATTGAGAGAGAGAAAGAGAGAGAGAGAGAGAGAGAGAGAGAGAGAGAGAGAGAGAGAGAGAGAGAGAGAGAGAGAGAGAGAGAGAGAGAGAGAGAGAAGATAAGATAAGATAACAATTTTATTTAACAAGGGTAAAAGATTAGTAGTAGTAGTATGTTGAGGACAAAACAGGCCCTCTGGCCTTTCTGAATGTCCCATCTTTCATATGATTTACCTGGGTCTGATAGTGCATGCAATTTACCTGAACGCATTATCGTTCATCAAAGTAAAAGAACAATATTTTGTACTTAGGCAGTTCATCCAACTGGTTTTTGAAAGAGTTAATTGAAGTGCTTTCTTAAGAGAAATGGGTAGTTCATTCCAGTTAGTAACAACACGATTGGAAAAAGAAAGCTTTTTAGTGTTAGTTCTGCAGTGGTTTACAAATATCTTCCCCTCCGCGTTTCGCGTTGAATTACAACTAGGTGTTGAGAAAAAGTCAGTCCAGTACAAATCGTCAATTTTATGGTACATTTTAAAAGTTTGAATCAAGTCTCCTCTCACTCCTCGTCCATACAAGGAGTGTAAATCTAGATACTTAAGTCTATCGTGATAACGCATGTTACGACACTCTTTAACCAGTTTGGTTGCCCGTCTTTGGACTTTCTCAATGGCTATTGATTGTCTCTTTAGTTTTGGAAACCATATTATGTTCCCATACTCAAGATGGGGTCGAACAATTGCCTTATATAATTTTACAAATACCTGTTTGTCAATATAGGTAAAAGTTCTTTTGATTAATCCGACCATTCGGTTTGCCTTCTTAACACAGGTCTGGATGTGTGCATCAAAAGATAAGTACTTGATTAAGCACTGTGTGTGCTTTTTTACATCCTGCCCTTGGGGCTTGTAACAATAGCAATTAGTGTAACAAAATAACTTCATAACAATAATAACAGAATGTAACAATATAATCAAAATATGCGCACGTGCGCATCCACTCCTCTCTTCCGTTCCACACACACAAACATACACACAACTTATGTAAAACAATCTAATGAAAGTTATGAGAGTAAGAACTCTTGCAAATTAGCTAATTAACTAAGTTCAACGTGCTGTAAAAGATTGTGTCTAAAGGATGTGTATTTAGTGACTGCACTGCGGATAACTTCTGGAAAGTTATTCCATAAAGTGGAGCCTGAATATGACAGACTGGTTTTAAAAAGATCAATTCTTGGAAATGGGATATTTAGTTTGGTAGAAAATCTGGCAGTTTTCATAGAAAAAAGAGAAGAAAGATAGAAGGGTGTTTTACCAGAAAAGATCTTGTGCATGAACATTCCCTTATTAAATTTTAATCTGTTGGCAAGAGGTAGTATGTGGATCTGTTTGTAATCATTTAAATTTACAAAATCATTAAAGTCATTTAAGTAATCAGAGAGAGAGAGAGAGAGAGAGAGAGAGAGAGAGAGAGAAAGAGAGAGAGAGAGAGAGAAAGTTGTTTATTTTATGTATTAATTTTGTGTGTGTGTGTGCACATGTGAATGTATGGTGTGGGTGTGCTTGTGTAAGAGAGTCACTGCATTATGTATTACAAATAATGTATGTATTATTTATTTGCTCATTCTTATATAGCATTTTTCCAGCTCAAGAGCTGCTCAAGGCGCTGGCCGATACAGGATCTAACTCAAGCCGCCTGAGGCGCCAACTTGCAGCCTTTGGGTGCATTGTAATAACGCTCCAGACAACTGAGCACAATCCTGGGCAGCCAGGGATGGGGGAGAAGGACCTATAGGTGCATGCTGGGTGTGTTCTTGTCACCGGCACTCACTCGTCTAGGACATGAGCGTCAGGATCTTTAAAGTTATGATGGAATGTATGCGACACAGACTTGACCTCGGTTTATACTCTCATCCGAAGGAGTAGGAAACGGGAATAAAGTGTCTTTCCCAAGGACACAACACAATGCCCCGGCCTGGGCTCGAACCCAGGACCTTCAGATCCGCAAGCCAAAGCTCTACCATAGTGTGTGTGAGATAGAGAGAGAGAGAGAGAGAGAGAGAGAGAGAGAGAGAGAGAGAGAGAGAGAGAGCTAATGTGTGTGCGTCCCCTTAGATTCACCCACTATGCAAATAACTAACTTATCTTTATAACTTTTGAACATATTGAATAATTTGATAAAGTGGGGAGAAAAGTTTGAAATTATAAAATCAGGCAGTGCAGTGAAACAATAAACTAAAATCAAATGCAAAAAATATACAGCACTTATAAACATATATATCAGCCACAAAATTAAATTTACACTTCTGAATCTTGAACATTATTTTGTGCCTACAACAGCTTAAAATAAAGAATTATATAATATACAAGCGACTCTCTCTCTCTCCCTCTTATTATTATTATTATTATTATTATTATTATTATTATTATTATTATTATTATTATTATACATGTCTGCATACAGTCTGAAGAATTGCTATACACATTTGCTCAGAAATGATCAATAGGAAATACACTTCTTGACAGAAGTAATGTTACACATAAGTCTGAATAAGTTAACTATTTCTTTAACAACATAATATGTTGAAAACAAATAAAATCTGCAGTTAAAACTTGAAATACTTACAGAAAATTGAATCATTGAATACACAAAGTACAGAACACATTTATAGTAGGAGGTTTGAACGCAACAATAAATTGTACGCACATTCGCCTTTTCTTCACTTTCTGTTTAGTCCGCTGTCATGAAACTGTGTTAGTTTTATCCGTAGAAACAACAAACGCCAATAAAGCTCTAAATTCCACAGTGAGAAAGACTGAGAAACACTCGATCTTTTTCTCTAAGCCCACACCAACGATGTAACGGGACGTTCGCAGTCACTACGATCATAGGTGACTCAAGCCCCGCCCACTTTCACAACGCAACACCCTCTTTAGAGAGAGCAAAGGAAAATAAAACAATGGCCAGGAGTTTTTGAGCGAGTGTTTTACCTTTATTTGTGGTCTAATTTTAACAAAGAAATCAACGGTCTGTGGCTCCATTCATTGTTGTGTATTTTACAAGTTTCAGTAGGTAGGCTTGTGTTGAGGTAACAGCTATTTGATGTCATTTCAAAAACGTCAAATATAAAGCCCTCGAAAATGGCGGGTAATATTGTCGCGCTTATTGGTCCACACATGGCCCTGAACATGTGTATCGAAAAAATCCATATGCCATTTTATAAATAATAGATATATGGGTATAGCTTCTTAACAGTGTTACTATTATTTTGATATTAAAAGAAATAATCGTTACGCAGACGCTCTAAAAACTGCGAAAAACTGTATGGATTGTGCAATAAAATAAATTTTGTGATATCGTTAGTGTCGTAAGCCGCCATCTTGAACAGGAGTACTCTACATCATGGCGCGGATGAGATTCCCTGGTCGTCCTGGTGGTAGGGTCGATCGGGTGAGAATCTCCTTCGATGCCGACAATTTAGATAACTCTATAGATCCTGCAGAAGAATTTGTGTCTAACCTTCAAAGAGGATTACGAGAATTCAGAGAGATTTGCGAAGAATCTGAGGTAAATGGCTTCGATAGTGCTGTGTCAATCCAAGATGGCTGCCTTCGAGGAAGCTTTTGTTTGTAAAAATCAAAACAATAATCGTTACAATTGTCAATGTTTTGTACAAAATGTATCGATTATATGAATGCATGCTTGTATTTAGTTTCCTTTATCTGGTTGTGTCATTGTTGGAAGAAATATCGCAAGCTATGGTAGCTTTCGCACAATGTCAACCGGTGCGCTGTCTTACGTTTTGACGCAATCCAAGCGAATCGTTACTAATACTAGTTTATACGTGAGGACAGGGTGTTGTATTGGTAAACATGCTCCTGAATATTAGGTAACAGATGTTCACGTAATTGTTAATTTTAACAGCTTTACAATTTGCAGTGAAGTAGCCACGTGGTGAATTTCAAAACCATAACAGACACGCCCCAGGTTGTGCTAGTTCAAGGTTATGCAATACTATTACTAGTATTAGATTTTATGTTGAAGTAGCCTGTCATTCAGTGTTTATTTTATGTACACAGTGACAACAGATGATTAATAAATGTGGTTTCAGCTGTTAAGCATAAAATATAGGGGGGTGGGAGGTGGTTATTGGTGTGGCTGTTAAATCTTAGCAGTTATCAACAAGTTGATCCAATAACCATTATTTGAAGATATGTGGGCCTATTTTATATGAACGTCATGAAATAATAATATATATTCTGAGTATTTTATGTTTTACATATAGAATTAATTTGATTTTGTGCACATCCCCTCTCCAAGTTAAGAGTAATTTAAGCGTATGTACACTGATCATACAAATTTACAATGCTCTGTAATATATTGACCCAGTTTGTCATACAGATCGAATTTCAGGACAAGTTTTGCAATTATGGGGTACAATATTTATTGTGTCTCATGAAAGCCTGTTTTAATTGTTAATACTGCATGCTTTGACATTCCAATGAAGTAACCGGCTGCTTCGAACAGTACAGTAAAACCTCCGTTTTATGACCTTTAAATTGCCATTAAAACGAGGTCTTAAATTGGAGGGGTCTTAAAAAGGAGGTAGGACATTTTCGAAAAAGACATTTAGAAAATTAATTTAGTAAAATAAAATACATAAGTATAAAAAGTACACACATGTACCCTTAAGTATAGGGAGCATCTGCCATCTTTCAGAAATGTAGATTAAACTCTGTCTCACAACCAAACAGTCAATATCTTCCTGTTCCTCATTATTTACAAAATAAAAAATTAATGTTGGTATGATAGTTGTTTAAAAGTGTATGTAAGTGCTGAGTGCATGTTTGGAGTTATAACTATTTATAAAATAGCCCCATTAATATTGTTGTAATTCTGCAAGGCACAGTGCAAGGAGGTAGAAGAAGAGAAAGACCGAAAAAGAGGTGGGAAGACAACATTCGAGAATGGACTGGTTTGACACTGAGCGAAGCCATCAGGGCTGCTGAGGACAGAGAAAGATGGAGTATGATGGTTAAACGATCATCTATGGTGCCCCTACGACCTCAGGGTTGCAGAACAGGATAGGAGGATAGGATAGAATTTTTATTAAATCATTAAATAGTTGTTTTTTTCAAAGAAAGCCGTAATTTCTGTTTGTTTGCACGATCCTCCCACCCGTGCATGTCTCTTAGTACTTATACATGTCACTTTTAACACCAGACATGGTGTCGGCAAGATCTGACAGGCCCCTGCTCAGGGCAAATCTGGTCAGCTCCTTAGAGCATTTCAAGCTGCTTTAATGCACAGTCTGCTGTTAAAAGTTGTAAACAAAACTATTTTATTCAAGCGCACAAATATAGTATTTTCAGATGCTAGGTTGTAAAATTTAATTATTTTAAGGTCGCAAGTCGCGTTTTTGAGGTAGTCGTTTAAGAGAGGTCGTTTATATAGTACAAAGCATCGGTGAATGCTTTTCCGGTCGTATGTTGGAGGAAGTCGTTTAAGAGAGGGTCTAAAAATGGAGGTTTTACTGTAGAACAAAGATTATCTTATTTGCCTACTTTCGTGTCACAGGCTAGAGCAAGATTGGACAGATCTAGTGGATTTTAGATGTTTAAACTTTCTGTTCCTCTTTTATCATAATCATCATCTTTATCATCATCACCACATCATCATCAGCAGCAGCATAATCAACATGGTAATCATTCTGGTTATCACCACCAATCCTCCTTCCCCTCCTCATTATCATCATCATTATCATCATAATTATCATCATCATTACCACTTTCTTCTTTATCACAATCATTCACTAATGAGCGAAGTGAGATAATCCTGTTAAAGTTTTTAGACTGTTGATCAAAACTTTTGATTAAAAAAATGTTGACTAACTACTTAGTAACTAAAATAGTATTATCAGTGTGTGTGTGTGTTCAGATACAGTCTGCCTAGTACAGCTTTCTTCTCGTCAGCTGGCAAGGAAGTGAGCTGAGAAAACAAGGTTATCAGGAGACGGAGTTCAAAGTTGTAAGAGGAACTGACAATCCTCTGACTATTATCATGGTTATCAAACATTCTAGTAGTAGTTAGTACACAGGAGTCTGATGCTTGTTTATGGATGCTTGCATAGATACTGCAGACTTTGTTAACTTGCCCCAATTCGAAGGCTTTGTTCAAGACTTTTTCTCGAAAACGGTTTATGGCTAAAATTTGCATTGTATTTACATTAAACAATGATAAAGTTGGCATTGTGTTTACATTAAACAATGCTAAAATTGGCATTGCGTTTACATTAAACGATGCTAAAATTGGCATTGTGTTTACATTTTAAAAAAACAATGATAAAATGGGCATTGTGATTACATCAAACAATGATGAATTTTTTTTTTTAATTTAAAAATTTTCTTTTTTAATTTACATTATTGTTTCTTTTTCTATAGGGAAATTCTGGGAAATTTTGATTCCCCCTGGGGAAAGCGTAGTCGCAGCCTATGGCGCGCCCAAACCCAACCTACCTAACATTAGTTGTGATTTTGAAATTTTGCTGGGGGAGCAAACCGGAGTACCTGGAGAAAACCCCCGAGAAGTTGCCCGAGTCGAAAGTAAATAATATTCTGAGAAACATAACGCCCAGATGCTGGATCGAACCCATGCCTGTCAGGCGCCATTGGTTTCTGGCCTGTGGACAAGGCAAGTTAGTCCCGCCTTAGCCCACTTGGCCACAACGCTCGCTCTATGGGCATTGTGTTTACATTAAACAATGATAAAATGGGCTTTCCTTGCTCCAACCAACCAGTTTGAATTTCCATTTAAGTTGTGACAAGGCGTTATTTCCCCGGTTTTTAACGGTACTGCCATGTAGCCTTAACCTTTGACCCTATTTCTTGAAGTGCGTGTCTTTGGTGTCTGGAGTAAGTCAGGATCTATTTTATCAACCTAAAACAACAAACAAACAAAAACACCTTACGAACAGTTATTTGTATGGGTTGTGTCTCTTACCAGCTTTTAGATGCTATTTTTAACTGCAGAATGTTAGCTGGCTTGGCCATCGGCTGTTGCTAATAACAGGCACGAAAACTACAAAATGTATTCATTAAAAATAGTTCCATACTTTCGAAAGACTTATTTTTTTGTTGCAAGCTTATTTTTGTTACTGTTAGTGGGGCAGCACTCAACTGTAAATGTAAAAAGAACTTATAACAAGCATTTATAAGTAAGTAACGCACCTTGACAGAGCTTTAGATTTTTTTTTTAAACTGTCTCGCACGCAGCACCTAGGCTTTACACTAACATAGATTTAAAAAAATATATATCGTCGGTGTCCATTCAAAACCTCGTAACTCCGAAAAAGTAGTTTTTGCAATCTTTTCATGGTTATGTCCCTTGAATTTTTGCGCATTTTTTATCACAAGCTCGGAATTCATAGCTCAGTTAGAAAGCATCAGTAATACAAAATATCAAAACCTCGTATGTCCCAACAGGTCAAACGATTTGTATCAAAATCTCGTATCTCACTTACGAGGTTTTTATCATTTGGAATAAATTTCTAAAACCTTGTAACTCAACTTACGAGGTTTCATTCAAATAAATGACGCGCTAAGAAGTTGAGTTGACGTCACTTACGCGGTTTTTGTTATTGTCATCGTGGAAATGTCAGCTGCTTCTGGTCAGTTTTTCTACATTTTGGTGAGTACTGATGATACATGTTGTCATTTTATTCAATCATGATTTCTTCTAGATTGATATCGTCCAGATCTTCTCCATATTACTCTTCAGGAATAAACGAACAGGCACGTTATATCACACTCTGTGACTAAATCTGACACTGAATGAGTGCAGTCAAAGGCATACTGTGGCATAATTCAAAATAATTTACAAAATACAGAATAATATTGTGTGTTTTTAGTTTTTAGTTTAATGCCCGTCACCCCTGCCAGGGTATGGGCCGCCAACAACAGCTCTCCAGAGTCCTCTGTCCTATGCCATTCTTTCTAAATGACTCCAGGTATAAGCTCATCTTGGTGGTGTCGGCCTCGAGGTCGCGTCGCCAGGTGTTCCTTGGACGTCCTCTCTTTTGCTTTCCCTGGGGGTTCCACTTCAGCGCTTGCCGGGTGACGTTCGTCGCTGGTTTGCGTAGGGTATGCCTTATCCAGCCCCATCTCCTTTTCCTGATTTCATCTTCAGCAGGGAGTTGGCGGGTCCTTTCCAAAGGTTGGCGTTGCTGATGGTGTCGGGCCAGCGGATCTGGGGAATCCTTCTGAGGCAACTGTTGATGAAGGACTTGACTTTTTTTATGATGGTCTTGGTTGTCCTCCATGTCTCTGCTCCATACAGTAAGACCGACTTCACATTGGAGTTGAATACCCGTATCTTGGTGGCCAAAGACAGCTCTCTGGAGGTCCAGATGTTCTTGAGCTGAATGAAGACAGCTCTTGCTTTGCCGATCCTAGCCTTGCGCATCTGTGCCGCCCTGCTGATCAATGATGCTACCCAGGTAGGTGAAGGACTGCACTTCTTCCAAGGGACTTCCATTCACGATGACTGGTTCGGTACTGATGGAGTTGATCTTCAGGATCTTGCTCTTGTCCTTGTGGATGTTGAGGCCGACCTCCGACGATGTGGCCGCCACTGCATTTGTCTTCTCTAGCATCTGCTGTTGGCTATGGGAAAGAAGAGCAAGGTCGTCAGGGAAGTCCAGGTCTTCGAGCTGGTTCCACAGAATTTCATATTCGTTCCTACTTTCCCTGGTGGACATCTTCATAACCCAATCTGTGGCGATGAGGAAGAGGAAAGGTGACAACAAGCATCCTTTTCGGACTCCAGTTTTCACCTGGAAGTTGTCTGTGAGCTGTCCGCCATGGATAACTCTGCAGGACATGCCGTCATAGGAGTTCCTGATCAGATTGACCATCTTGGTCGGGATCCTGTAGTGTCGAAGGAGCTTCCAGAGGGTATTTCGATCCACGCTGTCAAACGCCTTCTCATAATCGACGAAGTTGATATACAATGGCGAGTTCCATTCCACGGACTGCTCCGCGATAATGCGGAGCTTTGCTATCTGGTCCGTGCAGGATCTATTCTGTCGGAAGCCTGCCTGCTCGTCTCGTAACTGTGGGTCGACAGTATCCTTCATCCTTTCCAAAAGGACCCGGTTGAAGACCTTCCCAGGCACAGATTGAAGTGTGATGCCCCTGTCCCTGTAGTTGTTACAGTTGCTGAGGTCACCTTTCTTGGGAAGCTTGATCAGGTAACCTTCCTTTCAGTCTGCCGGAACATCTTCCTCCCAGATCCTCTCAAAGAGTGGGTACAGCATCTCCACTGATGCTTCCAAGTCCGCTTTTAGAGCCTCTGCTGGGATATCGTCTGGTCCAGCGGCCTTTCCGTTCTTCATCAGGGTGATGGCCTTCTTGATCTCTTCCATGGTCGGTTTCTCGCAGTTGATTGGAAGATCCACATTGGCTGGTTCAATGACTGGGGAATTCGTTGGTGCTGGTCTATTCAAAAGTTCATCAAAGTGTTCAGCCCATCTGTTCAACTGCTGGTCTATACTGTTTATGGTGTTTCTCTGCTTGTCCCTAACAGGTCTTTCTGGTTTGCTGAACTTTCCAGAGAGTCGCTTAGTGGTGTCGTACAACTGTTTCATATTGCCGCTGTACGCTGCCTGTTCCGCTTCAGCCGCCAGTCCATCCACGTAGGCCTTCTTATCTTTTTTGATGTTTCTTTTCACTTCTCTATGGGCTCCTGTGTAGTCTTCTTGGGCCTTGGCCGTAGCTGCTCTGGTTCTGCTGTTGTTGACTGTTGCCTTCCTCTTATTTCTTTCTTCTATCTTGACCAAGGTCTCTGCTGTGATTCACTCTTTCTGTTGATGTTTCTTTGGCCCCACAACTTCTTGGCATGACGATCTTAGTCTCTTTCACTTTCTGCCACCTGTTGAGTACACTGTCTTCTTCTTCTTCAAATAATTCCTGAAGCACTTCGAACCTGTTCCTTAGCGCCAGACTAAACTGTTCTTTTGTCTTTGGGTCTTTGAGAAGGCTGATGTTGTACTTCATTCTTCTGCCTGACGAATGTCCTCTTCAACTTCAGCTTCAGTTTCGCCACCACCAAGTGATAGTCGGACGCCACGTCTGTTCCTCTACTCACTCTAACGTCTTGCAGGGATCTTCGGAATTTCTTGCTAATGCAGATGTGGTCGATCTGGTTCTCTGTCGCATTGTCTGGAGATACCCATGTACTCTTGTGGATCCGCTTGTGAGGAAAGATGCTGCCTCCGATGACTAGGTTGTTGAGTGCACACAGATCCGCAAATATCTCTCCATTCTCATTCATTACTCCTAAGGCGTAGGTGCCCATAACTGGTTCGTATCCGGTGTTGTCAGACCCAATCTTGGCATTGACATCTCCCATGAGGATGGTGATGTCCTTGTCTGGGTAGGTCTCAAGGATCTTCTGTAGTCTGCTGTAGAAATGGTCTTTAACATCCTCTTCCCTGTCGTTCGGTGGAGCATAGCACTGGACAAGGTTCATCTTGATCTTCCTCATCTTGGTACGGAAGGATGCTGTGATGATCCTGGGGCCATGGGCCTCCCATTCTATAAGTGCCCTCTGTGCCTGATTGTTCATCATAAAGCCTACTCCCTGCGTGTGGGGTGCATCGTTTTCTTCGTGCCCGGAATACAGTAATAGTTCTCCTGTCATCAGTCGCCTTTGTCCAGCTTGGGTCCATCGTGTCTCGCTGATGCCTAACACGGTCAGGTCATTATTCCTCATCTCAGTTGCTACCTGTGCCGTCTTTCCTGATTCGTACATGGTCCGAACATTCCATGTGCCGATGGTGGTTCATTTAGGCTTATGTTATGGTAATAAATGTTCATTTAGACATATGGTAGTAAACGTTCATTTATTATGGTAATAATAGTCCATTTAAACTGTTACGGTAATAACAGTTAATTAAGACTATTACGTTAATGAAAGTTAATTTAGACTATTATGTTATGGTAATAAAAGTTCATTTAGACTGTTATGTTATGGTAATAAAAACTTCACATAAGTGTCATGTATTACTTAGCTTACATCTTATAATTCATTTCACAGGAAATTTCCGAGAAAGGACTTCGTGCTACTTTAAGTACAGGGCTTGTACTGGTCAGAAGGACATTATTATGTCAGTGATGAATGCAACAACGCGTTCATTGATTGCTGGGTGTTAAGTGTTAATCTATCAATGGCCTATTAGCCTATTTCAATGTTTTAAAGACAATGGTTGTGTCTGCAATATTGAATAAAACAACATTGACAATGTTTTCAACTGCATTTTTCGGTCTTTTATTTTGTATTAATGTTTCCTTTGTTGTTTGCTATTGTGACTAATCCTTATAACTTGCAACTTCAAGCTCAAGCAAAACAGTCAAAACCTCGTAAGTTGCACCTTCCAGCTCATACAAAATAGTAAAAACCTCGTATGTGAACATTTTTGTCTATTACTCAAACAAGCATGCGCTCTTAATCTTGCCACTATTACTGCCAAATTTCCTGTTCAATACTGAATGCAAATTATACTAAAACCATTTGTTTTGGTGACACCTGATTTTTTAAAACAGTTTTTTTCATTTTTCTCAAAACTGTATTTTGGGACATACGAGGTTTTGAATGGACACCGACGATATATTTGAATACGAGCCATGCCAAGATCAAAGAATGGACAACGAAAGTGATTATATTTCTTGTAAACTTAATTATTAAGATGATCTCACCCTCTCCTCCTCCCCTGTCCCCCTTTCCCACCCTCCACCTCCCCTGCCCTTCTCCCTGAACATAGAAAGCAAACTGGACTTTTAACATCATCATCATCACCCCCACTTTTTCTCTTCTTCATCATCATCATCTTCCTTCTTCTTCTTCTTCGTTCGATCACTCCGTTAATCGTTCTTCATAACAGCTTTACAGCTGTTTCTCAGTTTGAGTGCACAATAGGGATGACAAAATGAGTAAGGTTGTTTTGTTGTTGTAAAGTGATATTATTATAATTATTAATTTACAGTTATTGTTGTTAGTGCTAACTAATTAGTGCTTATATATGAACTATATTTGCACTCTCTCTCTTCTCTCCTTCCTCCCACTCCCTTTCTAGTCTACTCTAGTAGAACGATATTTTCTTCTTTCTTTTTTGTGATTTATTAATTTTATTTATTTATTTATTATTATTATTATTATTTGTTTGGAGTGGAGTTGGGTGGGTGTACAAAGTTAGTTACTTGACAGTCTTGAGGTCCAAATCAAAATTGTGCAAAAACTTAAATAAAATTATGTCCAATTCCTCTTTTGTAAGGCAAATGTGCACTCACTTTTCTATGTTCTACTAAAGTACTAATACATGTGAACGTTTGTATTCACATTGTATTGTATGGGATGTAATGTAGGGAGGCACGGTGGCCTAACGGTAGAGCTTTGGCTTGCGGATCTGAAAGTCCCGGGTTCGAGCCCAGGCCGGGGCATTGTGTTAATGTTGTGTCCTTGGGAAAGACACATTAATCCCATTTCCTACTCCTTCGGATGAGAGTATAAACCGAGGTCTAGTCTGTGTCACATACATTCCATCATAACGGACATTAAAGATCCTGACGCTCATGTCCTAGACGGGTGAGTGCCGGTGATAAGAACACACCCAGCATGCACTTGGTCCTTCTCCCCCATCCCTGGCTGCCCAAGATTGTGCTCAGTTGTCTGGAGCGTTAGTACGATGCGCCCAAAGGCTGCAAGTTGGCACCTTGGGCGGCTAAGTTGAGTTACTTAGATCCTGTATCGGCCAGCGCCTTGAGTCACCAAGAACGGCAAAATATGTGCGCTTTACAAATACCCAATAATAAAAATAATAAAAAATAATAATAAAATATGGCATTTACATTAAAATGTGACTGATCATATTCACATCTTTGTATCATGTATTGTATTGTATTCACACATTGTATTGTATTCACATTGCATTGCACTGTATTGTATTATGCTAGATCCTTTTTTAGTATGCTAGACAGATCTATGTAAACTGTTGTTAGATGACCCCTTGCTTTAGTGAACCATTCCAGAGCGAGACCGCAATAATGTTGGAATTATGGTGTGTATTGAGAGTGCTGCAGAGCCTCTTTCGGTCTAGAACAGGAAAATGATCTGAAATGGAAGAAGTGATGCATTGCAGTTAGGCCTATTATTTTAATAATGACCAAGCTCTTTGTAGTGAAAATTTCAGTACACCATGAATTGCAGTTGTGTGCTATAGAAGTCAACAGTACTCAATGGGCTGGATTATTTAAAGAAAAAATTGCAGTAGTGGAATGCATTACCTTTTTTTATCACAATGCTTTTTCATAATTTAGGAATGACAGTTTTGATTTATAAAAATGATGTCTTGGGCTTTTCAGGATGTACTGTTTGAAGGGTTCAAAGAGGAAGATGTACAGTTGTCGGAAAAGAGACTGTGGGCGGCCATCAAAGCTGAACAGAAGCTGCAAGCCTTGCAGCCCAGACTGCCGTGCATCAGCGACTCCAGCCATTCTGTATCTAGATCTCCCCATGCCCCCACTCACAAGCCACAAGCGTCCCCACCCTTGCCAGTAATTTTTGGTAGTCCGTCTGTGGACGGCAACTCCAGGCCACTCAGCAAGGCGGAGATCCTGCAGAAAGCGCTGGCAGCCAAGCAGCTGCTGGCCTCCCTGAAGGCCAAACACAAGCACGCCTTGCAAGGCCGCGTTATAGACAAACCCAAACCCAAAGCGGCCAAAAGGTCATCCATGCCATCACCAAGCGCTGCCAAGAAAGGAACAGAAAAGACTAAAGAAGCTCAAAAGGTACCAGAGAAGAAGAAGGCAGAACTGAAGAAGATAGAGACCAAAAAAGTAAGCGTCGTTCTCCCGTTGGTCAAAGCCGCCTTCAAGAAGCCCACCCAAGGGTCTCCCAAGGTAGAAGCAACTCTCGGTAAACCCAAACTGGCTGACAAGGTGAAACTGGAGCTTGAGAGTAGCAAGAAGGCAGAAGGGACCCTGAAACAAGCTAAGGTGGCAGTGTTGACCAGAGAAAAACAGAAGTCGGTGGTGAAGCAGATCTTGCAGAAAGCTAAAGGACTGAACAGACCTGTGGCAAAACCAGTGCCGGCAGTCGGCCAAAGCTCAGAGCAAAGTACGCAAGCACAGAAACGCGTCGTACACACATTCGTGCTGCCCCAATTTTCGCGCTCGCAGCGAGCCATCATCCCTAACAAGCGCTTCATCGAAGATGATCCTATCCCTTCTGCCGTGCTCGTCAAGCGCCCTCGCCTGGATTCTGCGTCTTTGAGTGACGTACCAGTTTCTCCAGTTCCAGAGAAGATCGTGACACTGAGCAAAGACATCGCTAGCAGCGTAGTTTCCAAGAAAGTTGAACATCCCAAAACACACACCCTTCCTTCCACCACCAGAGACAGGAAAAGTGTATCTAAATCTTCTGTTTCTGCCACACCTAAAGTACCCCAAAAATCATCCACCGCCATCCCTAAAACCCCCTCCAAAACTACCCCAACTGTCCCTAAAACACCGGTCAAAGCTTCTGCCCCAGCAAAACCACCATGCAAAGCCACTCACACCCCGTCCAAAACTGGTGCTGCTACTCCTAAACCTACAGCCAGCAGAGGGGAAGCAACTCCTAAACCTATAGTCGGCAGAGGGGAAGTGATTCCTAAACCTGCAGCCAGCAGAGGGGAAGTGATTTCTAAATCTGCAGTCAGCAGAGGGGAAGCTACTCCTAAACCTACAGCCAGCAGAGGGGAAGCAACTCCTAAACCTATAGTAGGCAGAGGGGAAGTGATTCCTAAACCTGCAGCCAGCAGAGGGGAAGTGACTCCTAAACCTGCAGTCAGCAGAGGGGAAGCGACTCCTAAACCTACAGTCAGCAGAGTGGAAGTGACATCTAAACCTACTGCCAGCAAAGGAGAAGCGACTCCTACTGCAGTATCCGTCAAGGGTCAGCATTTGCTGGACATGTCGCCTGTACTATCCATCACGCCCCACAAGATGGAGTTCGAAGAGTGCGGCATGCCAGAGACGGGGCTGTTAGTGCCGGCCGAGATGTCAGAGTCCAGGCTAGCATTGCTGGATCAGCCACTCATCATCGAGGGCAAGCGACAACGAGTGCCTAGTTTGAAGGTAAGATTGGTTTGTTTGTTTAATTTAATTTTATCGCGCTTCTCAAGAGTCGCTCAAGCCTTTGGTCATTACAGGATCTGTAACTTGAGCCGCTGAAGTGGCCCATTTGCAGCCTTAAGGGCATGGTCAGAGGCCCCGAGCAATAGTGTTTTATAATATTATTTTTTTGTTCGTTTCTATTAGTTACAGATGCACTCATTTCTGCTCAGTATTTGCAAAATCTGAGCAATCTTTACGATGGGAACAAAAACATTTTGATTCAAATTGAATTCACTTTAATTATGTTTTAATTTTATTACTTTAGTTTTTGGTTGCTTAAAAAATGTAGTACTTTTTGCTGTATTTGTATTATGTATCTTGTAATTCTCATTCCTGAAGGATTATTTGTTTTTGTTTATAATTTTAAATTTAGTCCGATATATTTATTATTTTATATCTTATATGTGTGTGTCTTTTTCGTTTGTTCTTTCTAATTAAAAAAAACACAAAAACAAGTTTCTTTCATTATTTATGACAGCAGTAATTAATTTGTTGTGCAAACCCCAAAACAATCTGCAACATCATCATTTTCTGCACTAATCTTACTGCTTTTGTCCACCTCGGCCTGTACGTCACCAAAGGTGCGGATGACCAAGGGAATGGCGAGAGGGCCGTCCATCGAGAGCGAGGCCGAGACCTCCTCATCCGCATCGGTCAAGAGCGAAGAAACCAAGCAGAACGGCAGCAGCAAGAAAGAAAAGTTTTCCCTCTTTCCCAAGGCTTCGTCCTCCGCTCCCAAAACATTCAACAGGGCGGGTCCGATGAAACTGCAGAGGCGGGACAAGGTAGGGGTCAGACGCTCGACCAGAGAACGAAAGTTCAGCATGGCTGCTTGGGCTAATGGAAGGAAGTGAGCGCTTTGCTTTGCTTGAGTCAAGAGAAAAACTCGGTCGTGAGACACAGATATTATATAGAAAACACAAAACAGATCTCATGGGGCAGAAATTTAGCAACGTCATTTGGCTTGGAAGTTGAAAGTTTCAGTTTTCATCCATAGAAAACGAGCAAGTTTGGAGAACTTGACGTAAAGGCGCTTTAACTAGAGAAGAAATCCAAGGGACTGTACCCACTTGGGTGCATCATCTGTCTAGAAGGGAAATGAGGAGATTACTTGTTTAAGAAAATAATGAGAAACAAATGTGTACATAACAGTCAAGGAATGCTAATTTCGACGAAGACAAGAAAAAACGATACTATGCAAATTTTGAAACTAAGCCCTTCATTAGGCGGACACAACGCAATAGACAACAAAACATGACTTCTCAACACTTCTCTAAGAAAGAAGCATTACTTCTAGGTATTCCAAAGTGATTTTTGATTTTCTTTAACTCAGTTTGGACACTAAAGTATTTACATAGATCTTTTTGTTCTGAACACAGTGGTATATTTTTTTCCCCATAGGACAAATAGGTATAAAAAGTTATTAATGTTTGAAAATGGCGAATGTTGGTGTTTTTTTGGCAACTTTTTGGAATTGAAGAAATTGACAACTTTAGAGTCTCAAAGTGAAGCCAATATTGATACCAGAAAGCTGATTTTTGACAGGTAACCCCTTCATATGTTATACTCCAAGCCCAATTTTCTTCAGGCCTATCCCATGTAATGTTCAGGTGTTTTGGAGCTTCAAAGTTGGGAAATCATCAAATTCGCAGTGCGTGCCGACAAATTGTACTACTAGTACTACGTTCAGCACTCGTTTCACTGAATAGGCCTACAAGTTCGCCAGGAACACCGTTTGTGTACACTTTTCTGTGGCAAAGCGCACCGCGATAGAGTAATGCACAAATTAATAATTACCCTAGTTTATAAAGGAAAGTCTGCTCTTTATTTCTTGATAATTTTTAAAATTCTAGTTAAAATCAAACTTACATCAAAATCGCTTTAACCACTTTGTTTGGCTCGTAACAACACTTTCACACATCAGAGCCTGCCATAGTTGATATGTAAATGAAGCTAAGTATCCGAACTTCTCATTGGTTCTTATTTTTAGGCCATCCAATGAAATATCTTAAAGCACTTAGAGTTTGAAACGAGCCACCTCGCAGCAGACGCCGCTGACATTTTGTTTCGCAGCGGCATTCAGCGCTCGGATAGGGGCGTGTTCAAAAGCAGTTTTAAGTTTCGCATAAACATGCATTAAAAACAACACGGATGTAAAGATAAAGCTTTCAATTTTTATTTGAATACAGCCACTGTTCGTTTTGATGCAGTTTTACATTAATAATAAGTGTTGAAAGTGAAGTCAAAACTGAGTCAAAACTGCCGAGCGGACAAGCGCCAATGAAGGCTTTGGAGTACCTATTACTTCCCAAAAGAATTCCAAGAAAGAAAAGTTGTGTTGGGACGTATTGTTTTGTTGTCTATTGTGTTTTGTTCATTCACCTGCTGAAAGAGCTTAGCTCCAAACTTTGCATTGTGGTACTTTTTCTGGTGTTTGTGGAAATGAGCATTCTTTTGGCTTAAGTACATATTTGTTTCTTTTTTTTGCTTTTTTTTTGTTTTAAACATTTTGAATGCTAGTAGTCCTCTGATTTATTCCATTTGTTTAACAAGTTTTTTGTAATGGTGTTTTTTTTTTTTACATTTTTTTATTTTGCTTGTTGAAGACTTAATTTTGAGTTAAAGAGACCCATTAAACTTTTGTTGTTATGTTCAGTGAGTTCATCAATGAAAAATCATGG
This sequence comes from Oncomelania hupensis, assembly GCA_036898135.1. Classification (NCBI taxonomy): domain Eukaryota; kingdom Metazoa; phylum Mollusca; class Gastropoda; order Littorinimorpha; family Pomatiopsidae; genus Oncomelania; species Oncomelania hupensis. The sequence continues at coordinate 38,687,766 of CM072520.1, read as the reverse complement.
TTATATTGCTTTGAAGGGGGAAGATTATTATTAGTCATGTGACGGACCTTTTTGCCCGGTGTTGAGAGACGAATTCAGTCAATTGCAATTTCACAGGGCGCATATGGCTGTTGAGTGAAAATCCGCAATTCCGGCTTTTTCATTTGCACAGTGCAGAAAAGCAAATAGATCCCAAATACAAGATGATTTCTTGTCTCCATTTTGACACAAGCAAATACAGGTTTGATGCGGTCTTTGAACAGTAGTGTATAGTACAAAAAAATTTAGGCAGTGTTTTGGCAGATGCCACATGCACCTTTGAAATTTCTAATAAACAGGATTAATTGTGTTGCGTTTTAATTTCACAAACTTGTGAGTTAATTCATTTTATCTGATAATAATTATAATAGAGGATACAGGATTCAATCAAACTCAAAGAGCTGCTATCTGAAGGGATTGCCATTACACAAGGCAGAAGATAAATAATTTTTTGACTTGCATGCATAGTATTGTGAGTATATGTACTACCCCCCCCCCCCACCCACACCCCCATTTCCCCCTCCCCCTGGGGTGTTGGATAGCGCAGTGGTTGGAGCACTCGCTACTTTGTCGCAAGCTAAGCACCGTCCAGTGCGGTTAGCACTTGGATGGGTGACCGCAAAATGTGAAGCGACAAATAACAATGCCCCCAGTTGACTCAACTGTGACTGAGTACCTACTCTCTTAAGGGTGGGGAAGGTAAAGTAGCGAGGGAGAGAGATGGGCATCACTCTCATTACGCTAGCCCAAGATAAGTGTGACCTCCAACATCCCATTCCCCTACGGCCACAAGGCTATGGGACTACCTTTACCCTTTTACCCCCCCCCTCCCCTCCTCCCCAGGACTTGCAAAAACATACAAAAAATAGGTCATCGTACAGTGGAATGTCTGTTTATTCAACCCTCATATTATGCGACAACATTTGGTTATTTGATCAGACATGTATAAAAGGTCATGTGAGCGTCAAGGTCATCCCAGAGGTCAAGTCCAATAAAGGTCAAGGTCATCCCAAGGTCTCAGATTTTTTTTGTAAAGGCATAACACAACTTTTGCTGTACTTTATTTGATAGTACATTAGTGTATTTGGAACCGGAGGTTAAGGTCATCTCAAGGTCAAGAGCATAAAAAGACCAAAGTTGGTATTTACTTTGTATTTTAATGCCACCATGTCATTTTGTTTTTTCTTGGCACTCATTTTTTATGCTAAATATTGCGCGTGCCATAAGGAGCATGTGAGTCGTGTAGGCTTTGCCCTTCCAATTATTTTTTACATTTTAGTTTGACTGCATCCAATACCATTATTGAAAGGATTATTCTGTGATGACTTTGAACCGACTCCACGTTGATTTGCATATCAGGGGAATGGTCTCCCTACCACCCAACCGTGTTGCTGTTAGGAATGATGTAGATATGTTATGCGATACATGTACTCCAATTTACATGCTTTGTGCACCCTTTGTAAGTGTTTGTTTGCGAGAGAGAAAATGTTTGTCAGGGCAAGGACTGCCAAATCCCATTTCCGGCTTCCTGGTGCAAGTAAAACTGTTGCCGGGAAAGACATATCATGAAAGTCACTTGCTCAGGGGTAAGTTAAAAGCTGTGAACGTAAAACGACGCAGCTTGATCATCGGCACTGAATCATGTTTACTTTGATACGCGTAGTAGTCTGTGGAACGCCCGTTTGGAATTTTGACGTCATATGATATATTACAGCAGATTTGATTGGTCAGTTCAACCTTCAGCCCCCCTTTTATGAATAGTGGGGTGATATATCACAGCACATTTGATTGATCAATGGTTCAAACTCATCCGCCAATGACAGTGAGCCTTTCGTCTCAATTTTTTAATGGAAATGCGTTAGCGTTGAAAGCCAAAATGTCGCTTCTAAAATGTGGATTTTCCAGCAGCCATGACAAAGAAGACTTGGGTGGTTTTTTTTTGTTATTTTTTTGCGTTCACTATGTGGTCAGAAACATTTGTGAGTGGGAAAGTAATTTTTTTGAGCGGGAAAATAAAAAATGACATGTTGCTTACCCAGGGCAAGTTCTTGTTGAATTGCAAACCCTTGAGGGTATTAAAAGAGAGAATATATTTAATTTAGTACTAGAGAAGGGTCGACAAATGTAGTATTTTGCTTTATGTTTTGTTTACTCTTCCTATCTTTAATGCTTGGCTCGAGTTTTTATGATTTAGCATAGATCTGCAAAATTAAGTGCTGTAGATTTTTTTTTCTTTACATGCAAAACCACCAAAATGTCTTTAAGTAATAAACATTTAGTTTGATTTTATTTATTTAGTTTAATTTTATTTGGTTCAAATTCAAATGCATCTGAGGTCAAAATCACAATCGCTAACACAAATTATGATAAAATGTGTAAGTTACACAAAGCCATTACTGTATAATTATATAATTATTCATTTAGTTTTTGGTCCTAATATTTGCAAAAAATTGAAACCACATATTTTGTCAGAGAATTCAAATGGTCATCAAATAATAATAATAACACTTATTTAAATAGCGCATATATCTGATGGTGCTTGGTGATTGAAATAGTCTGATTTTCCTTTCCCCTTAGACCCATTTGTCTTCAAGCGCATTGATCTTGAATGGAGGAAGAGCCCTATAGAAATGGCACATAATTATTATTATAATGATCTGCTATAGCAATAAATGGCTCATCTTAGAATAATGGAGCTAGCAAGTACAAGTAAAAACGCAGCCAGGCATGCCCAACATACTCCAAGGCGCTTTTGTAAATTATTACCACATGAGAGCATTATAGTGCCTGTACTATCGGGTGATGCTTGATGACTGTGTGAAGGACCGTAGCTAAAAGGACGCTGCGATTTTATCAGGGAGCCAAACCTCATTTCAAGGCGCTTACATGCCCTCTGGAGAGTTTTTTCCATATTATTTTGGATTGTTGGATTCTTCAATAATGATACTATCCTGTCTAAAATTTTGAACATTTGACCTTAGGCTCACTCAAGATTCTGTAATTAATGTAGAACAATCTTTTGTTACTATATGTCATATCATAATTGAGAAAAATCCATGTTTGGGTAAACAGTTTTGTCAAGCAGGTTTTTTGTAAGATTTAAAATTGCTTCGTTTGTTGGAATTTGAGTTTTATTTCTTTTCGGGTTCTGAGATATTGATTGATGATTACAGAAATAATGTGCCATTTTGTGAGCTGTGGAAATAAATGTAAAAGAATGTTCTCGTTTACGTTTGAATGATTTAAATCTATAACATATTTGTGTTTAGGATGATGCTTAAGGGTGATGACAGAGAAAGAATGACTGACAGTGTGGACTGGTGGCGTGAAAGGGATACTGATACTCTTGTCTTAAATTGTACTGGCACGCATGTCCATCTTAAAAAGCAAACAAAACTTCCCAATATTTTATAGAAGCAGCTCTACAGATCTTTTTGCCCCAAACTCAGTGAATGGAATGATGACTGTGAACTAGGACACAAACAAACGGATATTTCTCTGCTTGTATGCTGGCCCGTGCATGAAATTAAGCACTTCACTGAAATGTTATTAAAGTAGTACAATTTGATCAGTCGGTTTTCTCAGTAGTTGTGTTTTTTTTGTCCAACAGGGCAAAAGAACTGACACTTAAGAGATTTGACTTCAGTACTGTATCTTGTGTGATTTCACAGCCTGTGAAGTTTTGCTCAGAGTATAAATGTGAAATTGTTTAGTGGGTTGACATAATTTCCATTGACTTTTATTATGTGATTTTGAATTTCTTTACATGATCAGTCTCCCCACCCCTTCCATTTGTATATTTTGTTGCTGATGTTGAACACTTGTCTAGCGCGTTTCCTCCATGCTATGGTAACGTGCATACAGTGAGCTCAGAAAAAATAAAGACACAAAAATAGAAGAGGGTTTAAAAATAAAAAGTGCCAGTATCGGTAGTCAAAGAGAAGTTATTTCAGCCGCTTATTGAACGCTTGCTTTGAGACAGACTCTCTCGCAAGGATTGTGGTAGGGATATTATGATCATTCCCTAGTTCTATAAATTAGCTTGAAACCAACCGTCACAATCTTATGTTGCCTTCAGGATGGAAAGGAGTCGGTCCTCACCAAGCGCTCAGGGCAGATCATGCTGAGGAAAGCCAAGCTGCAGCTCAATCGCACCGCTCTCAACCGCTCCAAAGCCGCGCTGGCTCGCTCGCTCAAAGCTCAGCTCAAACGCGAGGCCAGGCAGAAAGGTCGAAGGTCGGAGCCTCAGCGGCACTCCCCCAGACCAGGGGTGACCAGCCCTCTGTCCATCTCAGTGCTGGGGACTATGACGGGGTCGCCCAACAGTCAGACATCACCGCTACTAGCCAGCCTGTCTCCTGGCAGTACGGGAGGCTTTGGTAGGGTTTCTTTGCCATCATATTCAGTTTTATTTTAATATGAAGTCGAGACAGAGCTAAAACCTAATAGAGTCTCCATACATATATTTCACTAAAAATCTGCTCCAGGAGTTCCAACCCAGCTCAATTCCAAATCTATAGAAATGTTTATACTGTGAATTATTGTCATTATTGTTAATGATAGCGGTCCTTTAAAGTGAAAATTTATCGCTTTATAATGTTTTGTTTTTTTGAGGACTCCAGACACTTGAAAAGGAATTGTGGTGGAGAAATGTAGGTGGGTGTTTGACATCTGTTATATTTCACAGTTGCTTTAGTCATCGTAGGCAGTCGGTAGGCAGTCGGTGCTTGTTGTGAACTAGCCTTGTATAATTATATACTTTTATGATATAAATATTTAATATCCTTCCAACATTTGAACAAGAGGTTTATCATCTACACCCACCATGGCAGATGGGGATAGCCATCCCAGGGTAAGAGGGGCAGGGATACTGAACCACCAGAGCAATCATACTGCTATAATGGACACATTTTTATATTGCCTACTAAAGTATTTAAACCTGGGCCATCCATGCACCAGGTGAAAGCTCTACCAGTTGAGGTACGGCGGTGGGACTTTCTACATTTTTTTTTTTTTGTTGGGGGGGGGGGGGGGGGGGGGGGGGGGGGGTAAAATGTACGTCCCCGGACACATTATCACCTTGCAAATTTTTTTTTTTGTTTTTTTTTAATCAGTTTATAGTCTCCTCTCTTCCCGACCGAAAAGGATTTTCAGAGAGGAGACTTCTTCAACATTTTGTGAAAGTTATCGGAGTTGATTGATTTTTTTTTTAATTTTGTGGGATGTTGGTTTTATGCAAAATAATAGTTTCACATTTTCATCCGAATGTTGCCAGTCTTACAGCTCTTGGATGTCACTGTTAACAATGAAATCCTATGCTTTATAATGTTGCCATTTGTTTCTAGCTTCCCCGCCAAGGATCGTTTCATCCCTATCGCCGATATCTCTACCCCAGAAGAAAGAGTCAGGGGAGGCAACTGGCTTGTTGGCAGAAAGAGTGAAGACTGAGCCAGCGTCCACCCCTACCAAGGCATTGGAGGCAGAGCGAGGAGAGAGAATAGTGTCGGGGCCTAGGATCAAGCACGTGTGTCGTCGAGCGGCTGTGGTGTTGCCTTTGCCCCTGGCGACTTTTCCTGGGTCAGGTGACCAGCCAGCCACACCCACCCTAAGTGCTCTCCCTTCCACAGAGAAAGAGAAGCTTCTGCAGAACCAGGCTGCTGGAAGAGAGGCTTCCGGTAAGTGAATCATTGTGTGCAAGCTTTTTTAATTAAAAAAAAAAGAAAAGAAATTGTGTAGCAAATGGCACCAAAATGGGAATTATGAATGTAGGAAAAGATAGATTTTGCTTCTGGAATAATTTTGTCATTATTTGTGGCTCCGAAACAATAATTTACATCCTAAAGCAAAGCTTTACGCAGGATCGCCTTGTCTTTGTCAGTGCAAATGAGGAGGGGAACTTGCAGGTAGGCGGCGAAGATATTGGCAAGCTGTGTTCAGGAAAGAATCGCAGATTGCTGATAGGACGGCTCGAGTACTTTAATTTCTACGGCTTGTTTGACTAGTCTTTTTTTTGGTGTGGTAGGGTACACATGTTCAGAATTTCAATTTGTTCTGGATTAATTTTTGTGCCCCCAATAAACCTATACCTTCATGAACACTCTCATCAACAGTTGGGCAGTTCTGCTGAAAGTTCTCTCCCCTCTTCTCCCCCTTCTCCTTCTGCCTCTTCCTCAATTGCACTGATAAAGGCAGGGGCAGCTTTTTGTACGTAAATGATTGTTTCTGAGTCAATACACAAAAATAAGACCATTTTGTAGAAGAGGTTAACGTTTGTGAGGAGAGACTCATGGGTTATTCAGCATCTCCTCCCCATCGAAACTACAGATTTGCAAGCTGCGCGAAAACAATGGGTAGCAACTCACCTTGCCTCATTTTATGAGGAAACGTCTTCTTTCCTTTAAATGAGAGCGAAAGTTTTAGAAACTATTTCCATGGATGCAGACTTCCTGCAACTACTTCTGCACAGTAGTTGTTGGATGTTGGACTAGCGCCCTACACCACTTCTGCAGAGTGATCCAATGTGTGTTTGATTGTGACCTGTAAAGGTTGAAACAGCTGCTGTTACACACTTTGCTCTCAAACCGACAGTAGTCCTGCTGTACAAAGTGAAAGAAAGTCTTCTACAAACACTGTCGACTGTCCTTCAAAGTACAATAAGGCAGTGTGGTACTGTTAACTTGGACGGGCAATCTTTATTAGGAAAAACAGAAGTTATTACTTCATTTTCTGAAAGACAACTTTGATGGTTTGTCCTAAAATATCAATGTTTACAGACCTTAAATGACATTTTGATTGTGCAAGTGACCAGCTCTCTTTGTTAGACTAGAACTTTTGATCTGAAGTTTTTTTTATTACTTGGCGTTTTTTCTTCTTCTAGTCCTATTGGAGGCTAGAACTTTTGATCTGAAGTTTTTGATAACTTGGCATTTTCTTCTTCTAGTCTTATTGGAGGCTAGAACGTTTCATCTGAAGTTTTTGATGATAACTTGGGCGTTTTCTTCTTCTAGACTTATCGGAGGAAGAACAGCCTGCTCCCAGCAAGCGTGGGGGTAAGCAGGTAGTGCGCGTGGCGGGCATGAAGAAAGTCGTGCCCAAGTATCGCCGGCATTTAATTCGCAAGCGTAAAGGGCGGTGCAAGGAATGTCCAGGCTGCCGCGCTCTCCCTTGTGGCAAATGCGTCTTCTGCTTGTGAGTTGCTCTATATGTTTTTATTGGTTTGGTTGGGTTTGCTTATTTAATGTATTTGTTTACTTATTTAATGCATTTGTTTACTTATTTAACTCTTAGCGTCCTATAAGGTTTTCTGTACATTTGCGCCTATATCCTGTAAGGATTTCAAGTTTATTGCAATAAATTGGGTTATGAATTTGAAAAAATTGCAAAAAATTTATTTGTTGTCACATTAACTTCATATTTTAGGATATGTTTACAAAATGGTTATTCTATGTACCCAAAGAACCATTTTGACTTTAGTACTATTTTTACCTGTTGGAATCTTGTAATTAATTCATAATTACAGGTATTTTACGGACTATGTTAATAAAACAACAACAAGACAGTGTGGATTGCATGTGAATGTGTGCACAGTCAGTCAACACAGACAAGAAAACTCACTCTGGTTGTCTACACCAAGTCCTTGTGCTCTTTCAGCAATAAGCTCATCTACAAGGTTACAAAACTCAGTATTACTGTCGGAGCTATCCCCTGCCATCATGGCCGAAAATTTCGCAAACTCAAACCTCAAACAAAATCGTTAAAAAAGTTCACAAAACCACGTCAAACTTGCGAAAACGATAGCGGAAAACACACGGGAACCTTTCCGGAAGTTGACTAAACCTTCTCTCACGCACAGGAGAGTTCCTATTTCCTGTGATTTACTGACTAAAAGGTGCACTACCGAGGCGCGGTTTACCGCGCTTCAGGATTATGGGCGAGGCGCGCATTACCGCGTTATAGGACGCTAAGAGTTAATGTATTTGTTTGCTTATTTAATGTATTTGTTTACTTATTTAATATATTTGCTCATTTAATGTATTTGTTTGCTTATTTAATTTATTTGTTTACCTATTTAATGTATTTGTTTACTTAATGTATTTGTTACTTAATCAGTTAATGTGTTTGTTTACTTATTTAATGTATTTGTGTACTTATTTAGGCATTATTTGTACATGTTTCTGTATGTTTCATTTTTCTTAGTATTTACTTGCTTTCTTACATGTCAAGGATGTATGTGCGTGTAAGTGCGTGCGTGTGCATTTTGAAATGTTGGTATGCGCATGGAGTAGGCTAATTTTGTCCAGATTTGGGGAGATACAAATGTTGTTTTTATTATTATTTTTATTTGTTTTATTTCTTTCAATTATTTATTTATTACAATTACAGTCAATTTATTATAAATGTTTGTAATAATAATAATAATAATAATTATAATATTATTATTATTATTATTATTATCATTGTTATTATTATTAATTTATTAATTAATTAATTTATTGTATAAATTATTTATTCATTACATTTACAGGCAATGTATTATAGTTCATATGTCATCTAACCTAGTACAAAAGGAGATAGAAAAATGAAATTTATAATAACAGTGAAAAAACAATGAAATTAGATCTGTCGAACAATACAAGTGAGAGTACAATACAATACAACACAGTACACTACAATACAATACTACACAACAAAAGGCACCTGTATTACTTCAGAAGGAATTACAGCATGCACAGAATGGATGCACAATGGAGACTAATCGTTACCATTGTGACTGCCAGTAGAATGTAAGTTTCCTGCTGAACATGTTCTACTGTTTCTGGGTTAATGTTTAGTGTCGGTAAACATGCATGCTTTTTGACGAATAACTCATCTTTTCAGGGACAGTACAAAGTTTGGTGGGGCCAATCGACTGAAGAAGGCCTGCATGTGAGTATAAGGGTTTATTGACATGTAACCCCAGTACCCACACATAACTTGTCTTTATATCTAGATAGATAGTTTGTAAACAAGCAGCATGTGGCTACCATTGTAAAAAAGCAGTAGTGAACAAAGAAGTATTCTCGTATACTGTCAATGTGCCTTCGAGCTGAACTAGGTGAGCCTTGAAATATAGCATGCACAAAACAGTTAGGTCAGGATTTGACCCCGCATCGCCCAAGATTAGGATCCCTGCCCCAATTAGCTGCCAAGATTTTGATGGACGTAAAGTAATGATCAAACTTTGTATAGCGCCCTTTGCAAGGTAGTGCGAGGGTTCAAGATTGTATATGTAGTAATACTAGTATATAGAATGTGAGTAGATCATGTGAGTTGACTGATGTTTATTACTGCTGTATGTGACTTCTTTAACTGGATTATCACTGCCGGGAAACACCGTCCCATGTTTTTGGACGATAAAATGCCTTATGTCGTTCTCCATGCTATGGTAGCATGTGCAGAGTGCTCAGAAAAAAAAAATTGTTATCATGACAGTTGTCTGGTCTTCACTGTACTGTGATAATGGACATGCCTGTGAAAAAATTGTTTCTCTGTGGAACAGTTTAAATGAGAGAATTTTTATTCCCCCTCCCTCCAAAAAAATTATTTAAAAAAAATTATAAAATATATATATTATATAGATCTATATGAGTGAAATAATAACATTATTTTGAAGTTGAATATTTATTTTATAGTTTATTTCTTAATTTCTTTATTTTAGCAATCGGACTTGTCGGAATCCAATCTACTCCAAGCAAGCGACCATGGCCTTCATAGAACCCAAGTCGCGAGGCGGAAATGGGGACGGAGATGAAGTAGACTCCACCTCTCATCCCCGACAGGGCCCCTCCCGCATGGCACGCCCCTCAGCCGGTTACTACGCCGCCATGGCCGGGGAATCCTCTGGAACGCAAGAAGAAGAAGCAGAGAGGGAGGGGGAAGTGCAAGGGCGGAGTTCCTCCCCACCCCGGGACTCTGAGCCTCGCCCTCGGGCAAGGGGTGGAGCCAGAGAGGAGAAGGGGGAAGAAGCAGTGGGGAACGATGGGGGAGGGGGTTTGGAGATCATGTCGGCTGTCCGAATGCAGCGACATCACACTCTGACCAACCATGCCCGCCGTCTGCTTAAACGCAAAGAGAAGGTCAGTGGCTTTTAATTGGTCACTGTGTTTGGCTCTTCAGCTTATTTGGCTTAACTCTGACACTGATTTGGATCATTCCATGTCACAATGGGTATAGTCCCAGGCTCCTATTTCCAGAAGTTAAGCAGCGTCAACTAGTTTTGGTGCTTGGATGGGATCATGGTTTGGTGTTTTATTCCAGGCAACAATCAGGCTTGCACCTAGCTCTTACCTAAAGGGTGGGACTATTACATTTGCAAAGCGGGGTGTTGAAAATCCTTCAATAATGGTATTGGACGCAGTCTAACATTTCCAAAATAACATCAGCTGTAGATGGTTTACCTGGCTCTGGAGAACTTTGCAAGGTTCAAGCCCTAAAAGAGAGAATGTGGGCAGCAACCTTACTAAGCTGGCTCTGAGAGAAAGGTCTGTGTTGCTTTTCTCCACTAAAACTGAAATATTGTGGGAAAACATACATGTTGTGTACATCTGATGACAGTGATGATGATGATGCTTTCAATCTGTTAACTTTTCTTTAAAAAAAAAATGTTATTTGCAGGGTGAAGTGCGTGTACAGCTGCCAACTGTAGAGCAACAACCACAGTCACTGGTTGGTCTGTCGCTGTTGTGGTCTGTCCCTACTGGCACCATCAGCATCGTGCACACCAGACTGAAGGTAGGCCCTTGTGCTACGGCTGGTTGAAACGTACCTCCTTATTGAAAATCCTTTAGTAATGGTCTGTTCAGTAATGCTGTCCATTTCACGTTTTGAAAACTAAAATTTGATTTCAATTTCCGAATTCTAATAGAGAATTGCCTTTACACCACGTGTTTGAGTGATGAATATGTGTTTGTTGTGTATGTAGGAGTGTCTGTAACATGCGAGCGCTGCATTTTGAGTCTGATTTACAAAAAAGGCACGTGATAGCATCCATTATTATTTTTATTAAAATAGGTAACTTTTCAAAATAGTACCTACCGCCTTTGCATGAAACAAAAATGGAAAAATGACTATTGAAATATTGCTTATAAGTTTTGTAATTAATAATACTGCCATTGCACGAAAAACCAAAAGGGTGATCCTAACTGGTAAAATTTTAATTGCTGATCCCTGATATCTCAAAATTGACGACAGCAGCCTTCTATGGCCCTTTGCCTGACACTGTGTGAGGATGCTCACCTAATTTTAAACATTAGATATAATAATAAAAATAATAATAATAATAATAATAATAATAATAATAATTATCTACACACATTTCTTGTGGCTGTCCAAAACCAACCCCTCACCTCCCTCTCACCGACCCAGAGGAAGACATATGGCCAAGTGTTGGGTGAGGATAATACAAAACAAAGGCAGTGTTCCCGATTACGCACAGTAGTGCGTCAATTATGCACAAAATATGAAAAATGACGCAGAAAAATTTGCATGTGTGCGTCCTGTTGACGCACACATTTTTTTCGAATCGCTGAAGTCAAAAATGCGACCAACGAGTGCCGAACTAATTCACGGCATAATCAGAATCAGAACCCAACTGAGACTGCCATTGCAGACGATTAAAGATTGTGTCGGGAGTTGTCGTCCTTAAAAATCGCATGCGCGGGCATTGTAAACTTCCTCCAAGCAATACATTCACTGAACAGAAGAAATCTTCGTGAATCCATTCTTTGATTCTATCATACACAATCATGTCACTTCTGACTTGGTTGACTGGGCCCAAAACCCGTTCATCCACCGATTTGGGGACTCTCAAAATTTGCACAAGGACTCTTAAAATTTTATACCTGGGAGTCCCAAGGACTCTCATTTTTTGTGTGTGGAGGGAACACTGAAAGGATTATTCAGTTCCGATGCTTGAATATTGTGTAACTCAAATTCACATCCACGCAGCCTGTCCACTCAATAACCAAAGCAGGAGTGGTGACTCGTTGTTTTCCAGCTGTGTTGAGCAAAAGACGCAAACAGCATTCCACAACTGCAATCAAAATCACTTCCCTAAAAACACCACCCACACACTTAGACTGCGCTTCTTATATAATGTCGAAAAATACAGAAAGTTCCAGAATGAATAAACCATGCGATAAAGAAATTTGTGACTGTTTTTCTGGTGTCAGGAGAGCCTAGATATCAACACAGCATGGAACAGGGGTCTATCGCTGACCACCTCAGGCCCTACCTGCATGCGTGCCGTCTGCTTCCTTTGTGGATCTGCTGGCAAGGAAAAGGTATGTAAAGAGTTAGTAATAATTATTTATTTTATAAAGTGCAATTCCAAACTAAAAAGTCTGCTCAAAGCGCTCAGACGCATAATCTAACACAAGCTCTCGCAGAATAAGAGACTGTCCTATCTATCCTATCCTATCCTATCCCGTAACTCGAAGATCCTTGGGGCACCACAGATGGTCGTTAACCAGCGTACTCGATCTTTCTCTGTCCTCAGCAACCTTCATGGCTTTGCTCAGTGTCAAGCCAGTCCATTCTCAAATGTTGTCCTCGCATCCCTCTTTCTGTCTCTCTCTTCTTCTGCCTTCTTGCACCGTGCCTTGCAGGACGGTCTTTGCAATGCCTGATGCTCTGGTAACATGGCCATACCATCGGAGTTTTTGTTTCTTCATCACTGTGCGCATGTCATCTTGTTGTCCAATGGCTTGTGTGATGGTCTGTCGGACTTCGTCATTGGTGATGTGCAGGAATAGGAAATGCCCAGAAGTCTTCTGTAGCACTTCATCTCTATGCTTTGTATTCTTCATTGTAGAACTGCTGGGAGCGCAACAGCCTTACCGTGGAACGTAGACTGATGGTCTGGTCTTTTCAAATGGGCTTCAACCTTGTCAGGGCAGCAGTTGTTTGTGTGATCCTGGAGAGGATTTCCTTTGTCTTATACAATGACTCCTAAATATTTAAAGCTATGCACCGTGTTGAGTGATTGGCCTTGCTCTTATTTCTATTCCATAGTCTCTGGAGGTGGTGTCAAGCCTCTGTACCAGCTGTTCAAGTTCTTGTTCCTCTCCAGCCAATCCATCAATGTAATCCGCAAAATGAAGGTTGAGGATTGCTGTACCCCCTATGCTGACTGTGCCATGGTGATCTACAAAGGCATCTGACATGATGCGCTCTAGTAAGATGTTGAAGAGTTTTGGAGAGAGTAGGCATCCTTGATGCACACGATTGTTGTTCTGAACCAATTTCCGATGGCGCTGTTGTGGAGGACTGCACTGGTAGCCTTGTCATACAGGCCTTTGATGACTTCAATATTTTAGGGCTGATGTTGTACACTCTCATGGTTGCCCACAGGCCAGACTCGGTCAAACGCTTTCTTGAAGTCTACAATCACATGATATAGGTGTTGTTGGTGCTGTAGGTATTTCTTGCAGATTATTCTGAGGTTGAAAATCTGCTCATTGGTACTTCGCCCTGCCATAAATCCTGCTTGTTCTTCAGCTATGATTTGTTCAGCTTGGTGTTTCAACCTGTTGAGTATTGTTTTGAGGAGGACCTTGCTGGGATGGCTGATAAGGCTGATGGTGCAGTAATTTTCACACTCCTGAAGGTTACCTTTTTCGAGAAGAGTGATGACAAGCGACTGGGTCCATGGTGTAGGCCACTCCCCACTCTCATAAAAGTTAAAAGTTCTAAAAGATGTCAGAAACATTAACGCAAAACCAAACATGTCTTTATACAATGAAATACAATACAGAATAAATACAATAAGTTCCGTATTTGTGTATTACAAATGTTGGTTGTTGTTTTTTTCACTTATAATTTTAATAATTAATTTTATAACTCGCAATACCAAACATATAAAGTCTGCTCAAAGAGCAACATTCATTCTCATGCGATGTACAATGACATACATTTCAATTAATTTGGAAGAAAATAATTTCAGTTAACAACACACACAGCACCCAGGTACACTCACACAAAAAAATTTCACAAACATTTCATTTTAATGTAGTATAGTAATAGAATATAATGTAATACAACACACTATAATAATAACAATAATAATAATAATAACAATAATAACAATAATAATATTAATGTTATTATTTTAATTATAATAATAATAATAATAATAATAATAATAATAATAATAATAATAATTATTATTATTATTATTATTATTATATTTTACCTTAGTACAAATTCAATGAAATTTAGGTTAAAATTTGTAATAACTCGTTAAATTGATTATTTATTTATTTATTTTTGTGCTGTTGTTAGTGTTTTGCTGGCGTTTGTACAAAACTGACCGCAATTTCAAGATCTTGCAAATGTATGTTGGTGTCCTGGAACTAAATTGGAATGGCTTGTCATCTTGTTGTTACTTTAATTTCATTTTAGCTACACACCATGCTTCTTTATTTACTGATTGTAATGTATTGTGCTTGCTGAACCATGAGAAGACTATTGTTTGGTAATGCGCTTTATAATCAAATTATTATTATCATTAGTATTAGTATTAATAGTAGTATTATATTTTTGTTATTGTTAGCATTTGAAATAAATGATTGTGAGATTTTGTGTTATTTTGTAGCTGCTGCACTGCAGTATTTGCTGCGAGCCGTTCCACCTGTTCTGTCTGGAGGAAGACGATCGGCCGTTGGACAACAGCAAAGGGGACAATTGGGTGTGTCGACGATGTCAGTTTTGTCATGTGTGTGGGTTACAGAATGGCCTGCTGCAGTGTGATCGATGTCAGGTATTGTATTCAGTGATTTTTTGTTGTTGTTTTGTTTTTTTTGCTGCAGTTCATTATCCTTTTCTATCGGGAAACTCTGGGCCGCCTCCCCCGAGGAAGGCGTAGTCGCAGCCAGTGGCGCGCCCAAACCCTACCTACCTAACATTATTTGTGAATTTTTTTGAAATTTTTGCTGGGGGAGCAAACCGGAGTACCCGGAGAAAACCCCCGAGACGTTGCCCGAGTCGAAAGTAAATAATATTCGGAGAAACATAATGCCCAGATGCTGGCTCGAACCCACACCTGTTGGGCGCCATTGGTTTCTGGCTTGTGGACAAAGCAAGTTAGTCCCACCTTAGCCCACTTGGCCACAACTCTCGTGATGATGCTGTTAAAAATTTTTTAAATTCATTTTATTGTATTGTATTATTACAAACAAAGTTTTACAATGTTTAACCCTGACCCAATTCCCTCTCCCCTTCCTTTCCCCCCCAAAAAAACAAACAAACAAACAAACAAACAAACAAACAAAAAAAAACATTGAGTGTTGTACACAGCCCAGCACATGTCATGTGTATTTCAATACTAGAATTGGATGCAGTCCTGTCTAAAACGTCAACAATAAAATTTGATTTCCTGCCGTCTTGAAATAGTGGTCTCCCTGCCTTTACACCACATGCTGGAGTGATAGGTGTGTGGTTGTTGTGTGTGTGAAAGAGGGTGTGAAACATGTTGGTTCAGATCGCCGCACTTTGTACCTGGTTGGTTATTTGGGAAAAAGTATCCCATTATTTGTATTATTATTGTCTCATTGCAAGTGAAATGTCCAAGAGAACCATGCTGGTGACATTCACCAACCAATCATTTTCAATAAAGATGAAATGAGCATTAGCATAGCTGGCAAGTTTCCCTTGTCACTATATCATGTATTGTCTTCCATTGTTTATTGCTTGTATTGTCAATTCCTAGGATACCTACCACCCTGAGTGCCTGGGGCCAGCGTACCCCAAACAGCCGTCGCGTCGCAACGTGTGGGTCTGCACAAAGTGCGTGCGCTGTAAGTCTTGTGGCGCCACCACGCCAGGAACCGGCACCAACGCCACTTGGACCTACGACTTCTCCCTGTGCTACGAGTGTGGGAAACTTATGGATAAAGGTATTGCGTACTGACAGCTATACGTTTGTTTCAAGTCGCTTCACACTCTGGAGTTTTGATTCATTTTCAGTATTGTTTGTGCATGTTGACTCTTAAATGATGAAAATGACACGCATTTGGGCGTCATTCATTTCAAATACTTAATTATTTTAAAGGTGTCAAATGAGAATAACTCGTGTTTAAAGGTCACCCCATTGATCGCAACTATTACTCAGGCTTAGGTCACAGCAACTGTAGTATAAAGATGGAGATGTTCTGCATCAGCACACCCCGATTCAAAACTAGTTTCACAGCGCCGTTCTGTTACTAATGTATAACACGGTTTGGAAAATATGTTTTAGTTGCATTAGTTGGCCATTCTGACCAGACACAGCAATGAAGCTTACCTCAATCCAGGCACATAAAGTACAACCGTACTCTATGCAACCCATCTTTATGACCTCAAACAACTCATCTACACTAGAGTAGATCATTACAGTATAAATCAAAAGGACTTTTTAAAGACATGTGCGTTAAATGAGCAAAAATTAAATCAATCCTAAGAAATCTAAATGAACACATTCATGCAAGCAGCTATCACAGTTGATAAAAATGACATCTCTTCAATACAACACATCGATACTACTACTATCACAGCTCCCTATCACAATCACATTTCACCACTTCACCGAGTCACAAAGTAAATGAAAGTCACTATGACAGTTTTCAGATCACATTTGATCAATTCCCTTCATTCATATGAGAGCCACTATCACCTAGTAATCCAATGTATAGCGCTCCAGTGTATAACACTCCAGTGTATAGCAATCCAGTGTATAGCAATCCAGTGTATAGCACTCCAGTGTATGGCAATCCAGTGTATAGCAATCCAGTGTATAGCAATCCAGTGTATAGCACTCCAGTGTATAGCACTCCATTATATAGAACACCAACAGTGTATAGTCATCCACTGTATAGCACTCCAGTGTACAGCACTCCAGTGTACAGCACTCCAGTGTATAGCACTCCAGTGTATAGCACTCCAGTGTATAGCACTCCAGTGTACAGCACTCCAGTGTACAGCACTCCAGTGTACAGCACTCCAGTGTATAGCACTCCAGTGTATAGCACTCCAGTGTATAGCCACCCAGTGTATAAAAAAGCAGCGTAAATGGTAAAGTGAAGGTTTTGTTGTTTTCAGGGAACTTCTGCCCCATCTGTCGCAAGTGTTACGCCGACGATGACTGGGAGTCCAAGATGGTGCAATGTTCACTGTGCGACAGTTGGGTACACGCCAAGTGCGAAGGTCTCACAGGTCTGTCTACCTTTTGTTTGACACCCCCATCCCTAACCCAATCTGTGTATTCTGTGCCCATGTTCTCAAAGCTTCTTTTTTAAGTGTCCTAGCCAGCCTGTAGCGGGAAGTAGGTCACAGGGGACTAGACAGGTGACCTTGATGCTGGACCTGTCAGGCATAGGCTGTGTGGAGGCCGTTGCTTCAACAGCCTCTGACTCTCGGATTGGGTTGGCTGTGCTGCCTGCCTCTATAAGCATTCCAACGCAGCCCATTCCAACATCCAGCTTATTCCCCTCAGGTTTTTGTTACAGTAGTAGGTATGTGCCACCTGTAACTAACCACCTGTTGCACAGCAAAGGTTGATTCGGCCCTGATACTTTAATCTTGTGTAACTAGAATTCGTTATTCTTGCAGCTCGTTCACTCCAAAAGATCAGAAAGTTCCAGAACGACGCAATTAACCACCCATCAAAATATTTTTTAAAAATCATGACCTGAAATACACCATAGAAAGTTTTTTTGATTTACAAGACGCGACCAGCTATCACTAGATCTACATTGAATGTTCGTAGATGATAAGCAAGTAATTCCAGAAAGTTCTCAATATGGCTCAGCAACATGAACTGACGAAAACAAAGCAACATTATGCCAAGTTTGTCGAACAACAGGACAGAAACAAGTAAAATGTAGATAAATGCTATCATTACTGCTTTTTCAAAAACGAAATGTTCGTAATTGTTGTGTCGATCTCAGTTGTAACCCAACTATCTCTGTCGTCATCAGGACAGTTCCTTGACACACTGCTGTTTTTGTATAGTGCACCACAAGCTGTAGGAGCAGCTCAGCACACTGACCAAAATCAGGATCTCATTCTGTCTATCCTAAATGTGAACTTGCCGCATTAGGCACACTGTGGAACGCCACAGACGGCTGAGCCGCCCTGATTGGCTTAGATGTTCTTTGTGCTTGCTTGACCCTTTCACCTCATCACATGTCACAATGACTGGAATCTTTGCAATGCTGTTGAGGTGACAGGAAGGGGAGGCAAATCACTGAACAAATAGCGATGTACTTTGTGCTTGTTTTAGCCTTTCATCTCGTCACATGTCACAGTGACTGGAATCTTTGCAATGCTGTTGAGGTGACAGGAAAGGGATGTGAATCACTGAACAAAGAGTGGTAAAAAAAAAAAATTAATTCCCTGTTGAGGAAATCTCCTGTTACGTTTACATTGGACCCACTGTTGTTTGTAGATCCTTTTCACGTCGGAAGATCTAATCTACCAACTACCCGTACTCTAACACCTGAAAGAATATTAACTTTGAATGAAGGAACATGGAGGTTTAACGTCCACACTCACTGTAAGCAAGGACAGCAGACAAGGGATAACTATCCCAGGGAACAGAGGATGGGGAAATAAATCAACCAACAGAGCAATCACTCTTCTAAGGCCAGGTAGCTCAGTTGGTAGAGCGTCTTACTAGTAACCGAAAGGTACCTGGTTCGAATCCCGGATTGGCCAATGTGTGACCATATTATTTTCCCCTTACCATCAACTGGTTCGCTGGTGTCAGAATAATGTGACCAGTAGTCGCCTATACGCTTCGGTGTCGTGTGACTATAATCTACAATTACACATTTTACTCACTGTTCTAAGGTTGGCAGTGAAAAATGGACACTTTTTAAAATCTTGACCACAATGGGATTGGAACGTGGGTCATCACCTTTGAAATGATCTGTCCTCAGTGTACCAGGCGATTTAGCTCCTTTAGATTTGAAATGATCTGTCCTCAGTGTACCAGGCGATTTAGCTCCTTTAGATTTGAAATGATCTGTCCTCAGTGTACCAGGCGATTTAGCTCCTTTAGATTTGAAATTATCTGTCCTCAGTGTACCAGGTGATTTAGCTCCTTTAGATTTGAAATTATCTGTCCTCAGTGTACCAGGTGATTTAGCTCCTTTAGATTTGAAATGATCTGTCCTCAGTGTACCAGGCGATTTAGCTCCTTTAGATTTGAAATTATCTGTCCTCAGTGTACCAGGCGATTTAGCTCCTTTAGATTTGAAATGATCTGTCCTCAGTGTACCAGGCGATTTAGCTCCTTTAGATTTGAAATGATCTGTCCTCAGTGTACCAGGCGATTTAGCTCCTTTAGATTTGAAATTATCTGTCCTCAGTGTACCAGGCGATTTAGCTCCTTTAGATTTGAAATTATCTGTCCTCAGTGTACCAGGCGATTTAGCTCCTTTAGATTTGAAATTATCTGTCCTCAGTGTACCAGGCGATTTAGCTCCTTTAGATTTGAAATTATCTGTCCTCAGTGTACCAGGCGATTTAGCTCCTTTAGATTTGAAATTATCTGTCCTCAGTGTACCAGGTAATTTAGCTCCTTTAGATTTGAAATTATCTGTCCTCAATGTACCAGGTAATTTAGCTCCTTTAGATTTGAAATTATCTGTCCTCAGTGTACCAGGTAATTTAGCTCCTTTAGATTTGAAATTATCTGTCCTCAGTGTACCAGGCGATTTAGCTCCTTTAGATTTGAAATTATCTGTCCTCAGTGTACCAGGCGATTTAGTTCCTTTAGATTTGAAATGACCTGTCCTCTGTGCACCAGGCAATTTAGCTCCTTTAGATTTGAAATTTTCTGTCCTCAGTGTACCAGACGATTTAGCTCCTTTAGATTTGAAATTATCTGTCCTCAGTGTACCAGGCGATTTAGCTCCTTTAGATTTGATATTATCTGTCCTCAGTGTACCAGGCGATTTAGCTCCTTTAGATTTAAAATTATCTGGCTCAGTGTACCAGATGATTTAGCTCCTTTAGATTTGAAATGATCTGTCCTCAGTGTACCAGGCGATTTAGCTCCTTTAGATTTGAAATTATCTGGTGTTGACTGAAAGTGGATTGTTTTCCAGATGAAATGTACCAGCTGTTCTCCTTCCTGCCGGAAGACATCCAGTACCGCTGTCAGGTTTGCGCGCCCTCCGATCCCCCCGAGTGGCGTACCATCTTACGTGAGGAGTTAATGGCTGGCCTCAAGTCGGTCCTGTTGGGGCTGACGTCCTTCAAGTGCTCCAGTCATCTTGTGGTCATTGATGAAGAGGTATGCCCATCAGCCAGCGGCAGTAGTGCGCAAGTATAGTGAAATAATTATAGTAACAGTAGTAAAATAATAACGGTAACAATACTAGTAGTCAAAATACTAGCAATAATAAAAACAGTAGAAGTAAAAATAGTAGTAGAAAGTAAAAAATAATAGTAAAAATAGTACTAGTAGTAAAAGTGGTAGTTGTAGTAATAACAATAGAAGTAAAAAAAACAAACTAAAAAGTAGTACTAGTAAAAATTGTAGTAGTAATAGTTGTAATAGTACAATAAAGTGCGAAATGAGAACAACTGGAGTTTTTATGTCACCCGATAAATCCCAACTTTAATAAGGTGTAGCCGAGCGGAGTATTTGACTCCCGTCTCTTGGCCACGACCTTGAGAACACGGCCTAACCCAAGCTCTTATTTTTAGTTTATCCCTCATAAGAGGGACTTAAAAATATTTGCCCTGCAAGGTGGTGAAGCGTGTTGATAGTAAAACGGTTTGCCGGCTACTAGTGCCACGACACTCTATGCCAAGTCACTGCCACTGACTTGCATAAAAAGCCTGCTGACAAAGTAGTAGTGCTCATCACCAAAATCAGAAGACGAATCGTCCGCCGGGGAGAACAAATGTCGTGTCGCCTTGTTCTGCATAACCCAATGGCCATTCAAAGGACTTGCACAGCAGGAGCAATCCAAGGCTAGTCTACGCAGCAAATGGAAGGTAGACAATCTCTCTCCCAAGCTTAAACCAGTTGCCTCCCATTCCGCTACCAAGATTTAGGACAGAGCAACTGCATCATAAAGGTGAAGTTTTTCTGCAATAACACACCAGCTTTCAGCCCTATAACTTTCACAGTGCTGCTCTCTTACCATTGTACACTAAGGTTTTGAAAATATATCTCAATTGTATTTGTTAGCTGTCCAGTTGTTGAAATAGTAGTCGTAGCACTAGTAGTAGTATTCGCTGTAAAAATTGTAGTAGTAGTAGCACTAGTAGTAGTATTAGCTGTAAAAATTGTAGTAGTAGTAGTAATAGTGTAAAAATAGTAGTAAAAAATAGTAAGTAGTAGTCGTAACAGTAGGTAGTCAAAGCCCTTCATTGGCTCTTGTCCGCTCACAGTTTTGACCCAGTTTTGACTTCACTTTCAACACTTATTATTAATGTAAAACTGCATTAAAACGAACAGTGGCTGTATTCAAATAAAAATTGAAAGCTTTATCTTTACATCTGTGTTGTTTTTAATGCATGTTTATGCGAAAGATTCCGAGAAAACAGCTTTTGAATACGCCCCTATCCGAGCGCTGAATGCCGGTGCGAAAAAGTTGTCCGCGTCGTTTGCTGAGAGTTGGCTCGTTTCAAACGCTAAGCGCTTTGAGATAGTTCATTGGATGGCCTAAAAATAAGAACCAATGACAGGCATGAGCATTGTACGCCTCTGATCGTATATACGCCCCAAGAACATTTTAAAAACGCCCCGACCTTAGTCAATACGCCCGCTTCCAAGATATGAAAAAAGCGTCTGCTAGTCTACTTTCTGTCGTTTTGGGCATTTAGTCACTTTCGGCTCTTCCGGAAAATAGCGATTCTGACATGCGCACACGTGTACAACTTGACCAAAATGGCGACTAGACGTGATATCATCAAAAGAGGAGAAAGTTTCAGTGAGAACGGCTGCCGATATCATTGGAAATGGGCATGGTTAGACGAGGAGTGGCAGCCACCAAGTGTTGACTCAAAGTCAAAACCTCCGCCTGTGCGCTACGGGCAATGGATAAGAAAACTTCAGGAACCGGGGAAGTCATACTGTGTGATTTTCATGGGCCTCTTGAGATCATTCAGTGAAATGGGTGATTTTCATGGGCCTCTTGAAATCATTCAGTGAAATGGGTGAACTGATTGATGAAAAAAGTGGGAGGCTTGATGTGGAAACGTACGCAGCCCTTCAGACAGTCAGAAGCACCCTTGCTGCAAAAGAAGTCAGTGCTATTGACTATTTTAAGAAATCCAAGCCCATTCATCAGGCAGTTGACAAACTTCTTGTGCAAAACATGCAAACAGCTTGGGAAAGAAATGACGTCAGGAAGTCAACTACCAGAACTCAAAATGAGAAAAGAAAAACTGAGCTGGGTGCCACCAACAAAAAGGCAACGCCAAAGAGAACAGCTAAGGAGGTGATGATGAATGAAGCCAAAAAGGCTAAAGAAGACCACAGCCAGAGCCTTGTGGAAGCAGCCACAGTAACTCAAAATGAGCAAAGAAAAACTGAGCTGGGTGCAAACAACAAAAAGGCATCGCCAAAGAGAACAGCTAGGGAGGTGATGATGGAAGCAGCCACAGTAGCAGTAGCAGAGAGTGACACCTT
Source organism: Oncomelania hupensis (assembly GCA_036898135.1). NCBI lineage: Eukaryota > Metazoa > Mollusca > Gastropoda > Littorinimorpha > Pomatiopsidae > Oncomelania > Oncomelania hupensis. Next base: position 38,665,082 of record CM072520.1, on the reverse strand, counting down.
GGTTGATGATATTCCTTTGGAAGTAGAGGAGCCTCCCATTAAAAAAATCAAGAAGCAATGCAGCATCAAATCTTTCTTTAAAAAGTAGCTGGAGTGAATTTTATTGGACAGAAACCTAACAAGAATTTTTTCTTGCATTTCAGTTTTCAGTGTATGAAATATACTTGACAGTAATCATATACTCTAGCCGAAGCCCAAGTGATTAACTGTAACAAAATCTAAATAGTTATTAATTGGGTGTTTTTTTAAACACCAGTGTGGGGTTGATTTTTCTGCTATAAAATCTAAATAGTTGTGACTTTTAAGTGAATGTAGCATTGGATGAACAAGCAGTTGACTGAAACCCAAATCATGCACAATTTTCGTAAAACTACTGAGAAAGCCACATTATGTTCAGTAAGTATCTAAAGTAAAGCAGTCCTCTTCCCAAAAGTCTGTTTCACATATATTTTCATCTCAAGACTCATGCCTTTGTACATCAGCAAAATCACTGCCAGAATGCACCAAAATGCATAGATTTGCACAATTTTTTTGAAAATTTTCCGGGGGGGGCATGCCCCCGGACCCCCCTAGCTTGGCGTGCCTGCTTCGCAGGCCCGCACTTGAGTGTACTCCCCAAGCCCTTTTGGCAATGCTCATGCCTGCAATGAGAAGTTCGGATACTTAGCTTCATTTACATATAAATATGGTGGGCTCTCATGTGTAACAGTTTTGTTACGAGCCGAACAAAGTGGATAAAGCGGTTTTGATGTAAGTTTGATTTTAACTAGATAAAAATTAGCAAGAAATAAAGAGCAGACTTTCCTTTATAAAACTAGGGTATTTATTAATTTGTGCATTACTCTATCGCGGAGAGCTTTGCCGTAGAAAAGTGTACCCAAACGGTGTTCGCGTTTTCTTGCGGCCATGGCCAACTCGTAGGCCTATTCAGCGACACGAGTGCTGAACGTAGTAGCACACTAGTAGGCCTATAATTTGCCGGCACGCACTGCGAATTTGATGATTTCCCAACTTTGAAGCACCAAAACGGCTGAACATTACATGGGATAGGCCTGAAGAAAATTGGGCTTGGAGTATAACATATGAAGGGGTTACCTGTCAAAAATCAGCTTTCTGGTATCAATATTGGCTTCACTTTGAGACTCCAAAGTTGTCAATTTCTTCAATTCCAAAACGTTGCCAAAAAAACACCAACATTCGGCATTTTCAAACATTAATAACTTTTTACCTATTTGTCCTATGGGGGAAAAAAATATACTACTGTGTTCAGAATGAAAAGCTCTTTAAATCTATGCTATGTCAGTTTTGTAATGAGGAAATCATTTTTTTAAAATGGCTTTTGACTACCTAGTAACAGCGGTAGTAATAGTATTAAAAAATAGTTAGTAGTCGGATAGCGCAGTGGTTGGAGCACTCGCTACTGTGTCGCAAGTTAAGCATCGTCCAGTGTGGTTAGCACTTGGATGGGTGACCGCAAAACGTGAAGCAACAAATAACAACGACCCCAGTTGACTCAACTGTGACTGAGTACCTACTCTCTTAAGGGTGGGGAAGGTAAAGCAGCGAGGGAGAGAGATGGGCATCACCCTCATTACGCTGGCCCAAGATAAGTGTGATCTCCAACATCACGCTCCCCTATGGGACTACCTTTACCTTTTTTTTTTTTAATTGTCGTAACAGCGGTAGTAATAGTAGTAAAAAAATAGTAAGCAGTAGTCCTAACAGCTGTAGTAATAGTAGTAAAAAATAGTAAGTAGTAGTCCTAACAGCTGTAGTAATAGTAGTAAAAAATAGTAAGTAGTAGTCCTAACAGCTGTAGTAATAGTAGTAAAAAATAGTAAGTAGTAGTCCTAACAGCTGTAGTAATAGTAGTAAAAAATAGTAAGTAGTAGTCCTAACAGCTGTAGTAATAGTAGTAAAAAATAGTAAGTAGTAGTCCTAACAGCTGTAGTAATAGTAGTAAAAAATAGTAAGTAGTAGTCCTAACAGCTGTAGTAATAGTAGTAAAAAATAGTAAGTAGTAGTCCTAACAGCTGTAGTAATAGTAGTAAAAAATAGTAAGTAGTAGTCCTAACAGCTGTAGTAATAGTAGTAAAAAATAGTAAGTAGTAGTCCTAACAGCTGTAGTAATAGTAGTAAAAAATAGTAAGTAGTAGTCCTAACAGCTGTAGTAATAGTAGTAAAAAATAGTAAGTAGTAGTCCTAACAGCTGTAGTAATAGTAGTAAAAAATAGTAAGTAGTAGTAGGTACTCCAAGCCCTTCATTAGCTCTTGTCCGGTCGGCAGTTTTGACTCAGTTTTCACTTCACTTTCAACACTTATTATTAATGTAAAACTGCATCAAAACGAACAGTGGCTGTATTCAAATAAAAATTGAAAGCTTTATCTTTACATCTGTGTTGTTTTTAATGCATGTTTATGCGAAAGATTCCGAGAAAACAGCTTTTGAATACGCCCCTATCCGAGCGCTGAATGGCGGTGCGGAAAAAGTTGTCAGCGTCGTTTGCTGAGAGGGGCTCGTTTCAAAGTCTAAGTGCTTTGCGATACTTCATTGGATGGCCTAAAAATAAGAACCAATAAAAAGTTCGGATACTTAGCTTCATTTACATATAGGTATTGTGGGGCTCTCTTGTGTAAAAGTTTTGTTACGAGCCGAACAAAGTGGATAAAGCGGTTTTGATGTAAGTTTGATTTTAACTAGAAGTTTAAAACTTAGCAAGAAATAAAGAGCAGACTTTCCTTTATAAAACTAGGGTATTTATTAATTTGTGCATTACTGTATCGCGGAGCGCTTTGCCGTAGAAAAGCCTACCCAAACGGTGTTCGGGAATTCTTGCGGTCATTGCGTACTCGTAGGCCTGTTAAGCGACACGCGTGCTGAGCGTAGTAGCACACCAGTAGGCCTATAATTTGCCGGCGCGCACTGCGAATTTGATGATTTCCCAACTTTGAAGCACCAAAACGGCTGAACATTACATGGGAGAGGCCTGAAGAAAATTGGGCTTGGAGTATAACATATGAAGGGGTTACCTGTCAAAAATCAGCTTCCTGGTATCAATATTGGCTTCACTTTGAGACTCCAAAGTTGTCAATTTCTTCAATTCCAAAACGTTGCCAAAAAAACACCAACATTCGGCATTTTCAAACATTAATAACTTTTTACCTATTTGTCCTATGGGGAAAAAAAATATACCACTGTGTTCAGAATGAAAAGCTCTTTAAATCTATGTCAGTTTTGTGATGAGGAAATCATTTTTTAAAAATGGCTTTTGACTACCTAGTAGTAGTCCTAACAGCTGTAGTAATAGTAGTAAAAAATAGTAAGTAGTAGTCCTAACAGCTGTAGTAATAGTAGTAAAAAATAGTAAGTAGTAGTCCTAACAGCTGTAGTAATAGTAGTAAAAAATAGTAAGCAGTAGTCCTAACAGCTGTAGTAATAGTAGTAAAAGTTGTTGTGGCAGTAACAGTAGCATTCTTTTGATTTATTTATGTGCCTGTTAATTATTAAATTAAACGAGACTTACCTAAGGTGAAGTTTAATTAGAATTATTGTGAGTATGTTGATTGGGAGGCAAGGGTATCATATGAGAGAGCATCGCGCGCTAATGCTTCAGGATTTAGCTGTGAGTGTTCCTCTAACTTGAACAAGGCTTACTTTGGGTGGGAATCAGAATCATTCTGAGTACGAAGTAGAAGGGCGGGCATATGATACCCTTGCCTCCCAATCAACATACTCACAATAATTCTAATTAAACTTCACCTTAGGTAAGTCTTGTTTAATTTAATAATTATTGCTCCTATGCCAATTGGTCGGCAGAGGGCTTCATATGAGATTTTAGCGACGAGGAACACGAGCCACAATTATCATAATGTAAGACCATGAACAATCAATTTACACAGATATTTATTCATGATGTACATATTTTTCAAGCACAGCCTGTGACAAACACTTTTGTTTCTGTATAGGTTTTAAATAGAACCTCTTGAAGGTGCTGTCTTTAGACCAGCCAGCCGCAGTCACAATGCTGTCAAAATTTGCGTCCCTATTAAAAGCAGCTGATGTGCTAGCAGCACGAGTACTATGAGCTGAAAAAGTGGTAATTCCGGCACGTTCTAACACCGTCTTTAGCCACCTACTCAATGTATCCCTGGAGATATGGCTATGCGGCTTAACAAAGGAAATGAAAAGTTTATTATCCTGACGAAGGTTAGCAGTCATGTGAATATATGCTTTTAAATGTGAAACAATACACAGTTTACTATTCTCAAAACTGTCAAACTCTAATGGGTTTATATGAACCCCGGCTTTAGACTGCTTTAACAAAGATGAATAAACAATAGTACATTTTGTGGCCTTGAACTTAATATCATCCACTAATAATGAGTGAATAGCCTGTCCTCTTTGTCCTGAGAGCAATGCAAGTAGCATTACTGTCCGTAAGGTTAATTCTTTCAGGTGAATGTTCTGAAGTGAAGGCCACTCCACCAGACAGTCCAACACTGTATCTACATCCCAAGTTTCTGTATATTTAGGCAAGGCGGGTTTCTTCTCAAAAACGCCCTTTATAAGTCTACATACCAGTGGGTTACTACCCACAGCATACATTCTATGCTTCATCAAATAGGCCGACACTGCACTCCTTGCAAGGTTCAACGTACTATAACTCAGATCTTTCTTATATAATTCTGCTAAGAAATTTGTAACATTTGACTCAGTTGGAATTGTAATTTCTTCTCTGGTTACATAGCTCTTCCACTGTTTGATGTATGGTTCATATGATTTGACAGTGTTCGGCCTCCAAGAGCCTAAAATCAATGCACACGCATCCTCCGAGTGTCCATCTTCTTGGAACGTCTCCCGCAAATCAGACAAACTAGAAGTTGTAGTCTTCTTTTGGCCACCAACCGGTGCGTTTGTCCCGGATTGCTGGGCAACTGCAGAAGATTCTGCCTGCAGGTCAGCCTCACTGGTGTTGTTACAAGAAGTCGCTTCATCACCGGGTACCAGACTTGTGTTGGCCAATCTGGCACCACCAACACCCCTTCGGCTTGATCCTGTTGAACTTTCTGTAGGACCTTTGTAAGGATGCTGAAAGGGGGAAAAGCGTAAAATGTCTCAGCTTTCCATGAAATAGAAAAGGCATCAATAGCTACTGCTGCTGGGTCTGGCCGGAATGCCACAAATCTATCCATCTGTGTGTTGAGCCTAGATGCAAATAAATCAATGGTTGGCGAGACTTGCAGTGCTTTCAATGCCAGCTGCAAACTCTCAGGGTTCAGTTTCCATTCTGCATCCAGATTAATCTTCCTAGACTCCAGATCAGCAGCAGTGTTATCTATCCCTGGGATGTGTGCTGCACTAAGCCAAATGTTGTGCGCAATACACCAATCCCACAAGACGTTTGTAAGTGTGTTACAAGAAGGTGAGTGGCTGGTCCCCATTTTATTGACACATGCAACTGTTGTCATATTGTCGCACATCAAGCGAACATGTTTGTTCTGTAACTTGGATCGGAAAGATTTCAACGCAAAAAAGGCTGCGTACAATTCCAAGTAGTTGATGTGAAAAAGGCTTTCAACTGGCAACCACTGACCCCCTGCAGTCACACCTTCACATTCACATCCCCGTCCTATCTTGCTAGCATCAGAGGTAATGACAATCTCAGGATCTTTAATCAAGACATCATTGAACGCTAACGGAGCATTGATCAACCACCATTGCAACTCTGTTTTGCTTCTGTGTGATAGCGACATGGGTTTATCAAAATCTCCTCCATTCGCTTTCAGGGCCTCTTTCTTATCGTCTTCCAAACTACGGTAATAAAGCGGCCCATATCTTACAGCGGGGAAGCTGGCCACAATCTTGCCAATGGCTTGTGCAACCTCTCTCACCAAGGGTTGTTTCTCTTTGAGGAGTCTCCCACAACAGTCAATAAGGCTTTCCATTCTATTGGAAGTGAGAGAGACTGTCATAGACTCAGAGTCAATAATGACCCCCAAATATTGTATCTTCTTGGTGGGTTTCAAAATCGACTTAGATGGGTGAACAATAAACCCCAAACGTCTGAACAAAGTCAAAGTTTCTCTGACATTATCAATACATTCTTGTTCTGTTTCTCCCAACAACAGGGAGTCATCAAGAAATGCTGTGGAAGTATAACCTTTTCCACGGAGGGTGGCAAAAATTGGTTTAAGAAGTTTAGTAAATGTCCTTGGTGCACATGAGAGACATTTGGAAGAGCATTGAATTCATATATATCGCCCTTCCATTTGAATCTTACAAACTTTTTATGTTCAGAATGAAGGGGCACAGAATAGTAGGCATCCTTCAAGTCTATGGATGCCATGAAGCAATCTTGAGTGATCAGACCTAATGCCGAAGTCAAGGTATCCATTTTAAAATGTTGATAAGTGATCTCCTCATTCAAACCCGACAGATTAAGAATCATTCTGTTTGTCCCATCTTTCTTCGGTAATGTAAACACCGGCGAAAGTACCTGGGTGGGGTCATACACACAAGGAGAAATTACACCTTTTTTGATGAGTTTCACCACCTCTGAGTCAATGACAGCTGTCTCACACGTATTCATTCTGCACTGAGGTCTTGACAATGAAGGTAATGCGTCCATATCGCATTCCAAGTTAATTCTGACCCCTGCTACAATTTCAAGTATTTCGGGATCAGAGGTGAGTTGTCTCCATTCATTCCAAAAGTGCTTCAATCTACCCCCCAGAAACATATTTGCTTCCAACTCTAATGTGTGTAACATAGAAGGTAGACACTCAACATATTCACTCACCCTTGTGACCTCAGGTGCTAATTGCTGTGACGGTTGCTTTTGTTGCCAAACTTGAAGTGGCGTTTGTTTGTCCCCTTTCCAGAGTTGACAGAAATCTGGTTGTGCTTGTGGTGGCTTTGGTAATGGGGTTGGAAGGCATGGAAATTGCGTTCGCCACCTTTGCTCGTCAGTCCTAAAAAAGGACCCGAACTCTTGCCCTTTGGGGTGAATGAACGCCTCTCGTTATCAGTCGAGATATTGGCACCGAGTTTGTCCAATTCTTTCAGGTCCTTAATAGTGGTTGCCAAATTGTCACCAAACAATTTGTCAGTTACAGGCACCTCAGAATTATCGTCACACAAACGCAATTGTCTTGTTTACATACGGCCTAAGTGCATTACGACGGCGCTGTGAAAACTCTTGAGAGGCATGGCCAAGCAACGCAAGTGCATCTGTACCCTTACGTACACAGTCGTTTTGGCCAGAGAGAGACAAAAGCTTACTGACAATGTCAGCAACAGCAATTGCGGCCTTAACAATTGCACGCTGCGTGTGAGCGTGTTTTAGGTCAGACTTCCTGGCGTGTGCAGGTAAAGTGCGCCAAATCTCTTTGTTCACAGTGGGGACTATAAGCGCGGGACAATTAGCCGGTCGATTGTGGGCGTCAAGCCGCTTTTGCAAATTGTCATCCCCTAGTTTGCTTTGAAATCAACCGTTACACAATTTGGCCAAATCCTCCCTGATATTTTCTCCCAGCTGTTCCTTTTCATTGAAATCGCTTTCTATTTGTTGTAGTAAATCATCCACTTCCTTGATTCCTTTGTCAATCTGACTTTCCCCCGCACATAACTTATCCTCATCGTCATCAAGTTTCCCTTCTTCATGCACCACTAACACATCATCATCCTCATCAAACTCAGGATGACTAGATGCATTGGACCTGAGCCGGGTTCTCTTTATTGAGTGTGTCGGCTCGGAGTCAGAATCAGATTCGGAATCTTTTCCCCTCTTGCGATCTTTGGACTTTACAATGTTCTCTGCAAGTAAATCAAATCTCTTTTGCCTCTTAGCATCAAGTTGCTGTATTAGTTCGGTCACATCCACTTTTGGCACTTCGTTAGAATGCTTTGCGGACTCTGATTCCCCTTCCATTATGAGCGACTGGCAAATCTCGGGTCTCTTTCATGCACAAACTAACAAGCAATACAAAGCCTTATAGTCAGTGATGCCGACACAAGCGGCGTACAGTGAAAGATGAACCTACACAGGGGACCCTTTGCCTTGAAACACCTATAGAAGTAAAAAATTGTTATTTACTTACGATTTCGAAGCTTGTACTTGCAATAAATCCAAAAGAACAAACAGTCTAAAAACGGTCCTAACCACTTGTTAGTCTAGTATACCGATTTGTACAGGCGATAGGTTACACTCAACAGAGACACAGAATAGCATCTCTGTCCAGCTCCTGTTGCATACGCGTCTACGACTGAAGCATTAGCGCGCGATGCTCTCTCATATGAAGCCCTCTGCCGACCAATCGGCATAGGAGCTATAATTTATGGATTTATTTCATTAATTTATGTGTACTATCCTATCCTATCCTATCCCTAAACTTAAAGGTCGTTGGGGCACCACAGATGATCGTTTAACCAGCGTACTCCATCTTTCTCTGTCCTCAGCAACCCTCCTGGCTTCGTTCAATGTCAAGTCAGTCCATTCTCGAATGTTGTCCTCCCACCTCTTTTTTTATGTCTCACTCTTCATCTTATGTGTAAGTTTGTTATCAATCCAGTGTGCAATGATACATTGAAGGTGCAGTGTTTTTGAGGATAACTGAGCTGCTCACTGCTTGGGTTGTTCTGTTGGCAGAAAGTCAAAGAGAGACTGGCCAAGGCTTTGCACAGAAAGAAACCCTCCCAGCAGCCACAGCAGCAACAACACACATCGCCATCTCCATCGATGGACCCCCCACGTTCGAGCCCTCGGGGACTGCGTCACTCTGGTGACATCTCTCACAGCGAATCGCCCCTGGAGGTGGTGGAAATCTCAGACAGCGACCACGAATCCCCCAGAAAATTGGATGGTGATCGGGGGTCGCAGGTCAAGGCCACGCAAATGTCAGAGGTCGGCCTGTTTGGGCGTATCACTCAGCAGTGTGGGGAGGGAGAGAAAAGTGCCTCGCAGTCTTGCCATTCTGTATCAGACCATCATAGTGGAGATAGGGTAGAGAGTTCCAGAACTGGGAGGCAGGGAGAGGACGACGTCTGCTGCAAGGAGATGGAAGAGAGTGAGGCGTGTCCATCAACATCCACCACTCGAACAAACTGCGATTCCCCGGCCAACTCGCCACTGGTGACCAGCACTTCCGGCGATAATGATATGGACACCCCTGTGCCTGGCTGGGTGAAAATCCCTGCCGGTGTCTCTAGAAACCTCTTTGACACATTTTTAACCTCTTCCCAACATTCTGAAAACAGCTCGGACAATTCCAAACAACCCAGGGAAGGAGAAGGCAAGAAACAAAGGAAAGATGATGGCAACAATGACAAAGGCGAGGATGCCAAAAGCGAAGCCAAAGTGAAGGAAGAACAGGAAGAAAGCAACATAAAAGGAGAAGACTGTGGCAAGGAGAGCTCTTCAGCAATGCAGACTGTAACAACTCATTCAGGGGAAACCACTTCTGATAGGAGCAGAACTGAAGAAAGTGAAAGGACAAGAAATGTTGAAAGCGAAAAAACAGGGAATGCAGACTCTAATCCCGAATTGGCAAACGCACCGGAAAAAATACCCTCCGCCCAAAGCAGCTCTCCCACAATTTCTGCACAGACATCTGCGAAAGAGGGAGCGTCGCAGCATAACGGGGCATCCACAGGAAAGATTGGGGAGAAGCACGTGACGCTAAGAATGCCCGAAACGTCGCAGTCCCAAGCACTGGTGCTTCACTCAGGCCGGCAGTTCCCCCGAGACTTTCAGTCCGTCAAGATGAAGCTTGAAGCTGGTCAATACACCTCTGTGGTGAGTGGACCTTTTAATTTTGTCATTTTGCAGAAAGTTTTTATTGCTGAAACCTGTTTAGTCAATCAGTCATTTGACTTTCACTAGGTAACTGCACTGTGCGAAAGCATTCGCCATATTGCTGAATTTGTTGTGTGAAATGTTCTGTTGTCAACAGGAGGAGTTCAACGAAGACATGGCTCACATCATTCAATCTGCGCTGTCAGAAGACGAACAGTTCCCAGGACGGAAGAGGCAGAGCCAGTCTGTCAAATCGGTTTTTATGAAAGTGGGTACTCTGGTTTCTTCCCTCCATTTCATTGATGGTATTGGATGCAGTCCATGTAGTTTCAAAACATAAAATTGTGGTTTCCTTTTTACCTCATAGAAACAGCGATCTATTCCGATGGCCAAGCTTTTTTATTTTCATTTAAGAAAAAATATGTAATAGTGTCCTGTATAATTATGTATTATGATTGAGTTTGTACAGGATGATCCAGAGCTTATTTTAGGGCGCGGGATGCGCGGGATCACGCACAAAAAGTTTTTTTCCCGCAAAGAAATTCGATGAGCGCGTTCGCGATCCCGCGGAGATCGGAAATATCCCGCTACATGTCTTTATCGAAGCGGGCTTTACAGTGACGTTTCTGTCGTCTGCTAGGGCGTAGCGGAAACTGGAGTTAAACGGAAGTTGCTCTCTTGTATATGCGATGTGTCTCAAATTTTCATTGGCCGATGCTATTCTTTTTGATCAATCACCTTTCTTCTGAGTGTGGCATCGATAAACCTGACCGGTTGGAACTGGTTTACAATCAGAATCACTTCGAAAAAGCGCACGCTTTTCGACTTCGAATTCAGTGGAGGAACTGTGAAGAAAACAGTCACACTGTTTTCCCAAGACTGATCTTCTAAAATAGCAGAGCTTTTATGCAACAGTTATGAAAGCAAGGTTACAGATACCAGTTTGTGATATATTTTGTCTGCGATTTGTGTGTACTTACTGTTCGGAGAGAATGTGACACTTGACTGTTTCACAGTTTATCCGGGAACATCACGGGAGAAAACAGATATGGATATTTGTTTGTGTGTACACCCTATATTTGCCGAGAAGACGCCCCAACTGTTTTGGTCAGAGGGGGGCCTAATCCCCCCCTTTTTTTCAAGGAAGGGGGGCCTGCCCCCACTTCTTCAAAATCCTAGAATAAGCTCTGATGATCAGATATGAGAAATTTTATTTTATATGGACGAACGCTTACAAATCTGACAGGAAAATCTCAATATCTTTCTCCCTGCCAAGCACTCACAAGGGTTTTATAGTGTGGCGTTTTGAAATGGAGATTTGATTATTTATCATTGTTTCGTTTTTCTTTATAGTTTATAACATTTTTACCACTAGGTTATATTTATTTCTGCTGGAATTGGAAATTTGTCAGATAATATTTTGTAATTGTGTATGTGAAGTTGTTGCCTCTGTGTTATATTTGTGAATGTGAGGTGTACTAAATGTTGTGTTGTGGGTATGTATGTCGCAGCAAATGGAGAGAGTGTTCCCCTGGTTCAACACCAAGGCATGCAGATTGTGGCAACAGCAACAAGCTCTGCCACAGTAAGTACATTTATTTAAACATGTATATATATATATATATATATATAGTCTCATACACACTGGAATGTGTCAACCTAAACTCCGTTACTGTTCAGTTGTACACCGGAAAGTGGCAACATTTGCATGTTGACAGATAACGGGTAAACTTGAGTAGCTACAGAAACTTGAGAAAAAAATAACTTTTGTCCCCTCTAGGCGACGAAGTAGGTCACGCTTATTTCTATCTAGGTCAGCTGTCTTTTACCAACCGTTTGGGAATATTTTCGAACCGTTTATTGACGCCGGATAGCAATTTAAGAATCCAAGAAGGCAGATGGGTTTTTGTGACGGAAAGAGCGAAAAGGGTTAGGGCAAGGGCTAGTGATAGAACTGCAACTAACCCTTACCCGAACCCTTGCACTTAAATAGCGCTCTTTCTGTCACAATTAAAAATGTTGACACATTCCGGCGCGTACAATAGTATATATATATATATATTTATGTATTATTTATTTATTGTTTTCATATTGCACTTTTCCAGCTCAAGAGCTGTTCAAAGCGCTGGCTGTTACAAGAACATTCTTCTTTCACCCTACTCCCCTTCACTCCCCATTTCACCCTCAACATTTACATTTTATAATAACATGTGAAGAAGAGATAGACTTGGGGGTTACTTTTGATAGATCTTTTTCTTTCCATCTCCACATCCAGAACAGTGTAAACAAAGCTAATAGAATGATTGGGCAGGGATTAATCTTGAAAGTGACCATGATAGGTCATTTGACCAGTTCACAGGAAAAACAATAGGTCAGTTTGGAAAGCAATAAGTCACACAGTCTCAGTACAAAGGGTACAAAATAACAACGCTAAGGCATTAACCGATTTTATATTCAGCCTTTTTAAATTGTTTAAATGACAAGCTGATGCACACAGTTATAAGAGGAAATTCAATCCTTTTTAATTTGTCTGCTAATTATTACTGTTTTCACTGCTTTGAAAGAGACCACAGTTTTCTTGGTTTTGCTGCTGTCCATATCTGCAGCGTTCTTTCTTTATTTACAGTTCCAAGCTTTACAGAAAGCAGCAAGTGATGTGTTTCTGCTGTCAGTCTGTTCCGCAATGCTGTCAGAATGTAATAGTAATATTTGTAAAAATAGTAAAACTAACAATACCAAGTTTGGCATGTTTATCATTAAGGCACACTTTTCTTTGAATTTATTTATTTTTAAATCAAACAGTAACAAGTTTAGATTATCTCAAAATTCAGTTAAAATTTCCACTTGTGCTCTTTTTTCCAAAACAAAACATGTGTCACTGGTACAGAATTAGTTAAACAAAACTTGTCTTTAATGACACACCTCAGATGACCCTGATTTAAAACAACATGCATTCTAAAAACGTCTCTCTCTCTCTCTCTCTCTCTCTCTCTCTCTCTCTCTCTCTCTCCCCCCCCCCCCCCCCCCAAGTCTCTCTCTCTCTCTCTATTTAAAATTAGGGCATCAGTTACAAATCTGAATTCTGTTTAAAACAGTAATAAACATGATAAATCGAGCGATAAAGATACAGATACAGTTGTAGTAACATTAAGCGTAAGAGATCGAGAAAATAATAAATAAATATTATATACTTATAGTTATACTACTACCAAATGAAGAATAGGCCTATAAACTAAAGTAATGGAGCATGCGGCTGAAGCACATACTGCAGGAAGAGTTATTTTACCCTATTTGAGTATTAAACATGGTACAATTTAACTATAAAAGAAGGAAAGAAAACAAAAACAACAGAAGACAAGTGTCGACCAGTATCGGTCTCAAAGACCTTTATCAAGGCATTTCATGATGCTGTCGACATTTTTTATGTTTCTATGGAAAAGTACAAGTCCGCATCCATTGTTTAACCTTATTTAATTACCTCCACAAAATAAAATAAAAAAGAAATAATTATAAAAATAATACTTACTAATGAATAAAGAAATGAACACAAATAAATTAAATAAAATAATTAAATAAAAAATACATTAGTTTAACAAATCATCTACCTCATGTGTGACATCATTAGTACACATTACACAATCTGTGCCCTGTATTATGCTGAAAGGGGAAATAATTTTGTTTCGGTAATGGTTGTGCTATAGAACTTTTTAAATGACAAATCTTCGCAAAGTTTGACAGCCCGATCGTAAAATCAATAGGTCACTTGACCAGCTGGCTGGCAAAACAATCGGTCATTTCAGATTTTTATGCGTCAATGACCGATGACCGACGCCAAGAATAAACCCTGATTGGGGGTAATAAAAAGAACCTTCAGGTTTTTTTTACATAAGGATTGTTTGTGTAAATTGTATAAGTCCCTAGTTAGGCCTGACCTCAAGTATGTTAACACATTTTAAAGAGGCAATCAATCAGTCACCCTACAGAGAGTACAGAGACGAGCGACTAAACTGAAGAAAAGCCTAATATAACTTACTCTTACTTTGACTTACACTCTTTAACGAGGCTATGGATTAAGAGGTGAACAAAATCTTTAATATTCTTGATGATTTGAGCTGGTCCAACTTCTTTGCTTCATCACACTGTGACAGAGCACATAACACAAAGGAAGGGATTTTTATTCCACATTGTAAGGCTAACCTTCGGAAGTTTTATTTTGGTTACTGGGTCACTACTTACAATTGTTTACTTTTTTTTTTTTTTTTAAAAAGCACTAACATTAATTCTTTTAAAAATCAGTTGGGCGAGATTCAACATTTTAAATTATTATTCTCTGACTATGATGAACAAAAGAATCATAGGAAAATTTTATGCACATCGGTCCCAAGTAAACATGACAATAATAGCATATTAAGATAGGTTTCATGGCCGCTTTTGTCCTAAAGCTACTATTACTGCTGCTTCTGCTGCTGCTGCTACTGCTACTACTACTACTACTACTACTACTACTACTACTACTACTACTACTACTACTACTACTACTACTACTGTGTGTGTCTACTGTTAATTAATGTACATACTCCTGGTTTAGCAGTTTTTACTAGGCATGCTTTTGTTTTACATATTTTATTTTGTTTTAATATTATTGCTTTTTAGTGCATTGTAAAGCGTGGCGAGCCCATTTCTTTTGGGGTACCACGCTATATAAATCAACTGTATTATTATTATTATTATTACTACTACTACTACTACCACTACACCCCAAACCCCTCTTCAATCTAACCTTTCATAAAATTATTGTTTTTCACTTTAACACTTTACGTTGAAACTGAATCTTAATTGGCGCATCGTGTGACGCCACAGACCACTGAGCATAATCCTGGGCAACCAGGGGCAAGGGACCAAGATCTTGCTGGGTGTATTGATGTAAAACTAGCACTGGCTTCCCTCCCTGTTTTCCGCTTCCAGACATGGTCACCATGGCGATGCGTCCTTTTTCAGGGGCATGTTGCCAGGTGCAGTGGTCCCCCCTTACCCAGACCACACCTACGCCCAGTGGCTTCACCGCGAAATCATGTCTACAGTGTCACCCATGTCGCCGTTCAAGTGCCTAGTCACCAGCCCCCTCAACGCTAAAAACGGTATGTCCCGTTTTAATGTCTACGTTGCATGGCCTGGTTTACCCATATTATTTGTTGTTGTGGTTTTTAGTTTTGTGTTGAATGTGTTTGTTATTGCACAGTGTGTGGGCAAATAGGACGTCCCTGCCCCCCCCCCCCCCCCCCCCCCCCCCCCCCCCCCCCACATCCCCCCGCCCTCCCTCCTCCCTGCCAATCACTCCAGCTAGGTTAACAGTGTCGGCCTTCGTGAGTGTGCAACAAGGGCAGTGTGCTGTTGGGTGCCTCAGCATGTTAAGCCAGAGAGCAGGTGAATCATGCATGTTCATTACATCCCAGACTGACAGCAGCAATGTGTGATGTTTCAGCCACAGCACGGAACCTGTACGTGTGTGAGGACCTTCGGCAGTGTGTCTTCTGCCAGCAAATGGGTGATGACTTCCCTGAGGTGAGATCGATTTTTCACCTCTAATTTTATGAAAGCATAGAAAGAAGAAATTAAAAAAAAAAAAATTGTAATAATGATGATGATGATGATGATGATGATAACAACAGACCTGCTTACCCGTCCGTATTTCGCCGTATTGTCCCGATATTTTGACCTTGAGTACGCTGTTACGATCTCTTTTTAAAAAATAAGAAAATCGACCAAAAAAATTTATTTTATTTTTTTACAAATTTTGGTAAAAAGTACACTTAACCGGAAGCGGAAGCTAAACAAATTGCGCCAGAAAACTATAACTCATTGGATAGCATTGTGTTTTTCAAGTGTATACTCTGCAAATATTTAATTGTCATGGATAAAAGAATTCATAAAACAACAGATGATGATTCAGATGTTGAGGTGGCGAGTTCATCCAAGCGTGTTTGTGTGAAACGAAAACATACATTTCTGGTTTCTTATTAAGTTATTAAAAAAATTGGCCTTGTTTGGTAGCTGATGAAGACCTGCTGGTTGGTGATCAGGCAAGGAAAATGCTTGACAGTCCCAAAGACTACAACCTAAAATCTGAACGTATTGCAAAGTTCTATGCTTCAGTGCGTGCATACTTTGAGGAAACTTGCAGCTATCTTCTCCTGAAACAGCCTCTCACTGACCCTTTGATCCAGCACTGCAGAATCATATGTCCTTCAGTTCAGTTGACTGCATCTTCTCAAGATCTACGTTTTTTGTGAAGCGATTCCCTGCACTCTTTCCACCAAATACAACATCTGAACAAATCAGGAGCAATTCTCCGAGTATCAGTCAACTGATGTCAAGGGATTGGTGGGCCCAGCTATGCAGGTGGACGAATTTTGGGTGCAGGTCAGCAAAAACACCCTTAGCTTTTGCAACTGTGCCAGTTCATGCTGGGACTCTGCACCATCCCACACAACAGTGCTGCTTGTGAAAGGGTGTTTAGTTGCGTACGTAAAACGTCCACTGACAGTAGGTCCAGTATGGGCAAAAATGCTGTTGACTCACTGATGGTAGGTATGTTCAGACCTGAAAGCTCTTTCACAAAAAAAGAACTGCAGCAACTGAAAAGTGCATACATGCATGTTTTTTTTTTTTAAATACAAGTAGATCATTATCACATATTATGTTGATGTGGTGGCCTAACACTTTTGCATTGTTTTTCAATTAAGCACCCTAATTTTTAAACAATAAATTTATTGAACAGTGTACCGTTTCTTGATTTATTTTACGTGTGTAATAATATATGAAAATTTAGCTAAGAGCAAATTAAGATGAATAATGACAATAAGTTTACACAGTTCTACATTTTTATTTATTTATTATCATTATTTTGGTTCACGTAAAATAACGACAGTTTATATAAATACCGAAAGTCAAAATCTGGTCATGATTTCCCAAATCTGGTTTTGAAGTGCCTGGAGTACTGACAAAAAAATTTTGAGGTAAGCAGGTCTGTAACAATAATAACCAGCTATTACATAGCTCAGGAACTAATAATAATTGCGATAAAACTGGGTGCTATTTTTATATAACAATCGTTCCAGTCCACCCCAGCGGTGAATGGGTACTTCATTTTCTTTAAAACTAATGGAAGGTAAAGCAATGAGGTAGAGAAGATGGGCACTGCCCTCACAGTGCTAGCCCTGAGGAAAGGGAGGTCGCTCACTCCTCTCTGCATTATCATCAGATGGTCGCAGAAAAAACAATTTCTGCAAACTTATCATCCATGTGACCATTTGTTTCTTTTGGCCATTTTGAGTTGTTAACATCATCTTGTACGTAACTTCAAGAGGCAGGCAGACTAGTGCACTCAGAACAGGGGGCAATTAGTCTGTTGTTGTGCATGGTTCAAATGAACTGGGTGCCCTGTTGAATTCTAAAACATATCATGTAACTTCAGGAGGCGGGCAGACTGTTGTACGCAGGGCAAGACGACTGGGTTCATGTGAACTGCTCGCTGTGGTCGGCGGAGGTGTTCGAGGAATCGGACGGCAGTCTGCAAAACGTCCATGTAGCCATGGTCAGAGGACGGCAGCTGGTGAGTGGACTTCAGTCCTGGTTTCTCCTGTTTTTATCACCTGTGTGGTGGAACATTCGCTGAGCACACCTGTGGCATAGTTTTGAAAATAAAGTGGCCATTTGTCACTGTCCGTCTTATCAGTATGATTGCTCTGGTGGTTCAGCCCCTACCACCTAATCTCTGGGATGGTTATCCCCGTCTGCCATATCGCCAAGGGTGGGTATAGACATTAAAACTCCTATGTTCATTCATTCTGTTTTGCAGTAGTTGATATATTTCTGGGCTCTAATAAGAAATATTCTATCTGTTTTAGAATTAAACTCTTTCAACCCTAAGAGGGGAGAAGGGAAGAGAGAGCATCCTCCCAATTTTCTAATCAACATTTGTGTCATCTGGTTGGTGAGGAGATGACAACCAGAATGATCTCCCTTTTTGTCTTATGCATATCTGGATTGCAGAATGTTAGAAGTAAACCATGGTGGAACATTTTAACAAACAGAAAGAAGAAAGCAGCATAGTAGCTCCTCCAGTCCCAACTACATGTGGGGTGCAAGTGGAATGATTTACTTATTCCCTGTTGCCAGCATGTACATTTCTGCTCTATGTAACAATTTACTAATATATTAACATCAATCATGAATTTTGCTCTCAAACTTGTATTCACTTTGCAGTAATTTACGTATTTTCATGGCTCTGTTTAGCATTCATTTGCTTGGAATTAACACATTTTCATGGCAGAGTTTTGTTATAATTGATTGATTGATATTACTTTACTTATCTGATTGATATCACTTTACCTATCTGATCTTGTTTGGAATATATATATGTGTCATTATTATTTGTATTTGTATTGTTATTATTAATATTATTATCATTATTACTATGATTGCAGCGCTGCAACTTGTGCCAGGTGCCAGGCGCGACAGTGGGTTGTTGTACGCGAGGCTGCCCCTCCAATTACCACTTCCTTTGTGCCAGACGCGCCCAGTGCCTGTTCAAAGATGACAAGACCGTTTACTGCTTGGAGCACAGAGAACAGGCCAGCAACCAAGTACGTAAAAGATCCTTAACCCTTTTGGTGCTTGTGACTGAATGTTCGGTCTTCCTAGTTTTAGAACTCTTCATGGAAATTCCCCAAAAAAGTATGTACGATGATAGCTTCAACTTTGGGAAACACTGGGATTTTCCCACTAGGCGTCACTGCTATTGCTGTTAAAACACGGAAATATCTAGGCAACTGCCCCAGTTCGACAGCAAGAAGGAGAGGTGAAGCATTGATCCAGTTTACAACAGCAGTTACAGAGAGGGTGTCAGGTGACAGAGCGAATGGGATGGTGGAGCTACCTAACATGCTGCGATACAGCGACCTACAGTGTGGAGAGGCAGCACTATAAGGGGGAGAGCTGGAAGGGAAGCGGCGAGAGGGCATGGCTGAGGTGTGACAGGTAGAAGACCAGCAGTGTCATTGACCAGACAGCACGTTTTGATGGCCACTTTGTTGATGCCTTCATCGATCACTACACCAACATGTAATTATCTATCTTTCCTCAATTAGCCTGAGGAAATTTTTTTAACTTATTATCTTAATTTGCCCCCCCCCCCCCTCCCAAAAAAAAAAATAATAATAAAAAAAAAAAAGCCTCCTACAATAGGAATTCCTGGCATTGAATCGGTGAGCTGTTACTAAGGTTAAATAGGCAAGGTGTCTGAAGGAGGAGATGACCCCAATGTGAGCGTCACAGGCTGTGGAGGGCGTAGGCCTATCTCTTGACACTCAGCGTCAAGGTCAAGGTCGCCTGCTTAGTGGAAACTGGCCTAGTGTCTGATTGTCTTCTGGTAACAATCTCCATGCCTTTTGCCTCACAGATTGTCTTCTGATAACAATCTCCATGCCTTTTGCCTCACAGATTGTCTTCTGATAACAATCTCCATGCCTTTTGCCTTACAGATTGTCTTCTGATAACAATCTCCATGCCTTTTGCCTCACAGATTGTCTTCGGATAACACCTCACAGATTTTCTTCGGATAACAATCTCCATGCCTTTTGCCTCACAGATTGTCTTCGGATAACAATCTCCATGCCTTTTGCCTCACAGATTGTCTTCGGATAACAATCTCCATGCCTTTTGCCTCACAGATTGTCTTCGGATAACAATCTCCATGCCTTTTGCCTCACAGATTGTCTTCGGATAACAATCTCCATGCCTTTTGCCTCACAGATTGTCTTCGGATAACAATCTCCATGCCTTTTGCCTCACAGATTGTCTTCGGATAACAATCTCCATGCCTTTTGCCTCACAGATTTTCTTCGGATAACAATCTCCATGCCTTTTGCCTCACAGATTGTCTTCGGATAACAATCTCCATGCCTTTTGCCTCACAGATTTTCTTCGGATAACAATCTCCATGCCTTTTGCCTCACAGATTGTCTTCTGGTAACAATCTCCATGCCTTTTGCCTCACAGATTGTCTTCTGATAACAATCTCCATGCCTTTTGCCTCACAGATACAGATTGTCTTCTGATAACAATCTCCATGCCTTTTGCCTCACAGATTGTCTTCTGATAACAATCTCCATGCCTTTTGCCTCACAGATTGTCTTCTGATAACAATCTCCATGCCTTTTGCCTCACAGATTGTTTTCTGATAACAATCTCCATGCCTTTTGCCTCACAGATTGTCTTCTGATAACAATCTCCATGCCTTTTGCCTCACAGATTGTCTTCTGATAACAATCTCCATGCCTTTTGCCTCACAGATTGTCTTCTGATAACAATCTCCATGCCTTTTGCCTTACAGATTGTCTTCTGATAACAATCTCCATGCCTTTTGCCTTACAGATTGTCTTCTGATAACAATCTCCATGCCTTTTGCCTCACAGATTGTCTTCTGATAACAATCTCCATGCCTTTTGCCTCACAGATTGTCTTCTGATAACAATCTCCATGCCTTTTGCCTCACAGATTGTCTTCTGATAACAATCTCCATGCCTTTTGCCTCACATATTGTCTTCTGATAACAATCTCCATGCCTTTTGCCTCACAGATTGTCTTCTGATAACAATCTCCATGCCTTTTGCCTCACACGTTTGTAATGATAGAGGTGTTTGTTTTGTTGCGGGTGGAAGGTGTTGTGAATAGCGCTGCATTTGACATGCATAGTGGTACTAATAGTGGTAGAATTTTATTGCTCTCACAGTGATGAGGGCAGGGTCCTTCGCCTGGCACTGCATGAATGAGCTATAAGACCTAAGACCGAGTGCCAGGTCATGGGCCAGGATGGGCTGCCCTCGCCACAGCCAAATGAAATGAGAGATGGACCAGTCCATTCTACCTCTGTAAGGAATACAGTACATTTTGCTACTGGCAAATGCCGCGCTAGTTACCAAAGCTAGGAGCCAGGTGGAATAGGGAGCTACTTTTCAACCACCCACGCTTACAAAGGAAAAACAAAGAGAGAACAGAAGAAGAAAGAAGGCGGCCTGTGAAACAGAAACTGCTGTTGATGTGTGCAGGTGGAGATTCAGAAAGGTTTTGCGGTGAAGCGGCGAGTGTGTGTGGACATGGCCGATATTCGTTGCATGAAGAGGTCCTGGGCTAAAGGCCTCAACGCTGCCACCGTCAACATTCTCTTTGGTAAGTTTCTCTCTCTCTTTTTTCTTTGTCTCTCTGTCTCTCTGTCTTGCTTGGTCTCTCTGTTTCACTTTGTCTGCGCTGTCAAATAAAATGTGTGATACTGTAAGAGTCAACTGGAAGATGAACATTTTGTTTTTGTTTGTCCATTGTACAACGATCTGCGCAGCAGATTCATAAATAACCTCATGTTTGTTACACATTTGCTTGTAAATTATGACTCTGAAAGATATCGTTCTCTTAGCAAATACATCCATTATGCTGTAGGAAGAAGGAAGAAACTTGTCGACCCAACATTGATTTCATGAACCTCTATTATGTAACGAATGATGATTAACTATCAATAATTTGCCTTCTTCTATATAATACTTTCATATATTCTACAGACGTCAATCCCTAAATATATGGCAATAAAGACTCAAACATGTAACAAATCATTTTCATACAGTTATTAATAACATCACTTGTTTGGTTTTTTTCCCTATTGTATCATACAATAGGTATCGTTATCAATGTTTTTATGGGATCATGTAATAATTATTGTCATTTATATATGTATTATTTATAATGTTTTTTATTTATTTATTTATTTATTTATTTATTTTTTTAAAATTATTATAGCTTAATCCATTTGTATCCTTGTAGTGTTTGCATTGTGGAGATGGCTTGTGTGGTTGATTGCTTTGTTGTTGCGTGTCTGTCGCAGGCTCTTGCACAGTGGAAAGCTTGGGGACCCTCAGCCCTCTGTCAGACTGTAAGGGATGTCTCCTGCCCCTCGACTTTCGGTCAGTTCATATTGATTATCTTTTAGTAGCTATTTAGTGGGGAGGTGAATGGGTACTTTTGTGTTTGCTTTTGTGTCCACCCTCCTCTCCCCTCCTCCCCCCTCTCCCTTCCGCCAAACTGCATACACTGGTGTTTTGCACACAACTATCGTGTCATTCTCCCACCGTCCCCCTTTATCATGGCATGATAATTCAGACCCATGCTTTTGGGACTCGGATACATAGCATTGTGCGTCTATGTATTAATCCACCTCCTCTTTGCACTCCCCTACCCCAAAGAAAAAATCCAGATTTTTTTGCTAATGCGTGCGTGATGAGTCCTAAATAGTCCAATAATGATATTTGAAAAATGTCCGTCCATCCTTCTGTCTGTCTGCCGTCCATTGTCTGTCTGTGCTAAATCTTTAAAGGGGGTAACTACTCTCAGCCTATTTCAACTATCAAAACCAAACTTGGTAAGATGGTGTATACTCCCGAGACCTTGAAAATGATCAGAGAATGAATGACTTCACTTCAAGGTCAAGATCACAGGGTCACCCAGTGATAGTCAAAAAGTGACAATTTTAATAAAAAGTTCACCTTTTTTTTCAAGTTTATTATCATTGAACTTATGGTTCTTTGATGCATGGTAGATATCAATAAATAAATTAATAATATTAATATAAATATCAATTAGACCAGCATACTTTCAAATTTGGTCAACCTCACTCCAAGGTCAAGGTATTGTATATGTACTTTGAAGTAACCTTGACCCTAAACTATGAGAGATATAAAGTCCAAACTTGTTGTATTTAGAGGTGATAGATTGGTCTGTTATATGTGTTCCCTGTTTGCGTTGATCTTGAAGGTCAAGGTCATTTTAGACCTTGCAAAAACAAAGAAATAATAGGTCATCGTACAGTGAAATGGATGTTTATTTAACCCATAGTATGCAACAACATTAGGTTATTTGATCAGACATGTATAAGAGATTACGTGAGGGTCAAGTTCATCCCAAGGTCAAGGTCACTGAAGGTCAAAGTCGTCATCCCAATGTCACCTTTTAAAATTTAATTTAATTGAATTTTTTTTGTGTATTACAACTTTTGCTGTACTTTATTGTATAGTACATGAGTGTATTTGAAGCCAGAAGTCAGTGTCATCTCAAGGTCAAGATCATAGAAAGATCAAAGTCGGTATTTGCATTTTAAGGCCACCATTTTATTTAGTTTTTTCTGGGCGCTCATTTTCAAATTAAATATCGAGTTCCATAAAAAGCATGTGAGTCATATGGCCTTTGCTTTTCTGGGTTTTTTAAAACTGAAAATTAACCTGTCAAAACTAAAACCCCTCTGGACAAGTAGAAAAATGTCTGGTGGTTGACTAAAGGGAGAAGGGGGGGGGGGGGGGAATTAGGATTGGGGGGAGAGGGGCAGTTAGAATGGAGTACTATAGGCTCAGAGATGCCAACCCTCACGGTTTTGCCGTATTATTTTCCGGTGGCAAATAGTTTTTTTACTGAAGTCATTTTTCTTACGGCGAGAATAATGTTTACAAGAATATATATTTCCAGCTGATGATTATGGCAAAAGGACTGTTACACGTTTCAGACTGATTACACTTAGGCACTGTCACAGTATAAAATAATGCAGCCTATTATATAACTACCTTATAAGGTAATAAATCTATTTGATTAGTTTAACTTATTGCATATCGTAGTTCACAACCTTGTTAGCTGCGCTGAAGCAGCAGCAGCAGACAAAACAATGCAAAGAAATCAATGAGATTTACCTTTTTTAAAAATTTTATGCCGATACACAACCTCAAAGTGATTTATTTTAATTAACTCTAACATTGTGCTGTACATGATTCTGATTCGTAGCAGGTTGATGTTAAAAATTTTGCGAACTCACATCGCTTATCCTTCTGACTTCGGTCGGGGTCAAGTTTTACCACAGATTATTATAGAATTCTTTTGCGGAGCTTAGTCATCTTTGATTTTTTCGATATAATTTTTAATAAGAGATCTCAATCCTGGACCTTTGCTCCCTCTTGTCTACTGACAAAATTTTAAATCTACTGGCAATTTATAAATTTCTCACTGACAGATTTTTCTGCAGGTTGGCATCTCTGTAGGCTGGAACTATGATGTAAACAAAAGTGTCCGCCATTGGGGATATCTAACTACCAGTGTTTTATTGTTGTTTCCATGTTGGCAAATGCTGCTGTGTATTGGACCCACTGTACAAACATATGATGATTGACTTTTTTCTGTTTGTTTAATGTTTTCATTGGACAGAGCACCCTATCGACAATAATCTTTGTTCTCTTTAGTGTAATATTTATTTTGTCATTTTTAATTAATTAATTAATTATAGATTTTTTATATTAAATCAAAAAAAAAATTGTATGTTCTTTTGGCTCACAGGTGTTCCCGAGTGTTTTGGAGCACAGTGGACGCTCGCCAGCGTACGGTGTACACCTGCCGGATCTTGGAGATCCGCCCTACCCCTCCAACGCCGGAGAGGGCCATCAGAGACGTACGGATCGTGCACGATGAAAGCCACCCAGACTTTCAGCCCCTAGCTGATCTTGACCTGCAGTCCATAGGGTTGTCACATGTACTGCAAGAGAGCAACGACATAGTCTTTGTGTCACACTCACCCCCGCGTGGGTCAGCTCACAGGGCCGTGGCAACTTCTGCAAGTAGAGATGTCACCTCGAACGTTGACGACGATGTGGTGTTTGTATCGCAGTCATTATCTAATGGCCACCGCAGCTTTCCGTCTTCTTCTGCTGCTGTGGCCTCTGCACAGTCTGTTGACAATGTCCACCATAACACGTCAGCCTTTTCCCAACATGTCCACAGCTCCAGCAGGAATTGTGCATCATCATCATCATCATCATCATCATCATCATCATCGTCATCGTCATCATCATCCATCAACACAGTCACTGCAAAAACACAGTCTGTGTCGTCGTCATCTGTTTGTCTCACTGCAGGACTTTTGAAAGAAACGGACTTTACTGCAGACAGTGGAAGATCGTTCAACAGTTCTGATCTAAGCAGCAGCAGTGTCCAAGTGCCAGAGTCCTCCAATTCAGCTGTGAAGAAGAATACAGAGCTCCCCTTTAATGCCGCGGGGGCCCTGACGACTTATTCCTTTAGAGGGAAAAATACTAACTCATCACAGCGTTCACTGGTTTCTGGACCTGAGGTTCTGTGTGGGAAGAAACAGAGTGTGGAGTCGGCACAGCAAGATCAAGGCGCGTTAGGCTGTTTAGTGAAGGCGGGGCACCAAGCTGGGATTGCCATACCCAATTTTGACTATTCCAAGCTCTCGCCAAGCACCCTCAAACTCCTCAACATCACCGACCGCAAAGTAACCAGCCCTCCCGACTCTGTCCCTGCTTCCCCCGTCACTGTTGCTGAGGGGGACGAGTTTGGGAATCTGACTGGCATGATCGCCAGACTCAACAGAGCGGCCATGAGGAACCAGGGTGGCAGTGAAAACGTGGGCAGACAGTCATCCCTGCAGCGCAGCGGTCGATGCAGCAGTGTGGAGAGAACCACATCAACATCAGCACCGTCAGAAATCAGCAGGAGGGTTAAGAGGTCGGTGTCGCTATCGCCCACAGGGTTTGCTGCTCGGTCAGCGAGCCCTTTCCTTCTACCTCCCTCCAGAATCATGTCTCCTCCCCCGAGAATGATGTCCCCTCCACCTTTCAGGCGATCCCCTTCTCCCACAGATGCCCACCTGTCAATCAGCATGGTCAGGCACACCCCCACCGTCACTCCTATCCTGGAACAGCTGGAGAGTGAACTGACCGAACACAGGTCCCCACCAACCACTGCTACGTTACACCGAGCGAGCTCTGCGCAGAGAATCTTGTCAGGAGCAAAACCGTTGCAGATTGTTCGTCCACCGTCCACCCCTGTTGTGGATGAGATGATAGACCTGACAGCAGAAGTCGAAGACCTGCAAACTGCCCCTCAGACCTCCCCTGAAGATCTCGCCAAATCCATTCTGGCCAGCATCCCAAGCGAAGAAATCCCAGAGGGTTCAGAGCTCAAGGTGCTGGTAGTGCCAGAAAACATGTCAGAAGAGGAAGCTATACGATTAGCGCTGGGCCCTGAAGAAGGGTCAGGGGAGGTCACTTTTGTCGAAGAGCAGATAATTGGTGACCAAGAACAAGATGGAGCTGACCACAGGGCAGAGTCTGAAGTTGGCAGCATTGATACTCCAACTCTGCCTGCTGGGCCGGTATCACTCCAGTCATCAAACACTTTACACAGTGCTTCTGTCACCACCCAGTCATCAGACAAGTCACACAGTGCTTCTGTCACCACCCAGTCATCAGA